>VXAD01001540.1:39278-360385 GCA_013399195.1 Dicrurus megarhynchus
GCAACGCAGCAGTCAGGACACAGTAGGGCCAGGGAAATTTAAAGGAAGCCTCTAGTTCCATCCTGACATCCTGGAGCAAAACCTTGCGTGGAGGAGAGGCCCTGCAAAGAGACCCAGGGTGAGCAGGAGCTGGATCCTCACATTTGCAGGCTATAAGGACATACCAGGATGTGCAGCAGGCCACCAACTGCTCCAGTGGGCTCCGCATTCACTTGGAAGAAAACACCTTCTGAGTCTTGCTTGCATGGCTTTTAGCTGGGGAGTTGCCTTGGTTACTAAGGTTATATTGAATTGGAAGTAATGGAAGCAGGAGAAAGGGATAGCAAAATATCTGGAGGTAAGATCTTGGCCTCCTTTAGCATTGGTAAAGATAGCATAAACAGTAACTTCAATTTGATTTTTTTTTTAAATAATTTTTATTTAGGAAATGCTTGAACCAAACTTTTTTGCAAATGCCTTCTTAGATCCAGGGTGGACTTTCAGGCAGAAAGACTAAATAGAGCCCTGGATTCAGCAGATGGTTCACAAGGATGTTTAGATCCCAAGACTTAGGGTGCAGGAACTTGAATTTGAGTTTTCTGGTATCAAGAGAAGGGCAGGGTGGGAAATATTTTAGTCAAGAAATACTATGTAGAAGTGGGAGAATATCCTAGTCTGTCTTGGAAGTAAAATGTACTACTGAAAATGGGATCAAATGGCAAGAATGTGCAGGTACTAGTGTATTGCTGGCCATATTTTAGAGAGGGAGGGAGAGAGCATCCTTCTCAGAGTAAATGTAAATAAATCCTGCTGTGAGCAGTACAATCCTTTGTGTCAAGTTTATCACAAATCCTGGTATTCATCTTCAGGGGAGGAGATGATGTATGTAACTGAACACCTGCAACCACAGAGCTTTTATTGTGGAAATTCTGCTTGCTGACCTTCTTCCACTTAGGAGTTGAATTTAGCATGTGTTGTATTTCTGAAGGCAGTAGATCAAAGCAGCACGCGCTCTGCGGACCTCTTTCCTGTATTCCATTCCTATTTGCTTACTTTAATGGCAGAGTTAAGGTTTTACTATTATTTATTCCTACTACAGAACCAATACAACTATACGAGAGTAATCAGGGTTTTATTCTGGTAGTCAGGGTATTGTTTGTATGAATAGGAAATTAGTTTAAATTGCAAACCTAGTGATGGTCCTTGCTTACACCTCCTGTATTTCTGTGCTGGTTTACACGGTGCGCAGGTAGAGGGGAGGTCAACAACTGGACTTTTACTATGTGTGCTGAGGCACAGGGCAGGGGAGCTCAGCCTGATTTGCTGGTTCTAAGCTGGATTTGCAGAGGCTACAAGAGCATGTTTTTTAAAAGCTTATAAACAGTTTTTATTTTATTTGTAAACCACTGAGACTCAGTAAACATGGGGCTGCACTATACTGGTTTATGATGCCACTTTTTAAAGCTGATCCACTTAATGAAGTTGAATGCTATCTGCAGTCTCCAGTTTATGCTTTAAAATGATACAAGATTGCTGCTTTAAAGCCCTGGACCCCAATGTCTGTCTGCTGCCAAAATCTGGAGCTATGCAGGGCTGATGCAGTGCTGGGGAGCTCTGCAAGTCCCACAGCTGCCTGTGCTGTGCTGAGTTTGCAAGCTGTTCTCCCCACTGGTGCCTCCCAGAGCACATTCCCTAGCAACAAATACCTACAAATTCAAAGGTATTTAAAGTACTTGGATTGCCTTGTGCATAATAGTACCTATTGCAGAAATATCACAGCTATGTCAAAGATGAAGTTATCTCCACAAAGATTACTTCCCTCCCGAACTGAAGCTTCAGGAAGTACATCTGAGTTAACCTGATCATTAATGTGATGAAGTGTTCTCACCTGGAGAATAGTTTGATGTCTTCTTTTTCCTTCTGTTCATTGAAGAGGAACAAAAACTGAAGAAGGTAGAACCGGAGAGAAATACCCTTGGGAGGCCATTTTAACACAAATCTCAACTAGAGCTGAAATGCATGTGCCCTTTGCAACCATACCTAAACTGTGTTATGGAAGGAGACATTGCTTTGTATCTTTCCTTGACTTTCAGCCTCTCTGTGGAATAAAATGCACTCAGGTGCTTAGTAGCCATTTACCTCCAATGTATTGTCAAAATTCTAGTCTTTCTTGATGGTTTGCAAAGCTTAAGCATACCTATAACAGACTGCTATTTTACAGTCATTAAATAATGATGATACTCTCTGCCAGCTCTCTGCTGGCTATTCTTAGCAAAAGTCAGAGGAATTTTCTGGTAGAAAAACATTTAAGATGCAGTGCGGTATCAATAGCAGCTCCAGAGGTAGGTTATTTTCTTTGTGATGTCTCAGCTGGTTTCCTTTCCAGAAAAAATAAAGGCAGGAGGGGACCACAAAGCTCAACAGATCTTCTGGTACTGCAGTTCCTCCCTGTACATGGACAAGAGATGATTATATTATTTTATTATACTAATACAAAAGGCATTTGATGTCTTATAATAATGGTTTTAATTCTGAAATTCCAGTGAGCAACTTAATGCTGTGAGTGCAATAGGAGAAAAACCTTCTATTGTCAGGAGGATATTTGTCTTGTTGGTTGCTGTTTCTCAGTGATGCTTGCAGACTAGGATGCAGCATGTGGGAACGCACACACACTCTGCAGGGACGGGAGCATGAGAGGCTGGGCACGAAGGACTGTGTCCAGTGTCTGCCCAGGAAGGAAGGAGCGGTGTGCCACGTGCAACTTTCGACAAAGCAAGAATCAAGAAGCTGGAAAGAAGAATTCAGTAAAGATGACTTTAGAAAATAGTGGCATGTGATCTAAGGTCACAACACATTTACCTTTTCACTTCAGTTTTCTTCTAAAACTGTCTTGTATTTGTCTTTTCTTCACATCTGTGTAATGATGTACAGCTACAGGGCTAACATTCACATTTTGCTATGATTGTCTTCAGCAACTATGTCTGAAGGGGCTGCAGGGCTGAAAAGGACTCCTCAGCCAAAGTTGGTGTGACAAAGTAACATAAATGAGAAGAATCTTACACATGTGACTGTACTTGGAAGATGCGTTACTTTGTCAAGCTGTAATGTGGCTTTGACTATCTGAGCTGACTCGGGAAGTTTTCCATTTCCTTTTGCCTCCTGTATTTTCCATTTTCCTTGAGTTGCTCAAGTTTATTCTCACTTTTGATTTCAGAGTGATTCAGAAGCACTCTGGAGATGGTCTAGCTACTTGAGCTTCCAGACAGTGAGAAAGAAATTATGCTTGCAGTGTGATGGAGATCACTCTGCAAACTACTCTCCTACTTGCACTGCTGTGTTCAGATCTAAGGCACAGCAGTGGGTACTCTATTGTAGTCTTCTAAACTTCCTGTCATAGTCTATATTTTGCTTAATAGGTTTCTGAAGGAGCATATTGATTTCACTACAGAATGACAGTGACCTTTACATGCTGCTGGACTTTATCTCACATTGTGATAGCCCCACTGAGTCCCTCTAGCCCTGACCCCACATCCAACCTGTGAAGCAAGAGCTGCACATTTTGAAAACCTGCATGTTTACTCCGAGTGGGTTGGAGGGCTGAAGGAGAGGACTCAGATATCTAAATATTCAGCAGCCTTCTACTATTTGCACTGCTTGAAGTTTCAGTATTGCAGAGATCCACCTGTGATTCTTCCTTGGGATATGTGCAAGTAGAATTCAGCTGTGAAGTCCTGCAAGGAGGTGTGAACAGGTTCTGCAGGTTTGCTGGTTTCAGTGTTCAGTCTTAGGAGCAAGCTGTCTGTCAAAGTTCTTGTCTTGTCCTTGTGTGATTTTAGCACTGCTCAGGGTGAGTTGAAGTTAGTGCCTGAACACTGGTGCCAGTTTGGGGGTTTTCTTGTCCTTGCTTCTGCCTGCTCCATTATCAGGGCAAAGAGGATGTCACTAAAGATGGAGAAACCTTAATTTATGTACAGTTACAGCTCAAGAGCAAGGTACCACCCCTGTGGATGTTGAAGGAACAGAGGAACCAGCAGGCACCCTTGTGACAAACCTTCATCAAGCACAGATGCTCTTTCAGTTTGCTCATTGAGGAGTGCTGAGGGTCAGGCTTTTCACCTGACTACATAGTGTTTGATGACTTGTAGCACTGGGGGCAGAGGGCCCCAGACAGGAGATAAATCCGTTAGAACCATCCTGGTTTGCAGATTCTGCTGGACACCAATGTGTTCAGAAACAAAGTTACAGCAATTTATTCCTGTCTGAAACCAGCATACTCTTCTTTTTGTGTTGGCCTCAGAGACAGGCTGGTAAAACTCCCAAAATGGTGACTTTCACATGCAGTTCTTGTTACGTGTTACTGAATAACACAATAAACACCCTGAAGGCTACTGTGCATGGATTTACTTGTCTTAGTGTAACTATAGATGTGAAGATGGATAGCCAACATAATATATCTCTGAAGGAAGTTTAGTAATAAATAAGGACTTTGATACATGACCAGTGAGAGAATATCTATAATCACGGCATTAGCGCTGCAATACCAGCTCATCAACAGCTACTTCTAATGTATTGCTTTGTCCCAGAAATTAAACAAGAAGAGAAAATCCATCCTCTTTTACTGTGAGTTACTGAGGGTTAAAATTTGGAGCTATCTCAAAGCCTACTAGATCAGAAATATTGACCTGTGTCTGATAGGTACTGAGTACCTTAAGGGTTTGGGATGGAGATGAGTTGGGCATTTAGTCAGACAGTTAACAGGTATATTAACTAAGGTGAACATTGAAAAAAAAAAAAGACAGCATTAGTACAAAACCACTGTGTAAGTGCTTCTCATGTAACAAATTTCACCATTTTTCTCTCTATTGTGGATCTGCCTAGAAATATATTTTTCCCAATTTTTGTGGCTTAGAGCTAGTCACTGTTCCTTTCCTTGTTTGAATGTAACTAGTTCCACCTATTGGTATCATCATAGTGTAAGACAGCAAGTAAATAGCTTATTTATTGATTTTTCTACAGTACAAAATACATGTGTTGAGAATTAGTGGGATTATATTTAAAATCCTACAAGCTATGCAGGCTCTTACCCTAGAAATTTTGAATAGTTTAGCACTACTGAAATGGAGTGTGGGACATTTCTGAGCTTAGTGAAAATGACCTGGGAATTTTAAGGGCTGAGTAACTGCTGACAAAACAACTGGATCTTCTGTTGAAGAGGAACTGGCAAAGTCTGGCATTTCTCAAGGCCAATTTTGTTACCTGACATTCTGCCAAAAAAGAGCTATGAGTGACAAGGTTAAGGGCTCATTCGATGGCTGTGAAATCAGCATCAGACAAGCAGCCACAGGGAGTGCCAGACCATGTTCAGTCCTTTGCCTGGAGTCTCCTAATATTAGGATTACTTTTGACAGACAGAGCAAAGGCTTCCACTGGCCTAGGCAGGCAGAATGAGCAACACAAAACAACTTACTACAAAGCACACAGATAGTGTCACAGTGGCAGAAGCTGCTGGTGAGCCTTTGCTACTTTTAAAGCCTCTATGTCTTAATTTACGTTTGTCTGAATCTTTCTTCCTCTCATGAAGAAAAAAGAGTTAATACATAGGCAAAAGTCTTTTCTGAACCCTTGGCAAAATGGCAGTTGCCCATTTTAATCTGGCATATAATAAGAACCTGACAACCAGATAAACAGAACAAAATTTTCCAGTTATGTATTGAGTTTGTGACTTATAGGCTACAATAAAGGAATTTTCTACACAATAGGAATGACTTTAGCCAAACAGTGATTTAGCCATTTAATAAGGTTTCTTCTGCAGGTGACCACTTTGCTGGTGGCCAGGTTAATTTGATCACACTTGTTAATTTGAATCATGTTTCTTAGGAGGATGGTGATAAGGCCTTCATAATTGTAGGGATTGTAAGTATGCAATACTCCATTCACCATTTATTCAACTTCAGGTGGTGACCTGTGTCTTCAACTGCATCTTCATGATTGCTCTGAGAGTGTTTATACTCTCCTCAGAAAGATGAGTCTTCGCACACCTTCAGCTGTCCATATCCTCCAGGCGGACCAGGTGACATTGGCAAGGGTGATGAGTTACAGGCAGACAGGATCCCAAGGCAAGTAATATCCCATGGAACAGCAGAATATGTTAGTTATCCAAACAGAGAAGCCATTATTTATAAGAAGGCAAAAGCTGGATTGTCATTTGACTGTGCAAACATAAGCACTTCTGACTCAGCAATGTAGAAAAAGTTGGACTTTGTTTCTTATTTGCACTGCACAGGTGAGATACAATTGACACATATATGTGCCTGGACTAGTTTTCATCTGTGAAGGAGCTGCAAGGAGAAACTCAGGGCTTGATGTTTGCTTTGTAGTGGGGACTTGTGTGGTCATGACTTGTTCAGTAGGGGTCACTGGACAGAAGCTGTGTCAAGAGAATCTGCAGACTGATGTTGCAACATAAACACTGCACAGCTGGAGTATGGATTTTATCTACTTGGTGTAGTGCAGTTCTCTTTGTAAGGTCTGACATGTAGCGAGGGTGGGCTGCAGCAGTTACTGGTTGTGGTTTCATGGTGCTTGCTGACAAGGCTCATTTTTCTATATATGTGTGTAACTGCTCAAACTGTGCTGGTGATTGTTTGACAGACACAGAGCATGTTGTTTCCTTACCTGTCCAGTTCCCTCCATGGTAATCACTTTATTGGAACGAGGAGGCAAAGCATGTGCTTATACACATACTGGCTGTCACAAAACTGACACCTAAAAAAGTCAGGTACAAACAGCTATACAGAACAATTCCCTATAGGTTATAGCAAGCAGGACAATAATAGCCCCACTCTAGTCCATATGACTTCTAGAAGAGAAAACTAAACAGACTTGAGTGAAGAGTCATGGGATGATGTAATTTCCTTGGTCCACTAAAACAAAATGCAACTTGTGTTTTTGAGGAAAAAAGAGCAAGCAAAGAGTGAGGCAACTTTGGGGTGATAACTGTGTCTGTTTCAATTTGCTGAATCTCACACTGGCATTCATAACATTCAGCATTTTACTTGAACTCTGTACACACAAAAGAATCTGCTGAAGACAGTGAGAAATAACATATGGATAGAGACAGGTAATAAATAAGGTCTATATGTGTTTATTCTGGATCCATCCATTCCCCCTACCCACATACCTAAAGGATATATTACTGCAGTAGCTTAGCATCATGTCTTATCCTTGGCATGTTCGTGTTTATGTATTTCTTTTCTGTGAAAAAATGAGGCAAATTGCAGTGTTTGTTTATATTCCACATATGTTGTATGTTATTTATTCATGCTTTTTTGCTCTTACATCTAAGAAGTATTTCAAATCATCTTGACATCTCGTCTATACATAAAGCTAGGAAATTTTGCTTTTCCACCAGTTTTACAACCCAGTGAAAACCATTTATTTATTTTATTTTTTTGGTCAGTGCATCATTGCAAATTTCTGTCATAAAACAAAGTATTTTTACCCATGCAATCTGAGATTTTGCTTCATAAAACCAGGAGCTGCTCATATCCCTGTGGAGGCAATTGCATACGGTCAGAGGTTAAATTTAGATTTTTCAGTGGCTGATCCATTATAAAGTTAGTTTTCAGAATGATATTACCCAGTCTAGCCAGGAGACTGGCCAAAGGGACATCAGGAGGATTGACTGAGAGACAGGGACCATTTAGTTCAGACTGGAGGAGCAATTGGATGGACCGCTGCCTGCATTCCACTCCTCTGAGGTTCAGAGGCTGCCTCCTCCAGCTTCAGTGCGGAATGGGGTGGGCCTGTGTTTATGGTTTTTATCATGCAGGATAGAGAAGAATGTTTTAGAGCACCTGGAAGAGTTGCAGTCAAATCAGCATCTGAGCAATGCTTCTTGTCTTTTACCCTCACACATGCTCAGAGACTTCAGCAGTGTGTTTATGAGACCATACAAAGTGTACATGAGGGATGCCTTTCTCCCACATCTCCAAGTTTCACCACCTCTCCAAAGAATGTGATTGGTGATGTCCTTTGAATGGCTTATTTTGGGGATGGTCAACACTTTGTAGCTTGATTTAGTTTTCCACTCTGCCTTGCCCTGCCTGATGTGCGGAACAAAATGAATGTCTCCAGCACCAGTTTTATCAAAGTGTGATGGTTTGGGGCGATTTAGGTCAAATTAAGTAACCAACAGACTTCTTGAGTATCTGGTGCCCAAAGTAGGGCCTTGGGGTCACAGTCACTCTGGCTGCTTGCCCCACATCATGTGGGCATTAAAGGCCACTGAAGTCTGTGGGCAGTTTCAGGATGATTTTGAATGAGCTGTCAGGCCCCTGGAGAGCAGAACTGTAGCCTTGTCCAGCTGGCTCCAGGTCAGGTTCTGAGTTGTCTGGTAGAGAGAAAAATATCACTGCTCTGAGATGCGAGGAGAAGTGGAGGATGTGAAAGCAATGCTAATTCCTACTTCTGCCCCTAGTCAAGCAGGTGAGAAATGAAATCCAAAGGAGCTGTGCAAGAAGCTGGAGAGTTTGTGGCTTAAAAAAAAAAAGTAAAATAAAAAAAGCAGAGCAACAGATTCCAGCTCTGGGTGTGATGGAGTTATGGGGAGCTGCAATTTCTTAAGGCAGCTCATCATTTTGCTGTTGAATTGCAGGATCTGCTCTTTCAGAGGAGGAAGGAGCCAGGCTGCTCAGCACTGCAGGAAAGTTAGTGCCTTGTCTGATGTCTAAGAGTGAAACACAAGAAAGAGAATTCTGTGGAGGCTCCTTTTTCAGCTGATCACCAGTGAGCAGACAGGTAATTTCTAATTAATACTTGTCAAATTAAACCAAGTTAGTCTCACCAAGATGGGAGGTATTATATCAGAAGCTCATCTGCCATCCAGGGTTTTAATTTTCTGGGCCAACTATAAGGCTCTCCTGTGTTCTGATATCCTTACCAGACTATTAAGTGCTTTAATAGAAAGTGGGACTTTGCATACAAGTACACAGAATGCCCCGGCTTGGTGGTCTGCCTCCCTCTGAGGGTAACACTTCCTGGCCCAGTTCTTGGCATGATCAGGTTCTGCTCTGTAAGTCCCTTTGTGGTGCTGTGCTTCCTGTTTGTGCATATTGAGATGGGAAAGGCAAAGCACAATCCTTTATTCTGTAGGTGTAGGAAGGGCAATTTTTGATTTTGATTCTTTTGCAAAGAAAAAATGGCAAGAGTAGGTAACTGAAATCACTGCATTTCAGACGTGAGACTGAAGAAGGCTATGTATCCTCACTGTACTGTATTTCATATTTTTTGTTTAGTGTTGTGTTAAATTTCACTGATAGAAACTTTTAATAAGGTATTAAAAAAAGCTGAAGATTAGCAATTTGCACCTCTTAAAAAATGAACAGTACTCTTGTTTTGATATGCAACTCCATTATCAATTTGCATCTTTAAACAGGTGTAGTCTTTCTCTGATGACTTCTCTCTTTTGGTTAGCAGAAGAGATTTGGTTTTACTTTGTCTGTATTGCACTTTCCTAAGCACATTTAAAGCAAGCTAGTAACAGAAAGCAAACCAAATGTTTTAAGACCTGGAGTGTGATTCAGCTTATTGTAGCCTAGGCTGTCAGACTTGACTGGTAATTTTGCTGAAGAGTAGCCCTGCAGGTTATTAAAGAAAAAAAATTAGTTTCTGAGAATATATCAACAAAAATTTCTTCATGCTTGACAGTAACATACCCATAACCTCCTTATTTACCAAACTGCCTTCAGGGAATAGTACAACCTTCAGCCTGCTATCATACAGTGATCTGTGCCTGTTGGCAGAGCAATCTTGACTGATAATTCCCATCTTTCAGCCTGCCTTACCATATCTGCTCAAATTGACTTGTCCCAGCAATAGCACCCAAGGAGGCACCTTCTACTACAAGGTCAAGCTGTGAGAGGTCAGTCCATTCTCCAGCAACCTGGCATGTCTGGGAGGTCTGAGATGTATGGACCCTATACAGATTTGTTGCAATGTAAATATCATAAATAGGGCCATGCTGTTAAAAATATGCAAAGAATTCCTTTAGCTGAAAGATGCTTGAAACCTTTTTACAACATTGTTTTTATTCTTAACTGTGCAACTGAAATCTTATCTTTATTTTCTTTGTATTTCATCACCTCATAAGTACTTAAACTTGTTATCAGACGAAAAACTAGCAAGGAATAGTCCTTTTTATTTTTTTTTTCCTCCACTCAATTCATAACAATTAACGCATTGATGGTAAGGCTTACAAATTAGCTCAATTCTGTCTAGACTTCCACACAGGCTAACTGAGGTGTGGGGTAGGCTGCAAGGCACTGTGGCAAGTCACAGCTTAACATCATCAGGGAGCCATGCTTGCTCATCTCTCAAGGAGAAGGTGTTGTCTGGCATTAGGGGAAGAAAATGAACCTGAAGATGATAGTCTGGCTGCTCATGTTATAAGTCAAGGTTATGGAGAATAATTCTTGATAAGTCTGAACCAAACTTCGCTGAAACACAAGGATTTCAGTGGCCTTTAGGCCTCATTAGTAAAATCATTCTTCACTTTTAAGGTTTTCTTGTCTCTGAGTTGGTACCAGAAAATATATGAAATTTGACTTCTGTGGGTGGCTCAAATGGGGACCCAAAGAAAAGAAAAAGCATTAAACTATTGATAATTGACACTTCAGATTGAAGATTTTATAATTTTAATGAGACATCTTCCCAATTCATACATTAATGTCATACAAAGTAATATTCAGTAGGACATATTCATTGTCTTCTGCTGAACACATGCAATTTAAGTGTCAAACAGTAGGACTTTTGCTCCCTTAAATGTAAAAAGCGTTAATGCAAACTGAACTACAGAATGGTTGCTGAGTTCTTGTCAAATTTGCTAGCAATTGATTACACAGGGAAAAGCATCTCACTGCATCTATCAGCTCTCTGCATGGGGGAATGATTAGACTCTTTTGATCATTGATAGGGGTATATAAGTTCTCAAAATGAATCCACTCCTCCAACTTTTAAAGAAGAGTACAGTCAGTCCTGACTGAACATTGATATGTATAGGAGGATCATAAATGCGAAATACAGGGCTGCAGCACAAAAATACTTGAAAAACCAGAATCTTGGACTTAGTCTTAGCTTGATTTATCTTTGTGCTGCAGGCAGGAGAGCTGTCCCCAGTGGCAATGTTCTTTAGTAGCTTACACGGCCTCTGCACTGGTGAAAGTGTTGTCCTTGAAATTGCCAAGGAATATCTTTATTTCAATTTCAGCTTCAGGTTATCATTATAGTACATTTTAAAGATACATTTAATTCCCAATTCCTATATGGAAGTCATAAAAATTATTGATTTTTAGCCCAGATCATTAAGAATTTGAACACAGGCTGTGACTACTCAGATAAAAGATGTTCTATTAAGAGCTTAACAAAGGTTAATTTTAGCATATAATTAACTCATCATCTAATGTGCTAAAGACAACTTTATCATTTAATTGCTACAACTGGTAAAAAGTTCAAAGAGAAAAAACAACAGCTTTCAACATCTAAGTGCTTAGAGTAGTAGCCGTGCTTATTCCCTCACCCCAAGGAAGGTTAAAATCCAGACCCTCTTACAAATCCCTTTTCTTTGTGTTTTTCATTTCTTTCTTCTAAGTCTACTTATGGGAACAATTCCTTCACCCTTGGCTTGCTGTATCCATTCTTATATGTTGCAGGGTAATATTTAAAATGCAGATGGGTGATGAAATTGTAAGCACATTTCTGAAAGCATTCAAATGAAGGGGGTATGGGTAACAGCCTGGTAGAAGATGACATTAGCCACTGGCTCCCTCCCAGTGTTATCCCTTCAGTCCTCAACCTTATCCTCCAGAAGCTGCTGGAGGAGCTTGGTAAAGGAAAGGAGAGACAGCATTTCAGTCAGGCAAGAGGAGTAGTTGTATCCCAGGTGCTGTTATGAAGTAATATATGTGTGACAGTCTTCCTCTTGCTTAACATTGTCAACTTACTTGGAGACTAAGAATTAAATCCAGGAATTTAATTGATCGCTGAAGTTCTGGACATCAGGAGGAATTTCTTCATGGAGAAGATAGTTAAACATTGGAATAGACTCCCTAGGAAGGTGGTGGAATCACCATCCCTGGAGGTACTCAATAAATTACTGGACATGGTGCTTAGTGCCATAGTCTATTTGACAAGGTGGTGTTCAGTCAAAAGTTGGACTCGATGATCTCAGAGGCCCTTTCCAATCAAAATGATTCTGTGATTCCGTGAATGGACAAACATTTAGTGGGACAGCTGTTCAGCTTCTGTAACTTATGCAATTTGTCACCTGAGAATCTGCCTTGTTGAATATGTGGGACCTTGTTTTGGACCTTGGGCTCCTGTTGAGCAGAAGGGTCTCTCAATGGCAGCACTGGCTGTTCTCATCTTTAGAGAGTTCCTGGGTTTGAGCTGCATTTTCCAGTCAATTTTCTACCCAGCCTGTGTGGTCTGAACCTGGAGTTGCTGGTGGTTCTGAGCAAGGCAGAACAAAGAATTTAATGTGGGAGATGGGATTAAAATAAGGTGTAGCAAGGAAGGAAAAACTGGGCATAAGTAAGGTAGAAAGCACCAAAGCATGAGACAGAGCAGTTGTGGGGCTGAGAGGGTGAGGAATCAGCAGCTGAGGTCTATCTTTCTTCATTGAAAGGTGAATATTTAAAGACAGAATGTCCAGGACACAGTTTGTGATGGGGTTTGAAATTCAGTAGAAGGTCTTCTATCCTTATTCCTTACACCTTCTTCACATGATGAGAAACTTTCCTGCAAACAAGCACCCTGACAATGACAAACCAAATCCTCATTAAAACAAAGAAAGGTTAAGGTGAAAAAATAACCTATTTAAAATGAGGTAACTCACCAGTCTTTGAGCTGTAAATTGACAATAGGATTTATATAAATCCATAATTGTATCTCTTTTACCTGCAGTTAGGCTGCTTAATGATGAAAAAAGTATACAGCCTATTGTGAGGTTTTAATGAGGATTTTTGCAGAGTTAAAAAAATCCACCAAATTAAATTCTGCCAATTTAGTCCATTGCAAATTGAGCGCCACCCTGTGCGCAAAAAAATCATCAAGTAGCTTAAATCAGTTACAGCTAAATGTGTAAGTCAGCGTGTGCTTTAGCCTTTAGTCATGAAGAATATATTAGATTTTAAAAATAAATGGCTTTCTGCTGAGTCTTCATTGCAATGGCTTTCTGACTTTTAATTAAATTTTCAGTACTTGTGGGTACTTCTTCATGTACTTTGTCCATAGAATTCACAGCATCTCTATCATTATATGTGGTGGAAAACCAGAAGCTTGTTCATTCCTTTGTTATTCACTGGTACAATACCTAGAGAATTTTTTTGCTCTTGTAAGATAAGAGCAAAGCATTTATTCTACAATAATACTCTATAAGAATGAAGCAAGAATGCATAAACTGAACATGATTAGCAGTCGCTGGTAGCTCATTACAGTTTGCTCATTAGACACTTCTGGTCTCTTTCATTGGTGTTAAATGAACTTAATGTAAATTAATAAGTATGGGTTCGTGTCATTTGCAAGATGCTTGTGAGGAAAAGGGAATGATGGGCGTTGCTGGCCTCAGTGAGGCGAGCCACTGCCTGCAGCTGTCGGAGGGAATGGCTGCTCCTCTGTAGGACAGCAGGAGCCATCCCTGCGAGGCTGGGCATTGCCTTTTTCAGCTGTGGCACTCGTGGTTTGAGGAACAACTTCATACCATCGACTGCAAATTGGGAGGGGGAAAAGAGGCCTAACACTGGCTGGCTGCTTTCTACTCCTCTGGGATCCTGGCACCAGCCCCAGGAGTGGGGTGCTGGCCCTGCAGGGCATGTGCTGGCTGTGCCTCCTGGCACATGCGAGGTGGGCAGGGACCAGTGCCCATCCCTGGGATGTGTGAGGTGGACAGGGACCAGTGCCCATCCCTGGAATGCGTGAGGCAGGCAGGGGCCAGTGCCCACCCTTGGGAGCAGCACGTGTGCTGGCACCCTGTGGCAGCCCTGTCGCCTTGGTGGCCCGAGCACCCTGCGCTGCTCCACTGAAAACAGTGGCAGCCTGTGGGCTGCTAGCCTTCCTACCCCCCCTCCTGCTGTGTCTGTGGGCTTTGAGATGAGAGAAATCAGAATGTGCAATTTTGACACGGGTGGCGATGTGAAGGAACAGCCATCTCCCACTTCTCATCAGCCTGGGATTTAATCTGCCACATCGTCTCACAGGTGTGGGTGAGGCCAGGCTGGGGCTACCCGTGCCCTTCACCCCTGAGAGCCCCCAGAGCTGGACACTGGGGGTGCTGTGCTGCCACGCCTTGAGCCCCCATCTCATTTGCCGTGGTGCTGAAAGTAGCACGTGGTGCTAGTGTGAGGACATGGACACAGACAGGCTGAGCTTTGTTGTCTTTTGCTGAGACCTGTGGGAACATGAGCGGGGCCTGTGCCGCGAGCTCTGCCTGCAGCCGCACATCCGCAGAGGAGCAGCGTGGGTGACAGCCTGCATAAGGCAATTGTCTGTGTGTCTGTGAGGAAGATAAGGAGTCATGGAAATGTGACAGGAGAATGCAAAGGTTTAAGAAATATTCTTAGCTTGCCCCTGCCCGTCAGTGCTCATTGAGTGTAAGAAAAATGTATGTGGCTGGGCAGTGGGGGATCTATCATACACCTAATTTCAAGTGTCTCATCACCAATTATCCCCATGCGTATCTATTCTCTTTTACCTGATGGACTAAGATTGACTCTCAGACCTGGGCTCTTCCTCCTCTCCCATTGCTTTCAGCATGTCATTTTTTCATTTGTCGCAGCTGCCACTTTAAAGGCTATGGCCCAATCAGTTACTGCCTGTGTGGCTGTTTGTCTGCAGCCAGTGTCAGTCCTGGAGGCTGGCATACCCCCTGCTCCTCCCAATTTGTTTATTATGGGACAGCTAGGACCCTCTTCCTGGAATTTGATGTAATTTCACTGTGAGCTAGGCCTGTATAGAGAAGACTTTAATGGGGACATGAGAAGTGGGTTGGGGGTGGAGAGAGTACACTTTCTTTTTTAAGTGTAGGAAAATTATGGTGTTGTCCTTGCAGAGTGTTTCACATTAACTGCTTACATCAGCTGGAGCTGGCTGGAAAGCTGGAATTATGGTGGGGCGAGTGGTGGGAGAGAGGAAATTTGAGAAGTGTTTAGTGTTTATTTTGCATGAAAATGAACAGTGTGACTTTTTGAGGACAAAAAAAGGAGACATTCAGGATCAGTCCTTCCTCCCTTCTTTCTCCTACCTGTTGCAACTCACTGGATGTAGTGAAACCCTGTTCAAATCCCTACCTGGCTTCTTTCAGATCAAGAATTGGACCAGGATGTTCCAGGGAGAAGTAGCAGAAATGTGGCTGGCAGTTTTTGGGTGGCTCTGCATGGATAAGGGTGTGTTGGGGTTGGAGAGGGTTTGCACAGGTTGACGGACCGCAGGCTGTGCAGGCATGCTAATATTTGGCAGCCCTGATGCCCCGGCTACACCCATCTCTGCTGACATCTGTGGGACTTTTATCTCTCCTCTTTCTAGTGTTCAGCAGAAATGGGCTCCAGAGTGTATCTTTTATAAAAAACCTTTCCCTTTTGACTCTATTTTCTGATGAAAGCTGTTTTTTATTAAGAGATCTCAGCCCAGTTGTATCCAGAGGTTGCTGCTCTAAACCATTAACCATTCACTTCAAACATGGTGAAACTACCACTTATTATGGTTATTGTGGCACTTTGCTGAGACAGGGTTGGTGTCCTTCTGAGGAGAGGTGTTCAGGGAAGGTAAAATTAGAGGGGAACAAAGACTCAGACATATTTTTTTGTTCCTGTAAGACAGTTTGTGTGGAAAGTATCATTATTACATTCATGTGCTGCGAGCAAAGTTGCTAGATACCTTAAACATTCTCCAGCAGATCCATGTGAGTGCTCATTTGTACAAATTCTGGTAAAACAAGTTTTCTGACCTAAATCAGCACCAGCCCAGTGCTAAGGAGCTGGGTTCTTTATTCGGCAAGGTATCCTCCCTGTCAAAATGCATTTACATAGAGCCCTGCAGCCTATGCACTAATAGCGCCTCCCCCTGCTTCTGCCTCCTAGTGGGCTGCTGAAGGAGGCTATACATATGTATTAAGTTATTAAGCAGTGGTGTGGGTTCTCACAAGTTCAAACGCAGAGCATGCTGTGCCTATGCTCAAACGTCTCCAGGAGGGCCTGGATTAATAGAAATGCAAATGGAGCATCTGCACAAGGCCATATGATTAGAGCCTTCCCCCTCACACCTCAAAGTTAAAAGCAGAAAAACACTGCATGTGAAATACAACCAAAAAAACCTGGTGATATAATATGCAAAGTCTGTTACCAATTTCAACAGCAGTCAGCAAAACATTGAGCCTCACCCCACTTTGAGCACCATTGGCCCTACCTTCTCAAAGGTAAGTGGTTTAATCAGCGTTGAATTGCTTGGGTCCTAGAGTCCATAGTGATACTTGCCTTGGCCTAGGATTCCAGGGAACTTCAGCTCAGCCCTGTCCAGCAGGAGCACTGCTAACCTGAGCAGAAAAAAAATCCCATTTTGTGCCAACTTATGCAGAGTTCTTTCTGTACTGATGGGAGATTTAAATGTGGCTCATGCTAAAAAAAATCAGTCATTAGTAAAATCAGCTAGGGCAGATACAGTCAGTCAAATTCTGCTTTCAGGACTGGTGTTGATGTGAGTCCATATGTAATCACTTCGAGTTTATTTCATTCTAACTGAGAGTAGGATTTGACTCACTGGAGACATATATCCTGCTGTGTCAAGGTTTTACAGCCTTCTAGAGACACCCATTCAGCCATGGTGTAGGTTAGCGTGGCCTTATCGGATGTTAGGTCCTGCTGCCACAAAAGTGGATTAACCAGAAGGCAGTGAAGCTATCATTTTGTGTCCTTGGTCCCAACCAGAGCCATGAGATGTAATGGAATAGGACTAAGTTATGGAAAAAACTTTAAAAATTTTTCTTCGTGCATTGGTATCACATCCCTTAGAGATAGTGAATAAGAATGACCTCCTCTGTGGAGAGATCTAGATGCTTCTGCTGGAAATAGAGACTTGTGCCTGTTCAATACCCATAAAATTAGGTGTCTATTTTTGTCACTTCCTAGTGATTTGTCTTCTCTGAAGGTACATTTTCTCAGGTTATTGCAGGCCTCGGGTGGCCAGGGTCTTCTGAAGAGAAGAGAATCTCATTCCACCAAGAACTTGCCAGGTAAAGTCTGTAGGGACTGAGGGGCAGAAGCTCACCATTCTGTGCCTGCTTGCCAAGTTGTTTGTACAGCCTTGCATGGGCATGGCAAAAAGAGGTGCTCATGGGGAAGAAGCTTACCTTTATCTTCTACGTATGAGACTTCCCACTGGATGTAGGTCTGCTCCTGACACATTTCAGAACCAGGTATGTGAAACAAGTTTTATATGTAAGCCTTACCCTCACCCTGTACCATGGATGTATCTATGCAATCAAACATGGTCCTTTACATTTCTATAAGACTACACACTGTAAACCTTCTTTTTTCTGCTTCTGTGCAGTTATTGTCTTCTTGATCAAGAAGCCACCTTGGCTTTGGGAAAGTTTCTTGGAGTGAGATTGCAGCTGACATTCAAAATTTAAGTGACTATTCGTGATTCTGTCAGAATAAGAAATCAGACTGATCTTTCACACTTCGTGGAAATTTTATTTAGTTTATCCTTGACAAAGATTCTCCTGATGGTAGTGGCTATTCACAGATGCTGATACACTTACTGTCTTTGTGAATAAGGGAGGAAACATTTGAGCTCTTCCCTGCTCTAGAGTAAGGCTCATAAGCAGCTGTTGTCTGTACATTGGGTCTATTTAATATGTACAGGGTAAAAACACATCTAGCTTTCTGCCTATGGTGTTGTGTATGGAAGTGTGGAAACTAACCTGAACATAATGTAACTTGGTTTATGAAGGACAGTCCCATATATCTATTCAAATACCTCTCAGTTATGTGATCCTTACAGAGCAGCTGCTGATCATGCTTACTGCTTCGAGTGACTTTTAAGAGCTGAAATATGAATATTGCCCTACACATATTGCAGATTTTCTTCAGAATCAATTGCCATGTTCTCTGGCTGTTTCTGTGCTGCTTGTTATTGTAGTCCATGTTTTCGTCACCTGCCTTGTATTCTGGGACCTACTTTCATACATCTGTTGCAATAAACTTGCTCTTCCAAGCTTCCCTTAGAAAACAAGGAGAATTTGTCCTTCTTCCCCAACTTAGACTTTTGAGCTGGAAAGCAAGCCAGAAAAAAGCTACACATAGAACAATATGTTCTACTTTTTTCAAACAGAATAGGAAAAGCTGCAGAGTTTTGGGGATTTTTTTTGGTGGAGATATTTCATTCATTTATGTTGGATTTGGTATTTTTTGCCTTTTTGTTTTTAGGCAACTAGAAAGTAACTTTATTTGTAAGGGAAGTAAAATTTTGTATATGTCTTTAGACAGTGTCCCTGAATCATTGGACTTTTTTTTCCTCTTTGTCTTTAAAATTCACAGGGCAAACAATACATTGGACTAGATGGGGAACTGGGTGTGATTCTTCTGTTCAGTGTCAGAATACGATGACTGTGAGCTGTAGCTCACCTTCCTGGTTTGATAGGTGCTAGCTTCCTGCTTCACAGTTTTTCAGCAGAACAGCAGCGTGACTATATGGAGGCCTTGACTCTTCAAAGACATCTCTGGATTTATTTGCGTAGTAGTTAATCAATTTTCTTATCTGTCCTCAAACCTTAGAACCAATGCTATGTAAATTCCTAAATAACTGCATGCACCAGGCCTGCACAGACCAAGATAGAGGAAGAATTAATAAAACATACATATGAGTCTCTGCTGATTTCACCACACATTAAAGGCTAGTGATTGCCCAGCAGTGAGCGCGTTTGTATACATACTTCTCACATGCCATTAACAGAGATGACCTCTTTCAGCAGCATTCACAACCCAAACTATAGCTACAGGAACCTTTTTATTTCTCTTAGACAGAATATATTATTGTGGTGGTTGCAGTTTGGTGGGGAAATGAATAAAGGAAACAGTTCCCTTAGGTTAGATGAGACTCTGACTTCTAGCATATTATGGGCAGGATGAGCATAATATCTAATGGGAGAAGGGCCATTCCTGTCCAACCAGTTGCTGCTGGTCCACAGAAAAAACAGTTATATATTTCTGGGAACCTATTTGCATCCTTGGTTGCAATTGCCATGGTTGATTCCATTAGAAGATAAAGAGGAATGGAGAAAACAGAAGAGTTTAACACACAGCACAAATGCACAGCAACAAGAAAAAAATTAATTGCTTTTAACATTTAAAAAGCACTTTTTTTTGTTCAAGATGTGATTCTGCGCTGAAAAATAGCACATCAGTTTGGTATGGATGAGTAGCTGTGCTTGTCCACTTTGATATCTAAAGCAGGTGCTATATATAATTTGTTTTGATTTAAGTGATAGAAGTAGCTGCCTAGGTGAAACTGTGGCTATTCTATCACATATATGACCTACAATAAAAACCTAAAGTACTCAAATAGTATTTCAAACATAACCTTTGCCTTTCAACTATCTAGAAAAAATCCATTTAACTCCTGTGAAGGGGGCAGAGTAGGGCAATAACAGGTGCAGGTATGACTGAGCAGCATGAGAACCTACCACTGCTGGTTCACTACTGCCCCATAGCTGAAGATTAATACAGCATACAGATCAGATTTCAAATAAATACTGTGTGAACTCCTGGACTGTTTCAGGGCAATCCCACCCAGGTAAATTTAAATTATATTAAAATGGTTTAGTTCACGTAAAGGTACTTGCAACACTGTGGCAGCCATTGAAGCTGAAGCAAACTGCTGGGTTGATAATTCTTAAACCATTTCATTTAGGTCATTAGAGGAGGTCTTGGATGCACCCTCTACTGGTTCTTGCTCTATTGTGCCAGAATGTAGTTCCCCAAATGGTCAGCTCCTGCTTGCTAGAGTGGCTGAGCTCTGGCATTTCAGAGGATGCTGCAGATCCCAGGGAGGCACTTGCTTAGGGGAACATTGCTGAGGAGATCCCTCGGGACAGATCTTTCACTGCTGTAAAGCGTCTGAGCCCCAGTGAAGCTGTCAGTCAGTACTTGGTGCTGCAGCTGCAACACTGTTGGTAATGCTGTGAAGTAAAGGGAGAGCCTGGCTGACGGTCAGATCTCACCTTGAGTCTTCAGGATGAAAGTTACATATCTGGCACTCTTTGAGGTGTTTTTTTAACCATATTTAATTAGGAATCTAGTGAGCCTCTCTGAACATGGAGCCCTTTGTTGCTGCTTTCATAATGTCACTTCTCAGAATAGCACAATACAGTAAATGTTATTTAGGAAGAAAATACTGTAAAAAACTGTAACAAATTACTCCTTCAGGAAGGCTTAGTGGTGAGATAGGTGCTCAAAATCTGGAGATAAAGAGAGAATAACAACAGAGAATAATAAAGAGAAAATAATTCATGTGTCCAGGATGAGTGCAGCCTTTACAGGGATGAAGAACATTTGTTTGACCATGAACACCACTAGAAGGCAAGAAAGTGTCTATTTTTTCCTAAAATAAGCAGGATCTTTTCTAGCAGTACTTAGGTAATCTGCCTAATGATGCAATGATGTAAAGATGTACCCTACCTTCTGTTCTTGATCCTTGTGTGTGTTAATGCTCTCTGTTTCACAGCTCTGGCTGCATGGTTGGTGGTGGGAGGAAGAAGGACCCCACTGGAGTGCAAAAGTCAGTCTGATTCTTAGACCGTATCTACTGAGTGCAGCAATGTTCTTCACAACAAAGTCATGACCGGGTCCTTCCCTCCTGCAGACTTACTCGACATGTAAGAAATTAGGCAGATTCTTGCCAGGTCAGAGCTGTAATGCTTCACTCTCTTCCCCAAATTGATTTGCTTCATCTCCATTGCTTCAGAGGCGAGGACATACATGAGGCACAGAGCTTAAATGGCTTATCTGGAAAATTACAGCAGGTTTTAGTTAAACTGGGAATAAAATTATCCAACCTCTTCCCTCACCTCTTTTCTCCTGAGCTTTAGCATTAAATCCCTGTGGGTTTTTTTTTCTCCTGTATCTACCAGTTCATTGTAGATTGGCTGGTCTTTTTGTGTTTATGAATTGGTGACACCATATGGGAGATGTAGTTTAACATTGGCCTGTACAAACTGAACAAGATGGGAAGCATGCTGTAACAAAATCATGCTTTTATTTAAGTAACAACCTATAGGACAAGCTGAAGAGATGCAAAGATGGCTTTACATCAGAGATTCCTTGATACAAATGTTCTGCAAAAAGATAGCTGTCTCCACATAGCAACTTTCTGACTTTTGTGTGTATCGTGATTCTCTTTACAAGTGCGTCTGAGGACTGCAAGAAAGAACTCTTACAGCGATATCATCCTGTTCAATAATAGTCACCCCACGTGATACCACCAAGGACAGGTTCAGGTTTCTAGGGAGCCAGTGAACTGAATCAGTGATGTCCTGTGGACACTACTATATGTCAATCCTTTTAAGAAAATTTTTCAATTGCTGTCTGGGAGTCTCCGAGCTACCACAGTCGTCCTTCTCTCCAAAGTAACATGAGAAACAGTGATCCCTGCATGTTTGGCTTCTCTTTGAAATGCTACAAGAACACTCTTTCTTGCTGTGTTTTAGTGCAATGCAAAAGGGTGCACTCAATGGACTCTCAGATCTGAAGGAAAAGTAGATTTTTTTTTTGGTTGACTTTTTTTCCTTTTAGTTTCCATCCTTCTTTTGAAGTATGACTAGTTTTACAGGTATTGTGCTTCCAGCTGACACAAAATTAAAGTGAGATGTATATTTTTTGACTACTAAGAAGTGCAGGGTTAAAAGTCTTTTCTTCTACAGAAATGGTCCTGTTGTGGATTTTTTTTGTCCTTCCAGTATGGTCGGTGTGCCTTCAAAACACATCCATAAACAATTGCAGTGTAGCCCCAGCAGAGGTGGCAATCAAATGCAAATGCTGATGAGAGGTTGACTCTACAATGTTACACCAGATGAGCAGATGAAGAAAAGAATCAGAATTGTGGCAGACTGAGAAACAAGCCAAAAAATTGGAGGGCTAGTCCTCATCCAGCAGCTTGGTCATTCCAGGTAGTACCATAGCAGAAAACCTAACTGTTGTAAAGTTTAAGTTAATCTCTACAGTGATTCAAGAGATGTCCAGAAAGAACTGGAAAGGACAGGATTAGACCTCTGGCTTCCTTTCTGCCCAGAATATGTCTTTTTAAGATGGTATCAGTTGTTTGTGGACAAGTCATGATGTTGGCAACACTGTGAAAAATATCTTGGACTTTTAATGACCGTAATGTTTTGAAGGTAATTAAATATGTCTGCTGCTCATCGATGGATACTGTGTTGACCTAAGTTTTCAGAACTGGCAGTCTAAAATCTGTGGAGGGCTATGTAGAGCATGCTGGATGCTTGCCACTTTACATAACCAGACTGGATGCTTACAGATCTAATACGCAGACCAGGGGCCCCTGTGTTTGAGAACCTGGGCTATCCTATATACCCAGCTTCTGAGCAGCTTGTTCCTGCAGCAGCTGTGGTTGTCTTAACTCCTGTGCTTTACCAATATGATGTCTAATCTTTTAATCTCTAGCTTTATACTAGGATTTTCTTCCTCTATGGACGTTATTTCCTTCATTTCTCAGTCCATTCTCTCTTTCGTTCCTGACACTTCTTTGCAGGGCTTTTTTCCCACTCATTGTAATTCCTCTTTCCCAACTCACCGTGACAATAGCCAGCGGTCTGGTTGGCCTTGCTGCATCTCGAGTGGGTGGCCTTATCCCTAGACAGGGCAGCAGACCTTGGCTAGCAGCTGTCTATTGCCTGCACTAAACAAAATGCAAGTCTTTGTTGGACTTTAGTGGTAGTCTGAAGAACCTTTTTAGTCCCACTGGGGAATTCCTTGTTAGATGCTGTATAAGATGTAGAAATATGGGTGGAGTTTCAAAGTTTGGGTAGATTAAGGGTTATTTTCCTATTTAGAATCTTTGGAGATACATGAGCAACCAGAGTGAATGAGCTCTGGATCCTAGATGCCAAACCTGTATCAACTCCAGTAACAAGAAGGGAAAATCATCCCTGATTAATCATAGCCAAAGAGCTTATCTTGAAGACTATTCCAGGTCACTGTGCTGTGGACTCTGGATGCCATTTTGCCCCAGTGAGGTACCTTTTGAGACAGAATCTCAGTGGAGAAACAAGACATTTTAATTTGTTGCTCAAAGTAGAAAAATAAGCCATGTTGCACTTCATAAATAGGGTGTTAATGATAGCAATAAAATAATCGATTTCTCCTCATTAAGTAACAAACAACACAAGCTGAAAAATTAACCAGTTTCTTTCACACAGTTGGATTGATGGAGAACCAAGCAGGTTCCTCTCACCAATGAATAATGGCCTAGAGAAACAGAGTGCTAATCGAGACAACAGTTCTGGTAGTAAACAAGTCAATCCTGTATTTATTAGTACAGTAGAGCATGCATAATACATTGAGCTCTAGTTATCAGCTGAAAGTTGCACAATGCTGGCAAAATAGTCTGTTGTATCTCTACTAGAAGGAGATTGTTCCCATGACAGGAAATCCATATGTCTAGGAGGAGAGACATTAATTTAGAAGAAGGTGAGAAGAGTGCCACATGTGGAGCGGGTGGCCCGCTCTTGACTGAACGGCCATTCAATAATTACTCTAAATGCATCACTAGTACAGAAAAAAGCGCTGTCAATCATTCAACACCCTGACTTTGTAAACTTCTTAACGCTGCTTAGTTTTGGCTAGAAGTTTAGAGGAAACCAGGGACAGTATTTAAAAAAGGCAAAAAGTGAAAATATTATACTAGGCAGGTCAGACTGGGGGGTTTTTTGCACAGGAATGTGCAGAGATTTCAGTGTCTGTGATGCGAGCATATTGGAATGGGATTCAACTCATTTGACTTCTTGTAGTGTACAATAGGTTTGGTCTAGAGAACAGCATGCTAAATTGGACCTTGGAACGTGGGCTCTGCCTTTGACCTGCTGGATGACCTTTGGCTTAAATGTGCCTTTTTCTGACATGCTTACAAGATAGGGTTGCTGATAGTGCCTATTGTAAAGCACTTAGAAAGCTAAAAAGTCCCATATGGAAGACATGTAAGGATTTCTAATTTCTTTCTTTGTGATTTAAGTATATTAACCTTAAATTTACTGGTTCTGTTGGAATTAGTCATGATGATCTCATTGGAGGGGTTTTCTCACTGAGGTGAAGTTTTTCTTTTCTGCTTTAGTTGACTGTTTGCCTACCTTCAACTGACTATGCTGGTATCAAGAAACAGCTTTATACAGTCCTGGTTTAATAAAGAATAGATTTAGCGCTGAAACATTTGGAAGGTGGTCAGATGGAAAACTAAGGCTAACAGTAACTGCTATTCAGTAAGCTTCAATTTAGGCTCACAAAACCAGTGAATTCTAAAGAGTCAACTGTCTTCCCTGAATACTCCCTGATTTTGTCTTTGTTTTAATTCAAGCAGCAGTCTTTACAGCAATGTGCTTTCTTTTAACTAAGTACTAGCTGATGGTGTTCCTCATGCTAAGTGCAGATGTTGGTCTTTGCAAAAGTCGAATAGAAGATATTTTCAGTTTAAGATAGCTCCATTTTCAGAAGCTAGAGGTATCACCATTTTTTTCCTAACAAATCATGTCATGGCACACAAGAAATGTGATTCTGCAGAGCTGCAAAATCCAAAGATAATGAAAATTCATAAAGAATTGATAAAAAGCAGAGGAAGTATTAGGGATATTCCTGAAGAAGCTGTATCAGTAGGGGAGTTTCTATTACAGGTAACTGGAGTAAGTCCCTCAGGAGTCTTCTGTTTTCATCTATTTATTAAACAACTAAGAGAATAAGACAAACTATAAATTAATTATACTTGCCAGCGACATAAAGTCAAGGCAGTGGTGAACACAGATAATGCGATTCATAGACAACAGGGGGCCAAATTTTCTCCTTGCTTACACCTGTTCAATCTTACTGAAGTCAATGGGATTGGACAGGTGTAACTGAGGGGAGAATGTAGCCTCAGGCCTTTTCTACAAAGGGGTGGAGAGCTGGTGAAAGATGCTTAATGTTAATAAATATGAAGTCTTATCCATTAGTCTGAGATGCACAAAAGACAAAAGAATGAAGTGAACAGAGAGATGAGGTGCACAAGTGCCCAAAGCATGGGCACTTTGCATGCAGGAGCTCTGGTGGTTTCCGGGGATGCTGTGAGATTTCAGCCCAACCCAAAGCCAGGTAGCTTTTGTGGTGGCTCGAAGGAATTGCACCAATGAAGGATTTTGAGTGTTTAGGTCTGTGTGCACAACCTGCATGGCAGATTGGAGCATAGCACATAGCTGTCATTCTATTTATTGGTGACTTACATATACAGTAGTAATGACTACCTCTTATAAATTAAGCGTTGTCTCATAAACAGATTAAGTGCCAGTACCTTTCAGCCCTGCAGTTCTCTCACTCAAACTGTTCACCAGACTCTTGTCTGATAAAAGGTATCCACAGCCTTACGTATTCATTCACAATCTAAATCTCAGGTTACCAAGGTAACAAGCAGGTTAATCAGCTCCACCACACTTTCCTTAATTGAGGGAGAGTACTTCATTCTCCACTTCAGTCAGCTAAGTACAATAGCCTTTTTTAGTTGGCTCTCATAGACTGTTTTTGATCCACTTGACTCTGAGACAGTTCCCCTCTCTAACTATAGTGTACAGTACTGTACACTAACAACAAACGTGATTGAATTGCTGTGATTGAATTGCTGAATTAAACAATGTGCTTTCCAACTGTCTTGTGCTACAGTGTTCATACATAATTTATATTTGAATTGCATTAGGTTGTGTCCTTTGCATGAGATTGGCTGTCTTGTAGCTTATAGCACCAGCCCTGTGATGGAGGTGGGGCAAAGCCATTCTCCACTAGCATGGTTTTGGGAGATTGACCCATGACTGAAACAGAATGGGGGTGCACATGGTACTGGGGAGCCTTTTCTTGCGCTGTCTGTCTGCCTGAGGTATGTTCCCAGTCTCAGTTCTCTGTCAGTAGAAGAAGTTCTCCATCCGTACAAGAGAAGCTGATTTCCTATAGATGTATAGCTGATTTGGATTCAGATTGTGTGTGAAGTGCTCCAAGGCAATCTGTGCTACCACCTCATTTTTTCTGGGACCCCTTACCTCTAAAATTTTAAAAGAAAGAAAACACTATGCTGTATCAAGTGCTTTTTGTGAACATTCAGAGCTTAGCCTTAGTCTCCCTAACCACCAGAATCTCAAAGCTCACAATGTTTCCTAAAAGGATTTCAAGTGGTCTTCCATACTTTTTGTAAACTGCTTAAGCAGGGGAGCATATAACTGTCACTGAAATGAAGCCACTTGTGCAGTGTAGCATGTATTTATCATGCACAGAAATAGTATCCAGCAATTACAGGCAGCCAGTAAACTGCTTGTAACAACTTCAGGGGGATTCAAGTAGGAAGAATGAATTTGGAATTTGAGCTTCAGTATTAATAAAACTGATGCAACTCATGGCAGAGAGTCTGGACTTTTATTTATATACACGTGGATGAATCTCCAGGTTTATGTCTGTCTTGTGAGATGGGAGCAATAACACAATGCCTTCTAATGCTAGTCTGGAGAGTGAAGCAAGTAACAAAACTTTGCCCTAGTTTGTGAGTGC
Organism: Dicrurus megarhynchus; assembly: GCA_013399195.1. Classification (NCBI taxonomy): domain Eukaryota; kingdom Metazoa; phylum Chordata; class Aves; order Passeriformes; family Dicruridae; genus Dicrurus; species Dicrurus megarhynchus. The sequence goes on from VXAD01001540.1 coordinate 66,089, forward strand.
AAGGTTTTCAATTACCTCTTCAGACACCCTCCCTAACCACCAGTGTAACCCTAAATCCACCTAAAGCCACTCAAGTGACCCTAAATTTGAAAGGGGAAAAAAAAAAAGTAAAGAAGTATTAAAAATTTTAAACCAGGACATTCTTTTAGTGTTTGTTGCTGAGAACATGAAAGGTTGATTTGTGATGAGAATAGCTGGCTTCAAATTTTCACCAGTATGGGACTTCTAAATGCCTGCTACTAGCAGCGTGTTTTTATTTATTGTGGTGTGTGCCTCTCTTTAAGTTTGGGAATCATCAAAATAGGGTAGACTCAGCCTTTGTAATACAACCCTCTAGGAACAATTTTATTCAGTCAAAGTAATACTGAGACCTTGGAGAGGAGAATTGATCTAAAAAGCATATTTTTTTTAAGAGAAGCCCTTGCACCAACCTTCTATTCTATATTATCATTAACAATTTCTGCTAACCCAGGAAGACACACTGCTTTCTAAAGTAAAGGTAAAGCTCACTCAGCTATGTTAGAACCAGATTTTTGAATCCCTTAGTTCCTCAAGTCTTTAATACTGCCTGTAAATCTTGACAAATTATATTTTTGGGCTTCAAACAATGTTTTTTTATTAACTTTTCCAACTGTCCCCTTGAGAAATATCTAAATGACCCAAGAACTACTTACCTTTTTTGCACTGTGTAAACCAAAATTTCACAACTGCCTATAATTTGAAATATTGTATCCCTCTGTCTTGCAAAAAAAGGAAACAACCCTCAACCCCATGCTCTCACACAGTCATGTTTGCTTTTTCCTTTTGTCTGCATATGACATAAAACCAGCTCCCATGTCTGGGGTCCCAAGTAACCAAGACAGAAATCTGTTATTTTTTAAATGAAAAAGACTCAAAAGTTTAAAAAGGTAGAGGCTACTCTGCAAATGAGAAGATGTGTATCTTGCTTACCTATGAGAAAGAACATACTAAATGTAACTTCTTCTGGAGAGAAGAGGGAAAGAGCAGGGATCCCCACAGTCAGAAAGCTTCACTGCATTTATGCCCATACTTCTGGCTAGGAAGGAAAAACACATTCACAGCACCAAATGCCCTCTCAGCATTATGTGCTTACCACTGTTAAGAAAATGTTATTTCCTTCTCTTCAGTTAATTTGCTTGAGATGCTAAACAAAGATGCACACTGGCAATCAAGAAAGCTATAGTGGTAATTCAAAGAGAAACAAAAAGTAGTTCTGAGAGTAAGACCAGTACCATGAGGACAGCTGCACTTGGTGAATTACTGGCAGAGAAAGTGAGCTAAAGAGATGTTCCTTCTGTTTTTTCCTCTGGCACTTCCATGATGGTCATAAAAATGCTTACCTGATTTTAGTCGCTTCAGTACCTTTTTTTATTCCTGTAAGCCTAAGAGAATGCATGTCTCTTCATTTAGAATAAAATGGTTTTGCTGCTCGTTTCTGTAGCATTTTTGACTGTTAACCTTTAAATTTTTGGGGGGAAAAAAAGCTTGTGGTAATAAAGTTCTCCCAATTATTTTACAATTAAAAAAGAAATAAGAAAAGTAAATTCTTAAAAAAGGCATAGAGTGATTTCAGCCGAGATACTATTCAGAAATTAACCCAAAAATAGTGCTCATTACAAAGCAGTTGAAAGCATTTATTCCTTGTTAATTTGGAGGTTTATTTATTTCTTTTCTATATATCCACTTGAGTTTATAGAAAAGATGGCTGTGTACTTCTGCAGAATCTTCCTGTCTTTACAGTGTTCTAATTAAAGGGAAAAAAGACAAGCCAAACAAGTTTGAAATTTTAATAAAATAAAAAAGATATAAAATATTATCTTGGTGATGTGAACCAAAAATACAATAATGAGTATCGATGGGATGTGAGATTATTCCCACTTGTAAAAAACACCTCTATAATTCATTTGTGACTAAGGCAGTTTTGAATTATGGGATTTGCAGTTCACTCGTGGGATAAATTACATACTCCTCAGATAACCATTATGTATCTGGCAATGTCTGTATCATTCACAGCTCTGAGTAACAGCAAGAGACTGTGCTTTCCTATTGCTTTAGTGAGTGTACTCTTCAAACATTTATTGTACAATGGTTATTGCAGGGCATAAATAATGCATACGAGGGAACAAAATTTACATTATAAGTTGATTAAACTGCTTAACAGTTTTTAGCCACTCTCTAAATAAGGATTTTTAACCAGATCTAATCTATGCAGTGTTTCATGTCCAAAGAACTAGCATTTAATCTCTGTTTAACTGAAATTTAGTTAGCAATGTTGACACCTCTGCATTTTAACACTGGGATTTCTTTGTGAGACACAATCCCTTTCACTCAACTTAATATCCCATCTTGGTCTCTAAGGGAAAATAATTGAGTTTAGGCTAGTTCTAAATAGCGATAAGGACAGGGAACACAGATGGGTATTTCATTGATTAACACTAACACTGGCCTAAGGCCTTGGTGTCAGGCATTAGATTAGGACATTACTAAGAGAATGACAGAGTTTTGGCACTTTATTCCTCCTCAATAACATTCTTTCACATATTAAGTTTATCCCACCCTAGGTAGCTACTTTATCATGCAGAAGGCCTTAATCCACTGATGTGACTCTATCTGCTTTCACTTTGATGCTGCCTCTGTTTACAAGAGTAATGCAGCCTGTGTAAGACAAAGTACTCGTGACAAGAACAACTGAATACGGCTTTTAGATGCACAGAGCTCTGACCTAAAAAAAAAAAGAAAAAAAACTTCAATAAACTTCAAAATACTCCAAAGCAAAAGAGAAGGGAAAAAATCAACAAAAAACAGAGGGTTTTTGAAATGAAGTTATGTTGTTTGCATCATGAAGAAGCAGACATGAGTTTTCCATCAAGAAGATTCAACTTTACTGATCTTCTTGTACTGCACTTTATCTTTTCTTCACCTTTGACCTTCCTTTCAGTGTCTCCTCAAGGCATCATGAACGTAAGCCTTGTGGTGTTCTTTTAGAAGTAGGATTGCTGCTATCCCCTCTGGTGAATTTAAGCAGCTGTTGGAGTCAGTGACAAGGTTGGCTACAGATTTGGTATACTGGCTGGGAAAGAGATTATGGGTCAGTCCCCAGTGCTGGGAGACAAAAGATTCAAGTAGTTTAGGATTTTTTGGATATCCGAAAAAGATTTCATGAAATTTGTAAAGATCTAACAGTGTATTGCAGGTTTCATGTGGTCTAAACAGCTTATAGCAAGTAAAACTCTAGGTAGCCAGTAAGTGGTGTTTTCACAGCAATGCTGTTTTGTAGAGGTGTATGAAGTCTTGTGTAATATAATTCCACAAAATTGCATTTCTGAAGACAGAAACTAGTGATTCTTAGCACTTGCAGGAACTGTGACTATTAGATGGACTGCCAATTTTATGAAACTCAAACTAGATTCTTGGTGCATTTATTACAGGAAATTGAGTTGCTGGTGAAGCTTTTTCTCTCTACTTAATAGAAGATTTAATAGACTGGCTACTGAGAGTGGCATTTTGGGTTTTTAAAAAGCTCATTTAAAGTGATGCTAGCAAACTTATCTAATTTTTTCTAAATAATGGGAAAATTTTTGAAACTTCTGAAAAGCAATGGAGTTATAGGCAGCAAGACAAAGGTTTTGACCTTACTGGTTTGAATCTAATGAAGGTTTTTCTCCTAAAAACAGACTTATTTAATTTTGTTTGGAGTGTCACTGTACCTGGATTCTGACTGAAGGTAGGAAAGGAAATGGCCTTCAATCAAAGTTTCAGACAGCTTACAAGAATTTTTATTCTATAAGCATTGTAAGCCTGCTGTGAATGTTGGCAAAAAGGAAATGTTATGTTATATTTTTATATTTGCATAAAAAATAGTCCTATTAAGATTGTTTAAAATTATCCACATGACACAGGGGCTATCTTAAATTTTTCCTATTTACACAGATTGAAAATCCGGCCTTCAGTGTTCAGACAGAAACATGTGTTTTCACTTAAACTGGTGCAGAATAGAAGTAATTCCATGTAAGTCAGTCGAGCTGAGTAAAAACCAGAGAAAAAGATCCTATCTGATGGTTGGCATTTTTTTGCATGCACTGAGATCACAATGGGATATTTCCCTTTTATAAGAAAGAGTGAAAACTTATCCTGTGACTTTTCCAGCCCTTTAATTTTATATGGTTGCTCCCATCTGTTTTATAATTTGTACACTGTATGGACAGTTTGTTGTTCAATTTTTGCCACAAATTATATGAATTTTGCTTGAATTCCCCAGCCAAAGTCCTTTCTGGAATTATCTCTTTAGAACATTATGATTATTTTTATAATGATAGCAACTCTTAAGTGATTTGTGTTACAGAGAATGCTAAAGTGGCTTCCAATTCTGTTTTTTAGATCATTAACTGTTTTTTGCACAGCAGCTTCAAAATGTAAAAAAAATGTTTGTTCTCCTACTTTTCTCGGTGGTAGCTTCATGGCATTTGAATCTGTGGTAATAGTTTTTAGTGCAGTTCCTTTTCCCTAAATTTCTTTGTAAATGAGATGTTATTGTCAGTTTCTATGAAGAAGAAGGCTCATAGGAATAAGCTGGAGCCTGACAAAGTGTGACTAGATGCTGGAAAACTTCTTCACCTTTGCTTTATCCTGTCAGCTTAGGCCCAGTTTTCTGAAGGTCCTGTCTTGGCAGCCTCTTTAAGTAAAAGAAGATATAATGGCAGATTATAGTTTGATTTTTCAGGTATGGACAAGGATTGCCACCTAATGCAGGATTTCAGCTCAGGTTTCCCAATAAGAAAGGTGAGCACAAACATCCTATGACCTGCCTTTACTTTCCACAAAGAATTTGCATTGGTTTTGACAGCGCTTGAGAACATAAAAGGTCCTAACAGTTCAAAGGGTGGTATTTTAAAAAAGTAATAAGCTGTATTTGTTAGTTCTGAACACTGGAGTGATGTGAATGTAACTGTTTTATGCCCAGCTGTAAGATCTAAAAAATGCTGTCTTTCAAGCACTTATTTTGCATCCTTTTTCTCTGTATGGTAGATAGAAACTTCGGATTGTTTGGAGAAGTGGGTGCAATTGTGAGGCTTTTGAGTTCTTTATGTGCAGAAATGAACAAGCTGGTTTCAGATTTAAGAACATGGTGTTACTTCAGATCAGGAAGTTTCTCTATAGTATTTACCCTTTGGTGTAGGACATCCTGACAGCTAGGGTTTTAAATCTTCATGGGTTTTTTTGTTTGCTTATTTGTTTGGAGTTTTTGTTTGAAAAGGGATTATGCCTGTGCAGAAAAATGTAGAACATTTCCTTGAGAATTCCTGTCAGTGTATGAGTTTAATGCACATCTGAGACATTGGCAGCACTATAATAAGCCACAGTGGTAGTTACCATCTGTCATGTTGCCAAACTATCTCAAGGCACGTTTGTCTTTCTCAGGGAGGGGAGAATATGGCAATGCACTTGGAAATGGAAAGAAAAGCTGTGCTTTTAGCCCACCCCTACCACATAACCACATCTGGTGCTTCTGGACATATATAGAGGAGTTTAGCTCCATCTATCCAATCTGATGCCTAGAAAGGCAATGCAGAAGTCTACTCACTCTCTGCAGCTTAGTCCACTTCCAAGGCAGCTTCAATTGTAATATCATGCCACCAAAATATCACTGTTGTTCGTTGTTCATTGGATAACCGGTAGCCTTCCTACGAAGTCCAAAGTGGCAGGAGACAAAGATGATTTAATGGAGCCTCAGTGAGTCTGGGAATTGCATGGGTGGGCCAAAGCCTCTGTGGGGCAGGGGCAAAGCAGGTTGGGAGCCTTTGGAACATGTGCTGCTCTTGCTCTTTCTGCCTTCAAAAGAAATGGGGTGTCTGTGTCTGCAGGCTAGGGCACCAGCATGACAAGATCCGGTGGGAAAATGGACCAGGGAAAAAATGTACCTGGGAAAAAACAAACCCTTGAAAACCCCACTCTTAATTAGTTAAAATATTCATGAGGGAAAGCTGGTGAAAGTAAGTATTAATGCTGAAACACCACAATAACTCGTTGTTTTTACTTTTTAAGTATTCCACAGGAAGAAAAGTGTCTGGTGGCAAGTGTCAGATTGGGTGTGTGTTGTTCAGAGGCAACTCCTGTGTCACTATTGGGATGCAATTCCCACTGCCACTGGTATCAAATATCACTCTCAAGCACCTGATTTTACTGTCAAAAGTGTAGGATGAGTCCTGAAGGGCAAAATTGCAGCTTCAGTGTTTATTGTGTTCAGATTGACCAAAAATCCAACATGTCACACTTCTGTGATAAAATTGGACTGTATTAGAATAAATTTCATCTTAAATGCAGACTTCTATCTCATTTCAGCCACCTCCTAAGATGACTGTGCATGTGAACATAATCTAGACAATAATGCAGTGGTAGTTTAAATAAAACTGCAGGTCTTTAGGCTCCAACTCAGAATTAAAACTCTTAGAAATCTTGTCTAATGTGTTGTTTATGCTGCCTGCCCCCATTCTTCGAAAAATGCAGGCTAGCCAAAAGTTTTTGATCCTTCTGCTATTAACAGATGGTATATGTGGCTAAGGATAAGCTGAGACTATCACTTAGGCCGCAAGCAAAGGGGTGAGGGATGCTCCCCTGTGGGTACCCTTAAAAGGCCATAAGCTTGAGTAGCAAAAATGAAAAGGTCTAGTGCTGGTGTTAATTACGCAGAAACCACACAGAAAGTGCTCGCTGTCACAGAGTTGAGAGGTTGTGCATCCCTTCCAAAGATAAAAGGCATGGTATGAAAACATTTTGCAGAGGACAATGAAGTGAAGATTAGCATAATCTTTTGCAGTATCCTCAGTAAGCTATCCATGAGTGAGCTGCTTTTTTCTCATTCCTTTTGCTCTAATGTCTGGATTTAAGGAATGGCAATGTAAGAATAGGCTTTGTCCTTGAAGCCTGACAATTGTGTTTTCCCGCCTTCATGTGATCATCCTTGTTGCTAGTGTACTGCTCTTCTGGTAATCAGACAATGGAAGGAAAATGAAGTGTCAGTTCATTGACAGAATCTTATCCTGGCTATGTTTTTGTCTTAATCCAGACTCATCAGTGCTCTCACGCTCTTTCATATTTCCTCATTTCTTCTGAATCAAAAATGTAAAATCTTTTCTATAAATGTTTGTGATGAAAGTAAAAGAAAATACTGCTGGAAAATTCCTAGAAATAGCTCCATGGAGCCTAAAAGCAACATAATAGTATAATTCCTCTGTGCTTGGGAGGAGAGTGTCTGTGGTGGATGCCTGTTTAGCATGTTAAATTGAGCATGCTTTCATACCTACCTCAGCGAAAATGGCTCTTTAGACGCATGTCCTCTGGAGCACAATGTTTAGTTTTAGCATGGAGACTTAGCCATATACATGTTTTGGTTTAACGTGACTGTCTCTAGGGCTGACACAGTGGCTAATACTCAAGTTTGTTAGCCACTTTGATCCTGAGTGCCCTGTTTTAAGTCCTGCTACTACTGGTTAAGCTAGCACTTTGTTACCGCAGGGATAACTGGAGGATTCGGAGTGTTGGGAGGCACTATCCCCAAGATCAAAATATAAAAATAGGTCTGAGGTCAGGGAACTGTACAGACCCCCAGAAGCTTTTCAGTTTTACAGCTGGAGATAGTCTCTTAAGTATATATAAATCGTCATTAGGATTCTGACAAAGAAGTGCACGATGGGATTGCTGCAGGGCAGGCTCTTTGAATCTTATTCCTGATAAAAACCACTTCTGGCTGGCTGACAGGAGACAAGGCAAGTTCAAGGAAGGCATTAAAAACATCTTAAATCTATTGATGGCAGGAGAAGTGTTGGGATGAATAGTTTGGGATTAGGATGAAAATTTCTGAGTGCAGTCAGGGCAGAGAATTTGGCTCCAGCTGGCAATTCTGGGGAAAAATACGTTTCTGAATATGGTCAGATTCAAATAATAATGCACAGGATCACTGTGAAACTTTCTGAGAGGGAATAGTTAATTTTTTTTCCCTTTCTTCCTCCCCCCCCCCCACCTTCTCCCCAAGGAAAACCTCTGTCTGATTGAAATATCACTCTAGCAGAAGGCAGGTTACCTATCAAAGAGCTCCCTAGCAAAGGCACCAGTGGGGCAGCAGGAGTGGATTCCAGGGCACCTCTGCCCTGCTAGGACCAGCTGCAGCAAGACATGGCACCAGGAACTCCCCACGGCTGCTTCTCTTTAGCAGAGCAGAGGAGCAGTGTATTTCCACTGCCTCACGTGCCCTGGGCAGCCTGGGATGATGGACAGCAAGGTGCCTTTGCCTACCTGGCGCCAAAATTTCCTTGCTGAAAAAGGAAAACATCACTATTCATCTTTGCAAATCAACAAGCAATGCAGCTCCTTCCACACAAGGGCTGAAGGGAGGCTGAGGCAGACATGGTGTTTTTAGCCTTTTCCAGGCTGTGGCTCCAACCCAAAGGCTTTGGGTGGCATGTATTTGTGTCACCATATTAGTGGCTGCCCAATTGACAATGACATTTGGTTTCCCAAATTCTTCATCCCCCACAATAATGGAAATGTTAAGAGTTTTTGCACTATAAGACCAGTAATGTCTAACCCCTGAACAAGTAATTTCAATGTACCTATAGACCTGCTGCTCTCAGTCAAGCAAGGATCTGTTGATCATTTATATTTGGCTTTTGCATTGATGTAAGAGCACTGAATTGGCTAGAACCACACGTGCCACAGGTCTTCATGTCCAAAGCTCTATTGCCTTTGGCCCTCCTGGAAATACCTCTGTGAGATGGAAGGGAGCATCCTTGTCTGCCCACAGGTGCATGCACTGTAACAGTGGACTATGGGCAGTGTGACTGCTACAGCACAGGCTGTGGTAGCTCCTTCTGTGGGCACAAGAAAATTCTAGTGGGAGTACTTCTCCTAATAATACAATGAAACTGTGTTAATTTTCTTCCTAACTGATGCTCAGTGGAGCGATGACTGAAAGACATGTGCTTTGTTCGAAAGACTAGAGAAACTGGTAACTGAGCATACCTGCAATGGAGCATCAGCTCATACCTCCCCAGCACTGTCCAGAGCCACCTAATTTGAAACTCCAGTAGGTTATTCTTCCTTGAGACCTTAGAGGTAATGGTTTTTCCCTATGATACATGAACAGTGCATCAATATGATTGAAATCCAGCCTGGCATTTTGCTGAGTGCAAATGAGAGTGTCTCTGTTAAAAGAACAGTTCAGTGAGAGCGTGACGAAAGGACCTAGTGGTCAGAGTTATCCTAAGTTCTGTACTAGCAGTGAGAGTGGTTATCAGCATTTTGTTAAAGAAAAAAATAAATTGCAGCTTTTCTATCCAACCTAGAAATCTGCCCCAACCTAATGCAAGCAGACAGGTTCAGTGCTACCTAAAATTATTTTGCCTCGTCAGTGAACTGTGGTGTTTGCCTGTTCATAAATACTGTGGACACCTTATTGTCTGCTCCACTGCCATCTGACACACAAAATTTAATCAAATACTCACAATATCCAACTTGTTGTCAGATATCAGATACAAAAATAAGCCTGCTTCCCCTTGTGTTTTAGCTATCATGTTTTGTTGTGTCAGACTCTGGGATTATATTATGTTTGACTGGGTCGCCCAGAAAAAGAACCCAAGTGATCTGCAATTCATGCTGATTTGAGTGAGACAGCAGTTGGTGGGCAGCAGATAATTGAAAGTTTTCAAGGCATTATACCTAGCTGTCAGCACAGCTCTGGATTTGCATAATTGTTCAAAACATCAATGAGAATTGTTACATTTAATTACATCTTATTTACAGGGGACTTGCTGCAATATTTGATTTATTGTCAAGCAATGGAACAGACTGGCCAGGGAAACAACTGAGTCACTATCACTGGGGGTATTTAAAAGATGTGTAGGTGTGGCACTTAGGGAACATGGTTTAGTGGTGGACTTAGCAGTGTTGGGTTAGTGGTTAGACTCAAAGATCTTACAGGTCTTTTCAAACCTAAACAGTTCTATGATTCTATATTTGAAAGAGTGTTAACTGAGGTACAAAAAACCTGAACCTACAGATAAACAGGAACCAGCACATGAGAAAGCTCATTATAAATTGGCTAATAATTATTTTCTTCTTTCAGAAGTACTACATAATAAGATACCCTTAAAGCACTAGAAGTGATAACCATTTAAGCTTCCCAGAAGTGCATGGCAAAAGGAGTCACGAATTACGGATAGAACATAGGCATAACAGCAAATATCTCACAGCTTTCTTGATCACTACAGAAGAAGCCAGGTGAGATTATATTTCTGTTAAAGTACCTTGGATGTGCAAGGGCTTCTGTGCAGAGCTAGCACAGAAATCTGTTGTATATTTAGGATAGCAACATTTAAAACATACATATAGGCCAGGAAGCTAAATTACCCAACAGGCTTCCTACAATGGCTGTCATTTTAAAAAATGCAGTCCACAGTGCTTTCCAATGCATGGCATTTGTACTACCACCTTTTCTTGGGAACATTACTCTTCATAAGGTACTGTAGCCAAACAGCATTCAGAACCCTTCATTCCCATGGTCTGTATTCATATAGGGTATATCCTGCTTTATTCACTGTTATGAATATTCGCATCAGTATTTGGATTTGTTCACACAAATGTTTGTGAAATTGCTGCTTTATTCAAATAAAACCTCTTTGCATGGGAAAAAAAAAAAGGACTTTAACAAGAACATTAATCATTTGCTACTCAGCATACAGTTTTCTTTTGGAGAGCTGTCATTCATTAGGTGTAGACACAATACTGCATGACTCAAGCAAATGATGGTTCCTTAAAAAAATACCAGGGAAGCAAGCTGTTCACTGAGTCTCCATAGGCTCACCTGCAGCTCACTGAAAAAACTGATGGAGTTCAATGGGCTTATGGGGAATATGAAAAGCTGAATGTATGTCTAAGTGTTGTCAGGATCAGAGCTGATGCACACATCCACCACTATCAGGAGCAGTTTGTGAATTATTAATGATAAGAAAAATTGCCTAAATTAATTGGATAATTTTTTTGTAATGAATAATTCGAGTAGCTCTATTCCTGAATGTCTTCTTGCCCTTGAATAAAGCAGTTTGGAGGTGCTGCCTGCCTCTTGTTTCGAATGTAGTTAAAGCTTCAATTAGGCTTGCCTACATTGAAACTTGACATACCAGTTTCTTTCACGTATTTGTACAGACAGAGAAGCAAGTCTGTGTTTGGGTTGTATTTTTTCAGGGTTTGAAGTCTTGTTCAAAGATCTTGAAAAATTGAATGACTGAGGACATAGACTGGAATTCTGCCCTTCAGTTTATGTGCAAAATCAAAAACATGCAAAGTTTGGTAGTATCTGAGCTTCATCTGATAAGGCATACATTAAAGTATAAAAAGAAAGCCCAGAAATAGGAGACTTGTCAGTTTGAATGTTAGTTAAATAAGTACATAAGATAAACAGTTCAGTGAGGGTTATGTAGCTGAATTTTCAATCAGGATGCACAAAAGGCTGTTGCAACAGCATCTTCCATTACCAAAAGCATGTAGAATTTGTTGCACAAAGTAGCAGACATAGTTTACAAAGGAGAGTCTACCAGTTTTAACAAATATTTCTTTTCAAATTAAATATTATTAACCAGAGCACCAAGAAACCCGTTAAACCTGAGCTCTTTTAAAAATCCAGTATGCAGCAGGTTTTGACTATTCATTTGTCACTTAATTAGCACTGAAAAGTCTTCCTTTCAAAACTGTTTATTTCATACCTGCAAACAGGTACTGCATGCTACTAAATTTAGTTAAATGCATTCCTCTTTTTAGTTTTAATCTTAAAATAAATTACTGTTGCCATTCTGTTGAATATAATTGGATGAATAGCTGCAAGTTTGTGATACTACCGCTTAATTTCCACATGGTACAATACCCTGTAAACTATTTTGCTTCATTATAGTATTAAATTGGAAATAATTGGCCCAGAAATTCAAGGCAAACTAAGCTTTTAAAAAAAGGAAAGAAACAATTGATGTCTAGGTGGACCAAAGTTCTCACTGCCTGTATCTCTGCTGAAGAGAGCTGCTTCCACTCCTGGGAAAAGGTGTATCAGGGACACAGGAGACAGGCAGTAGGGCAGGAGCCAAATGTAGTAGCTTCTAGTGCCACTGTCTGAGGACAAACCAGTGACTGCCTGGAAGAGTGAGACAGGGTAAAGGTGGAGTTCTGACCTTATCAGGGAATAGGTTTAAAAGGTACCTGGGAGGGAAGAGTTGGCTGTGGGCAAGAGAGAAGCAGAAAAGAAAGAATAGCTTTTAATGTAACTTGGAGTGTGTGTATATATACATATATATATATAAAAGCATGTATATATGGGTATGGCAGGGAATTTGAACCTTCTGGGGTTTGTAAGGTGCAGCACTGCAAGGCACAGACATTTTGTACTTTCCCTGCACAATCTTCACTTTTGTTTCTTGAGTGTGGCATTGGAAGGAGGTGACAAACCAGGACAAGTGATCCAGAGAGCATGGTATCCACATGTGGTTTGAGAGCCACGTGGAGATCCTGGGTTAGCCAGCTGCTAAAGCTCTGTTCCTTTCTACAGTGACATGGGCAAACTGCTTTGCTCACTACATCGTCACACAAGGTATGGAAAGGGAGGACATGGCATACTGCCTCCTCTTCCAAAAAACGGCATGTTTTACAAATCAGTGACCAGGAACAACAGTGAACACAGGAGACGTGGAGCTCTGAAAGGTTACAGCTTAGGGGTGGGTGGAGGTGCACCTCCATGGAGATCATCAGTGAAGAACCCTCTGTGATTACAGACCTATTCTGTGGAACACTAAGGGCTCTTTAAAATGTGGTGCATAATCTTACCTACAAACAAATTGTCACAAATTAATGTTTCCTCTTAAGGTTTTTAAGGCCTTCCAGAGGACTCAGGTTTCTGTCATAAGAGAAGAGTCTCCTTTCATATCTACAGATATTGTACATGAAATTTAAGCACTACTGTTTATTGTGTTTTTTTCACCTGTGTAATTTATCTGGATTCTGCAGGTATACTTTTTTTACATTTGTCCTTTGGTGTTAATGTATTTTTTGTAGAATATGTGTAAATAGATATGAGCAAACTGTGTAAAAGTTATTCAGCTACCCAGTGAACCATGTAATCTGTTGATTCATAGAGACAACAGATAATAGAGTGAGATATTTGCTTTACACTGTCTGTATAGTATCTAGGCACAGAGTCAATTTGTGTCCTGTCGGGGCATGTTGTACCACACTATATTATCACTTTGAGGATAGGCAATTTGGGTAATGAATATGTGAGCTGATGGGGGTGGAGAAGTATATCTGATATTATCTATAAAGTGGAAATGTTGAACGAAGGTTTTGGCTTCGTCCTGGTTAATACAAAGCACTAACATCACAAACAAGCTCTGTTTTTACCTTGGAAACAGTATTGTTAATTAGCTTCTACCTTCACCTCTATCATATCATAAAAATGGAAACAATGCACTAAGTACTTATATTTTCTTTGTAGAGCAGGTATGAGTAACACAAAAATTAAATGGAAGTAAATGAGCATTTTGAGAGCAGTTGAAGGAAAATAGTTACTGTTTGCTATGTTTGATCCAAGGATCCATTTGACCAGGCTGCTCTTATGCTCAACTACTGCAACAGCCCATCACTGCAGCACCGTTCCAGCCGCTCCCAACAGCCCTGAGGTTGGCAGCTGTGCAAATGAGCAGGAGGTGCAGAGTAATGACAAATAGGCCACCCTCTGTCCACTCCCCAGAATATGCTTCACAGCATCAGATTTTTGTTTTCTTGTTAATCCTTCTCTTAACGGATGATCCTGCAAGCTGTTGACGTTTGCATGACTTTTCCAGGAAAGAATCCCCAGATTCCCGACAGGTACTAACAAAAGAGAATTTGTGGAAGAGGGATGTCCAGGGCTGAACTTCTTCCTCTACTCCAAACATTTTCCCTGATATGCTGACAGTATGTTGTGCAATGCAGGAAAGTCTGGACCTAGGTTCTATGTCAAGTGTCAGAACGGGTTTAACTGTGTTACTCCAGACCTCTGCCCTGCATAATTTGCCCTTTTAGTATAGAAATATAGGTAAATAGATTTAAATTGCTTCTCTCTGATACTGGTACAACAGAGCTTGGTTGAAGATGGCTCCAGTATTGCTATGCAGTTAGGGTAGCAGGTGAGTCTCACAGTCAAATATACAGGTGATCCAAATAAGCCCACTAAAGTGCATCCTATGTAATGGGAGTACCTAGAATCTGTCAAGCTGAAATTAACTCCATCCACTTAGCTCTTCCCCATTTTCTGATCCTGCCATCATCACCTGGAGTCATTGCTGAGATTTGAAGCCTGCAGAGGGGAGTGGGAATGAGCTATCCACCCGCACTGCAGGTGACTGTCACATCAAGGAATTCTCCATACATCGGATATGAAGCCAAACAGCAAAGGCTTAGAAATGGAAAGGCTGGGTGAAACATATGAAAATCTTTTTTCTTTCCTCACTAATGGTTGGTGATTTGTCTATAAGCAATCATTTCACTCACATCTCACTCAGGCCTCCTGATAAGGTTTGCTACTGACATCTTGGTTGGCTTCACTTTGATAAAATTCCTCTAGACTTAAATACAAATTTTACTTAAATGGATAAAGACTGCAGGTAGTCACAGAACCTTTCTTGCCTTCATCCCCACACCTTCTACCACATGCACCCAGGCTACTTTATCACTTTACTTTTCGGGTAAGGCTGGCCAGCCTGCCTCTGCGTCCCAACCAGAGATTTATCCCTCTGAGGGTAGCTGGGCTGACCCAAGCAAGCACTCCTCTCCTTCTACATGTCTGCCAAGTGTCACAGCCACCTGGGCCACGATGGGCAGTCACAGAAAAAGGAAGCCATGTGGTGAAAGCAACGGTATGGAAGTGGGTTCTTTTTCCTCTAAATAATACTATTTATTGTTTGTGCTGAGAAGCCCTGGTGAAGGAAAAGGTCAGCATTTTGATACGCATTGTACAAACACAACAAAAAACCAGGCTGTATCTGTGTAGGGCCCAATGTTTGCAAAACTCAGTAGGAGTTTTTTCCAAGACATCTCTTCGGCTTCTTTTATGCCTTAGAGTAGAACACACCTTGGAACAAAGCATGCAAGGAGGCAGGTTTTGATTGCATTAGAAACATTAATTCTCAATTTTTAGCTGCTTATAAAGAACGTTTCTTCAGCAATACCTCATGCTGTTAGTTATTGCTAAAACATCTCTGGGAATGGCTTGGAGATACGTTTGTTCTCAGCTCCTGGCAATCTGTTGCAATTTAATAATGTACCTCCAGCTCCAAGCACGATGAGGCAACTTGATTCTCATTCATCAGCCACACAGCTTAATGCAAGCAGGGTCAGGGTGAGCTTTTAATGGGACTGGATCACCTCCCTGATGGGAATCAGTCTTTTGCTACTCAACTGCTGTTCCCCATCTCCAACAATTTCAGCAACTGCAGTGAATGTTTTGGGCCCAGTTGGAGTAGTTCTGTCAAGGCTTTCATATAGGCCAGGAAACAACCCCTGAGTTGTCCTGAGCTCTGCTTGGGTTGGGGCCAACATGTTCAAGCACTGCACATGGAATAACCAAAATGGACTAAGCAAAATGTATTTTTTACTTAGGCTCATCCCTTTTTCTTGAAAGCAAAAGATGAAGGAGATAAAGGACTGTGTGTCTCATTTTTAATTGCACAAATTTTACTATAGGGGTGACTGCCCTGACTGTGGAGGACCTTCTCCTGATGGGGATTGGAACTGAACCCACTGCGCTCTCAGTTTCCTGCCTGGGAAGTTGTTGCTGCTTTACTTGGCTTAGCTATTCCAGAAAAGCCTAACAGAATGGTGAATTCCCCTGCCATCCCAGTACACAGATCTCATGTGTACGGTATACACAAGAACACTCTGAAAGAGAAGTTAGAAAATGTCATGTGTACTGTGTACTATAAAAATTTCAGTTTATCTTGCATGTATTTTTAATGGCAGCCACTTTCCAACTTCCTTTTGTTCGATACAAACAGCAGACTTGTTCTTGAAGTAAACACTGTTTTAGTCTTCTGGTTTTTCCCTTTTATTTCATTTCAGTTTAGTTTAGTTTAGAGCTTCTGCCTGAGCAGCCAGGGAATATATATAATAGGGCATGAATACATTCTTATAAGTATTAGAACAAGTATGGAAACACAGAGCCCTTAGTGACCTTGCTAGTCCTCTGCTGATCACTTGTGTTTGTTGTTGTAGGAAGGCAAACATAAGTATAGAAGTGTTATTGAACAGAAAACCCTTCAAAAATTTCACCAGTCTTTTGTATTCAAGTCGCAGAGCCATAGGGGGCCGCCCTGCTCAGAAAGCATACTTATGTGAGTATTAAGAACTGGCTGAGATAAGAAGTAAAGCTTAAGAGACCTTCATCATTAGCTGCTAGTGGTGGAGATTAGTGATCCTACTACAGGATTACAGATGGAAAGAGTGCTAGTGTTGGTTAATTGTTCATTAATGCTTGTAAAATAAGATAGCACTAGTAAAACTTGTTATTGTCTGCTCTCTCAAAGTAAAGGAAAACTGGATCTGCTTGTCAATAGCTGTATTGATGTTAACAGGAACATATTTAACAGATCATTTTACAGTGTAAACTACTATCCAGCTCTTTCAACATTTAGTTAGACACTATTATCTTAATAAGAAATAATTTATATTTTAAATAATCTGTTCTCTATGCTTGCGCATTTTATCCTTTTAATTAGCAATGCCTTCACCAGGGTGCTTTTAATATTTCAGAGTTTGCATAAGAATCTCAGGTGGAACACCACCTCCCTCTAGCCTCATGGATTTATTTTATTTACAGTATCTTAGAATTGCCACGCTTTCCCACCAGTGCTTTTCTGTACCATTAGGGAATGGCAGCCACGGTCCAGGTAGCAGAATCCCTCTCCCAGGTGCAGTCCAGGATTATGCAAACTTCTACCAGCAAAAACCTGTGAGCAGGATGTGCATCAAGGAGGGTGAACCATGGCTTTGACTCCGTGTCTCCTCGGGGACTGCCCTGCCCCGTGCAGCAAGGCTGTGTTTGCTGCTGAGGGCTTACACTTGGCCTCTGCCTTGGGAGGATGCTTAGTCCAGGCTGCAAACCAGAGCTCCTCAGGCTTGCACCTGAGGTGAAGCGGTGCTGTGGTGGCTGTGTCTCAGTGCAGACACGCCTGTTCTGCTGCCAGCCAGCCAGTGCTGGGCCGTGACACTTCCAGCAGGGAAGGAGTGCAGGCAGCCCCTCTGCCCCAGAGAGGAACCAGCCCCTTCCTGTTCCTCCCACGCTGCCCCAAGCACTGCTCCCAGCAGAAGCTGTCGCTGCATGTGCAGCGCAGGCACCTGCGGGACCCACGTGCGTGCTGGGCTGGCCGGAGTGGGACTGCTGCTCCTGGGAGCCAGGAGGTTTTCCTCCCACAACCGAGTGGGTCTGCAAGGTTTCTGCAAACTGCACTGTGACAAAAAGTGGTCTTTTGACAAGGATGTACTTGAAAAGAAAAATGAGACCCTCCCTTTCTATTAATACAAAGTAAACTTCAAATTAAATACTAAACCTGGAAACAGAAAAAAATTAGTTTCAATGAGATGCATGTGAGGCATTAGTGTTTTCACAAAAAAAAAGTTATTTCACAGCAAGAAATCTCAGTTGTTCAGGAAATAAAAACACATGTTTTGAAGTCACGTGTTTTAAAGGTAGAAGAAAACTCTACACCTTACAGGTTACTTCCCTGTAGTTGCTTGAGCATGAAAATAGAAGTCTCTGCATCTTCACAGCAGACACACCCTGGGAGACTTCATCACAGCCTCACCAGGTTTTCCTGTGTATCTTTAGTTGAAGATAATGGTTAAAACCATTGTTGAAGATGATTTGCTCTGTCCTGTTCTTGGCTGCTTTTTTGGTCCCTTGGCAGCAGTTAGACGAGCCTGAAGGGTGGCTTTAGCCTGAGCCAGATGCCACTGGCCCTGAGGGACTGCTGCAGCATCCGGACACTGACAGGGCGCTGAGAAGTCCTGGCTGGGTCCCTTGCAGGCAGCATGAGAGGCGCTTGGTGGTGTGAAAAGCTGCCATGCTCTGATAACTGGTCTGAGAGGAGCTGCATGTGTGGCAGAACAAATGCAAACACTTCTGCTGAGTGCCACTAACCTATCTGGCCCAAAATGTCATCAGCTGATATCAGAGACCACATAAACCATCATACCGGGGCTCAGGCAGAGGAGTCATTTATGGCTTCCCATTGCCCATCACCTGCAGCCTTCTCTGTCAGGGCAAACAAGCAGGGGCTGAAATCCAGACCTGTGTCTTGCCCCATGGAGAAATTTGAATGCAACAGTATCTCTGTCAGTGGATAAGAAGTGATACCGCTGGTTAATTGCCTCAAAAGTGTTAACCAACAGCTCATTAGTCTTAAAGATACAAACTTGATAACCCTTTTTATGTGGCATGGAATGAGACATGCATCAATAATTGCATGCTGAGACCTGCCACTGAGAGACAGAAGATGTTGGTTTAAGACAAAGGAAAACAAAACCTGACTGAAATATTTGGGAAGATGAGAAAGATACAAGTCACAACCTCAGTTTGCAACACAAACCCAAGCCCAGCCTTTCTGTAATGACTGTTTTCATAGGAGTAACAAATAACAGCTAACTTGTCTGTGCTGAGAGTTAATCCCAGTGCAGAAAACCACCCTGCTCTTAATTTAGTAACTAAACAGAGAGTGACTGTAACAAATGTTGGAGCTTTCCTTACTGTTCATTGAGTTTTCCTCTACTACAGTTTAAGGGTGCTTCTTCAATCACTGCAGCTGTAAATCGCCAACTGCCTTAGATCTGATTTGGGCAGAACCTCTGGGTCTGGCAGTAACTTCAGCTCAGACCATTCAGCAGCAAGCATGACAGGCAAAGAAAAATAAAGAAATCATTACTGTGGCTTTGTTACATTGATGGAAAGCTATGGATTTGGAGCACATCCCTCCTGTGATATTAAGGGATGGGTAAATAGGATACACCACTGCATGGTAGCTGTGGCTTAAAATCAAAGCATAAACACCTGGACAAATATGCCTTGTAGCCAAATAATTTAAGGAAAGCAGAGTGCTATGTGAACATATCCAACTTGGGAACATGGCAAGGTACTATCATTTGAATTTGAAATGTACATTAAAATGTCATTATATGCAAGCACCGGGACTACAGTCCTTACATGGAAGCACTGGGATTGCAAATGATTAGAAGGACAAAAAAAAAAAAAAAGAATTAATTCCTGGTAGAAATTCTCCAAGCAGCTACAGCTAACATATAAAATAGGTGCTAAAGTAACTGTGTGATGCTGGTAGAGACCTTCAGGAAGAAACTCTTTGTCTGTACCAAAAATAAGTGAACAATGAAGCCCCTTTGTGGCTAGATGAGAGAAAGCGTCTGAAGAGGGGTCTTGCCATTCATTCTACCTCATTACAGGTATCTGACTGATAGCAAAGCTGCATCTCAGTGCAGCAGCTCATTAGTAAGAGAAGACTCTGACATTAGTTCAGATGTTGATCGATGTGACTGGTAGTGTGAAGTCAGGATTTTGTTGTCAGATGGAGCTTTATCATCTGCATTGCAGCCTGGTGGTTTATAGTGGAGAATCAGTACAGGAAGTGTGTGTTAAACTGTTTGGAGGTTTAATACCTACCCAGCCATTTTCTTACGTCTTAGGCTTCCTTTACCTACTATATCATAACAGGCCAGGTGAAAAGATCATGAACAGGCAAAGCACATTTTCAGAGCTGCCTCCTAGAGCCCAGGGCCTGCTCAACGCCATGTGTTGTGTGACATGAGAGAGACAGAAAGTTAGATCACGGCACTGCCTGAAGTGCCAAAAACATGCCCACGTGCCCATGCAGCCTGTGCCAGCCCAGCTCTCTGGTGGGACTAATATTGCTGTTATTATCCACTTTTTTGACCTAATGCCTCATGACAGAAGGGAAAAGTCTTGTGTATCTGTGTTCTATTGGAGCATTAATGGCAATTTGCAATTGTTTAGCATTAAAAGCCTATCAAGCATGATGTGGCCTTCCAGAGGGCTTTGTCCTTAGCGTGCTCTGGATCGCCCTGCCCGCAAGCAGCTCTGCTCCCCCCTGCTTACAGTGCTCTCCATGGCTGCTCTGGGGGAACACGCCATCTGACTTCATGCAATGTTTTCCTTGGCAAGATCTTTTTCCAGCTCGCCCGTTCTAAACAGCTGATTGTTTCCTGCAACCCTTCGGACCTACACTTCAGTTTCTTGTACGCTACAATTGAGCTCCCTCTTCTTAGCTTGTTATGAGGCAGCACATGATGGGTGAGCCCCCAGCGTGCCTTGGGGTATATCAAGAGCAACAGAGAAGTAAAGACAGCAGATCTACTTCAGCAAATTAGCTGCAAAAGCAGGCTCTGTTGAGGAACTTCTTTTCAATGCCATCATTTTAGCTGTTCACTATGGAGTAGTTCTTAAATGGCATTTATATTTAAGTCACTTTATTATATTATTCCAGCCATGCGAAGATGTACTACGAATTTACCAGTTCAGGCACAAAATCTATTCACCCACCCTTTTCCAAGGTGATGATAATGGACCCCCTCTCTTTTCCTCTTTCTTCCCTCAAATTATTATATTTTGCTTGCCCATCAAATCACTCATCTTGGGTAAATAAAATTTTGCAAGGCTGCAGTATGCAGAATGACACAGTTGTTGGTTTGGGGTTTTTTTTACATTTTCTTGCCATAGTTCTCTGCAGATTTCATGCTCCTTGCTTAATTTTTGTATGGTTAACCATTTTACTGAATTTTGACACATCACTTTGATGCAGCTCTGTCAATGCAACACCGTTTTTCTTCTATGGAGAATACTTCGGACATTATTTTCTGATTTTTTTTAATTAAATAAAAACAGTAAACAAAAGGTACACTTTAGAATAAATTCTTATTTTTGTGCCTCTAGTTTCAAAGTTCTTTCTCAAGTTTTTGCACTCTTTAAATTGTAACCAAATAAAGCTGTTCCAAATGACATTTCATGGTGTTTGTACACAGACCAGCATGTTGGTGCTGGGAACTGATGGGTGCCTGGGTTAAAAGGACCAAACTCTGCCTAACAGAAAAGACTGATGGCAGCTGGACAGGATACATCCTGCTTCTGGCCTCCTCAGGCCTTTAGGTGCATCAGGATCAATTAAAATGTATTTAACCATTGCCCACTCGTGCTGCAGCATGCGAGGGGCTCTGGGTTGCTCTCTTCCACTGACAAGTTTCAAAAGGAGCAGCGTGAAACCTTAGTTACTGCCAGCATTTCTGGGTGTCCTATGAGCCACCCACCCTACAGCTTTTCCTGCAGGGGGAATTTTTCTCCCCTTTGAGAAGCAGCTCACCACAATAGACCTTATTTCAACGTTTGCCCCAAAGCAAGGACTCACTAGTGCATTTTGCAAATATGTTGTTTTGGGCACCTTACCTGTTTCTTTTCTATTCAAAAATCAATTTGACACTTGCAAAGCAGCTCCTTTCCCCACTTCATTGCCACCTGCATTGTCAGAGATGCTGAAAATCAAAAATAAAGTAATCAGTTATTTTAAGCCAAAGCTTAAAAGGGTATTAATTCAATGGGATAAACTGCAGTTAAGTAACTTTTATCAAGCAAGCTGGGTTAGGTGGTTAAAAGAAAGAAAAAAAAACTCTAGAAAACATACAGTAGGTAGCAGTTTATGTGTCAAGAAAACTGAGAGAAATTTTGACACTCTGATGTCTAGCAGATAGCACTTAAATCATTTTTCTCCAAACTTCAGTCATAAAACTTCAAAGAGTTTTAGCCATAATACAAATTTTTAGACTAAGAAGCGGTGTTTGAAGTTATTTTATAGGATTTTGCTGTAAGGGCTCCAATTGATTTGTAGTAAGATAAAAGAAGAAAACTTTATTTTCGAAGCTTTGTCGGAAAAAGCTTAGCTTCCATTGGCCGTTTTGCCAATATGCCTTGAGGGGATGATGATGTCGACACGGATATTATATGCCTATACGAACTGAACTGAGTTTACACCTCCTGCTGTTTGTGTTATGGTTAAAATCTGTCACAAAACTGGCAGTGATTTATTAAATGTTTAATGAAGTAAGACAAAAACTTCAAGAACTACAAACAGAAAAGTAGAACATCACATTAAAGTATAATAATATAGGTTACACTTCTGATTTTTTCATATTTCTTCTGCTAAAAATGTGAAAAACACAATTAGAAATCAAGGCAGTATCAAAACATTATGGGGTGTCACAGATCAGTCTACCAAAGGTTGTGCTTCACTTGTTCACTTTTTTCTTTCTAAACAGAGGAATGAAAAAAAGAGTATGAAATAACAGTGTGCTCACAAAAAAAACAACAAACCAACACAAAGCAAAACTCAAGCTGGTATTATAGAGTATCAAGTCTCAGCCACAGAAAATTTTCCCCATTGAGTTTTCAGAGGAGCAATAACAAATGTGACTCAGTGCTGTTTTACTATTGCTTCATGTCCCAGTTAGAAGAATATTCTGCTCCACACCGCACATTTTAATGATGTTTTTCTAATAAACTAATTTTAACTAATGAAACTAACTGAAATTATTATTTATGTAAAAAAGTAATTGCCAAATGCAGGAATTTATATTATTTTCCAATAGCTTTCAGAAATCATCATTACTCCTGATACAGCTTTACGTTTTCCACATCATAATAAAAGACAATATTTGTATAAGCCTCCCGTCCGTCAGTGTGTGTGACTGTTAAAGCTCAGTAAGTGTACTCCTGTACTTTTTGGCAGAGGTTATTTACATTTCTTTGTATAACAGAGACTAAGTCTATACTTTAGGTTTAATTATTTTTCATTGCAAAATGTAATTCCTGTTATTTGACTTGCCTGATTATTTATGTACATCCTGAACTAAAAATTCATTAAACACAGCAGGAGGGGGTTTAAGAGTACAAATTCATGTTTATTCTGTTATTTAACTCAAAGGACATCAGCCATCAATGCATCCATACCAACATGGTAATTCACTGAGAGATTTATGGTGAACCTTGTGGGGCTGTTATGCCTCATGAGCCCCTCTAACCCAGAGGGTTAGAGTTGCTCCATAGGCTTCCTCCTCCTGGTCCTCCCTTTCCCTCAGTGACATTTTTAAATTCAACATTTCCTGTCTCTGGGAAAGCCAGCAGAGCAGGAGAAGGCAGAACTCCTTTCCAAGCCCACCTCGTGGTCTGCTTTCCAGAAGTGTTTCTCCTGGTCTGTTGCAGTTTCATGCTTTCAGACTTCCAGGGCACCAGTGTAACCCCTGGCCAGCTGGCCCTGACAGAGCCAGCTCTGAGTCACTTGCTTTACATTTCTGTGCACCACAGAGGTGAACATTAATTTGTTAAATAAAGAAGGTTTTCACACAGTGTCGATAAAGCATGACAGCCAATGTCATTGACAGACCCCTCCTATCATGGATGACTCGACCTTTTTCCCCTTCCCACCCTTTGCAGCAGCCCAGGGTTCAGCTGTTTTGC
The DNA here is from genome assembly GCA_013399195.1 of Dicrurus megarhynchus. Classification (NCBI taxonomy): domain Eukaryota; kingdom Metazoa; phylum Chordata; class Aves; order Passeriformes; family Dicruridae; genus Dicrurus; species Dicrurus megarhynchus. The sequence continues at coordinate 89,703 of VXAD01001540.1, forward strand.
AGGGGTTTTGGCTTTGCTGCTGTATTGAAGGTCCCAGGTTTTAAACTGCATTTTTTGTCTCCTTTGGGATATTGATAAACTCAAATTAATAGCAATAAACCCAGAAATTACAATAATAATAATAATAATAATAATAATAATAATAACCTCAAAATAAATCCCAATAGGCAATGCTTTAATTCTTCTGTTGCTGCTTTGTTCCCTGCTTGTCAGGTGAAGGGCTGGGTGTCATTTCGCCTACAAGTGTTCAGCAGCCTGAGGGTGGTCACAGAGGAGAACCATGTTTTGAGCTACTTATCATGTAAATTTAGATGCAGGAAAAAAAGTTTTTAGTTGCTCATTTTTGCCCTCACTGCTGGATGTCACCGCCTATGGCTAGCCAGAAATATTCAAGGTTGCCATAATGCAGCACACCAAAAAAAAAGGGTGAATGACATTGGAGATATCCTTAATCCCTGGTCTTATATAAACTAATCTGCTGGGATTTTAAAACAGGTTTATTCTGTCAGCTAGTTTTAATCAAGTGAGTCTCATATTCCCTGTAATATATAAATTATCACAAAATAACTCATACTTCCTTGGTTTTTTGGTTTTTTTTTTGCTAAAAGAGCAAGACATATAGCTGCATATTTTTTGCTATTAAGTCTGATTTTTTTCAGCCAGCTATGTATTGTCAGAGGTTTTCCAGCACATAAAAAGTCCATGGCAATTGGCTCCAGGTGACCTATTTTTTTTTAATTTTTTTTTTTTTTTTTACCCACATATGCTTGTATAATATCAACTTGCTCATTTCCCCAGTTCCAGTCCCGTATTTCTACAATACAAGGTGTAGCAAGCTACACCTGTCTCTCTGGGCCTCTCCTTAAGGGGCCCTGAAAGGAAGAGCAGTGTTTTAGACTTTATTTCCATATTTTAAATGGATTTTTAAAAATACTGATAAATGCTTACTTTGTTTCCCCTGGTCTAAACATTTGAAAAAACATATGTGTTTGTTGATATTAAGAAACATCACAATGAAAAAGGATTTCTGGACCCCTCATATGCAGCACGGATTTGCAGAAGGTAGTGCCAACTTCATGTTTCTGAGCTTTTGGACTCTGTGACCCTGGACATCTCCAGACTAAAACAGAAAATAAAAACTATCTTCAATTTGTCTTCAGTCTCCTAGAAATCAACATGGAGAGTCTAATGTTCCTCTTGTAAAAGAAAAATGGGACACCTGCTTCTTTAAAAATTTACATCCTTAAAAAAAAAATAAAGGACAAGCTTGACCCCGGGGCAGGCACTTCTGTGGGCTGAGAGGTGGCGGAAACCTTAACCCCAGTCTGGTCTGACAGCAGGAGTGCTGTGCCTATGGCCGTGCCTTAAAACACGGGCTTGAAATTAGACTGAGCAGGCTCCTTAGAGTTGCTATTTTGCAAAGTGAAGGGTGCGGTGTGCTCTCAGCACAGCACGCCTGATGCCTGCTCCAGCCCTGGTTCCCTGCGTTCACCGAACGTGCAAACCCTCCCGGCCAGGCTGGGATCGATGCAAACGCAGCGATCCTTCCCTCCGGTTAATCCATGGGACATCTAGTGGTGGGCTCCCAAACAGCACCGGGACCGGCACCCCCGGCCGCCGCCGGGCTCCCCCGGGGACGCGCAGCATGGCCCCGGGCTGGGGCACGGCTCGGTGACCGCTCCGGGCACGGGCATCAAACCTCAGCATCTGTCAGGCTGGACTCCTCGGCACTGCTCTCCTTCTCCTCACGCGTAAGTAGGGTGGGAGCTCGGATCCACAGGTGAGCTACCAAAATTCAAATAGGCGTCTCTTCTGCCCAGGCACTGAGACAGCCTCCAAAATTACCGGGGGTGAAGGCATGTGACATGTTGGGGATCTCGTAAGGTGGAAAATAACATCAGGAACATTTGAAAGAACACTAAAAATACATGTGAAGTAAAAAAAAAGAAGGTCATTAGGGGATTTGGACTTTAACCTGAGCATTTTCTTTAGGGGGATTTGTATGGAGAGCAGTTATTTTATGGGCTCTTTATGGAAAGCAAGTTCCACCACTAATATATATGGGGAGTCACAGACATTTTGATAGTATCCTATCTGGCCTATTAATGACTTCAGTCCTGCTTTTATAGTCTATACTTCACATATTTATTTTTAAGGAACATAAAATTATAATGGGACAGGAGATATCATAACTTTCCTATCCATGTAACCCTGTCGACATTTCAAATAGGAGTGTACTTACCTAATCTATTCTGCAAGGGGGACCTCCACTGCTCTAGCCTGCGTTTCTTGTGTATCTCCAGCTCCTGGCCACTCTGAGGTTTAGATGTGCAAGGTGTTCAGTCCCAGCCTATCTCTATAAAATAACAGCAAATTTATCCCTCAGCATTCAGCTTTCCTCAAAATTTAGTTCCTGAAAAGAGCTCCTGCTTATTAGAAATGGATTTCTGAAATCTACAGAATCACACTTCTCCCCTTGATTTTTGTATAATTATAGACAGGAGAGCCCTGTTGGTCAGAGCATGGTGCCAATAACGCCAACGTCAGGTTTGATTCCTGTATGGGCCATTCACAAGGGTTGGACTTGATGGTCCTTCTGGGTTCCTTCCAACTCAGATTATTTTGTGATTCTGTGTCCATTAGCAGGTTAATGAGGTAGCAATGATTAAAATTCCAAAGGTTGTAATAGATTCGTTTCAGCATGAAATGTAGCTGAGTGTTAAAATCTCGTCTCTCTATGCCAGGATACCCAAGTGCACCATGCTAATTATTGCTAAAAGAGCTGGCCTGTGCCTCCTGATTAACAGACAATTCCTCCAACAGAACAGCTTTCCTCTGGGAGTTGTTGGGGCATGTTGGCCACATGCAGCCCCAAAAACTGAGCTCAGCAGAGAGAGACCCAGAGGCAGACCTGGCTGGGCTGTGGGGTCCCAGAGCTGACTCCTTTGAAATGGACGCTGATTTGGGAAGAGACACGTTTCTTTTAAATGAAAAGATTCAGAGTACTCTTTCCTTTTCCTTCAGAAAAACCGTAGGACATTTGCTGCCATGCCTGGTAAGGGGTGTAGCTACATTATTTTAGTTTGTAAGAGATTTTCATAGGAATTGCCCTTTTGGCCTGTTAAAGAGTTACACTTCTATGTGGTGTTATGCCAGAACCTCAAGAGGGAACTACTGAAGGGTGTTACTTACAGGAAGAAGAGGATGGACTTGGAAAAGACACAATGTGGCTTCCCAGGCACTAACATTGTGCAGAGGCTGTCATCTGCAGGATTTGCTTGTGAACCTCCTTCTGTTAGCTCCCTGGCTGTCACTGCACACTCCTCTGCAGAGCACTCACTTCTGGCACAGGTAACTGCACGTCCTGTGCTGGCATCACCCTTGGGGCCCTTCACTGCTGTCTATGGATTGAAGGGCTTCATAGCACTCCTTGCCTGAGGCACGGGTGGAAAGGTGCATCCCCTTTCCCCACATCAGGCTGTTTGCACCCAGAAAGATTTGGACTGGCATATAGGATTTTTATAAAAATTAGCATCCACTACCAAAAAGATTTTCCCCATGCCAAATGTTCTTACTGAGTATACATACTGTAAATTACTGTTATACTGTCAATATGAATACTTACATTCATGTCTTTCTTTCCACCCCTGCTGGAAAAGCCCCCTGAGCCTTCCATGAGCTAAGGGAGGACTGGAAAAGGTAGCAAACAGTTTCAAAACTCTGCAAAAACACTTAGTGTGTCAGGTATCTGTGACCTTCCTACCACCAGCCAGGTGACACTCAGGGCCAGCACACTCCCACTCAGGCACATGCTGGACCACTGCTCCACTTCTGGCATGGCACATACAGCCCAAAATGTGTTAGGGTGACTCCATCAGTTTCATTAAGCTGTAGTTAATGCAGTAACACAGAAGGGTTCATTCCTCTGCAGTTACAGATATTGACAACAAGTTCTGAAACCTCAAATGCTTTCACAGTGCTTAACTGTCTATTTCCAGCCAGCTGTAGTTACAATCTTGGTAGCAATGTCAGAGCCACAGGCAGAAAGCATTGACCGATGATTTAAGTCAATATACATGACATTAGTGAAGGTATTGGATAGATTTTCTAAGGGAAGCAGTGAATTTTTCACATTTTTTAGGGTTGTGGTTAATCCTATGTTTTCCCTGAATTCAGGGAATTCAGGGCATCAGTTTGAAATGCCATAACTTGTAATAAACGTATTCTACAGTGCCTCAAAAACTTACAAAAGATGCACATTTCTACGAGGAGTATTTTGTTCCTCCTGTAGGCTTTTGTCTGGATAAATCTGCTCAATATATTAATTAAATATAAACTTCAAAGCTGATCTTGCAGTGTTCATCAACTGATAATAGCTGATGCTCAAGTATCCTCTCTTAAATGCATTGTTCTGTTTCCTTTGTAGCACAATACACAACCAAAAGGGATTTGTAATTAATTTTGTTAATATTATCTCTAATACATTTGTGTTTTATTAATTTATCCATTTATCATTTGTCTGTTTTAAACAATCCATGTTTAAAATCACAACTTGTATACAACTTTTCTCCCATGAAATGCAGCTGTCCTTTGGGGAATTTAACAGTCCAAGACTGCATTTCTCCCTTTTGATTGGGTAGGTCATTGCTCACTGTCTCCATAAGCTGTTGGACCTGCACTGTGTTTCAGAGGTAAAGTTAATCTCATATCCACAGCTCATTCAAATCAGCTCAGAGCATCCATGCAGCCAGCCCTTGGTCTCACATCTTCGTGGTGGAACTGCCCCATCCAGTCATGGTTGTCTTTGATGTCCCTCCACTATCAGTAGGAAGAGAGAGCTGCCTCAAGGCAGTTCCTTCAGGAACTGGACACAGGCTGTTGGGAAGAGGACAGCAGTGCACAGAAGGTTCAGTGCTGTGTCTCCCAGGTAAATTGCAGGTTAACCACAAAGCTGGTATTGCACAGCCACCTCTGTGAAGGACTGTGCATGTAATGGAGCATGGCAGGTTGACTGCATGCAGGCAGCAGGAATGCCCACAACTTCCTAAAGACCTGTGATCAGAAGGGATGAAAATTCCACCAGGACAGGTGGGAGGAGGTTGGAGGGGTCTCTCTGTCTCCACTTACTATTGAGGGAACCTTAATTGCTATTTTAGACCAAGTGTTGCAAGTGAGATGAATTCTCCCCCACGTCATGAGCACGTGAACTCGTTACAAGGGTGGGAGCTAGCAGAGAGCCAGCTCCTCTGCAGTAATTGCCTGCATCCATGCCCAAGCCCTCAGTAAATGCAAAGTACCTTACTCCTCAGAGAACGTTCACCTTGCATGTACCACAGTAAGAACTTGTACACATGCAATTACTGCCACTGCACTGTAAAATTATCCCCCAGCTGTCTCTTGGTATCTTATTCAGGTGCCCATACCTTTAATCTTGGTGTCTCCTGGCTCCCAGTTTTGCTAATACACTGCCTCTTTTGCCTGCCACAGTTCACTGAGGCTGTGTACAGGTGTTAGATCCACCTGCATGAACAGCCTGAGGCTTCAGTCTTATCAAGTACAGAAAAACCTGATCCCTGCCTGTGCAATCCTCCACTCTAAATTCCTGCTGACAGTCACCTGGTCTCTTAACTTCCAGTTACAGGTCGAAACTAAAGCCTGCTAATGCTGTGGGAGTCCTTGCATTGATTTCCATGAGCTCTGGATCACTATTTCTTATCAGCCACATATGTAGACAAATATCTGAACACCTTCGCCTAAGTAGCTCAGATAATCAGAGTACTGTTGCATTTATATATGCATTAAAAAGAAAGACGTTGAGAGAGATTATTTATTCTAATTCATGATTAAAAACAAACCAACGCCTTGTATGCGATTGGAAAGGGCTCAGAAGACATCTGTTTACCAATTTCCTCCTGGTAACATCAACTCCACAGAAATAACTAAATCACCTTCACATTCCTCTCGGTGAAGCCATTAAGCCTAGAAACATGCTGGTTTGGGCAACACAGAAATCAAAGTGGTAGCACAGCAGAGAAGATCTGTGTTAAAGAACAAAAATCCACAGGCTGCTTCAAATATCAACAAGGAACCCTGAAATTTTCTATCAATTTCTTTTCATGGCCTTGTGACATTTTCAACTAAAAACTATATTGCTTAACATCAAGGCACTTTGAGAGAGCTTCAGTTGGAAAAGGTAATTTTTGAGTGAGACTCAGCAGAAAAAGGTAATTTTTCAGAGAGGTTCACTGGAAAAAGGTAATTTCAGAACCAATTGCTGCATTCTTTTGCTGTTATTTTGTCTCTTTTCTAAGTAGCCCTAATGTCATTCATGGGCACACTATGTCAATACATCAGTACTGGCTAAGTCGTTTGTGCAAAGTAAGTTTACAGAAACTGTAGCTTTAGGCTATGTTATTCCAGGACTGTGAAGATCAAACAATGCAATTTCACTTGGAAGTTTCATCAATTTTGCATCAATGTTGATGCCAGAGCAGGAGACCTGCTCACAGAATCATAATTTCATCCTGCTAAAACTTTTGTTTTTGATAGAGAATCTAATTTCATATGATAGGTTATGCAGTAATACCATGTATTCATAATACCAGTCTACCAGAGCCATATTGCTTTGGTATAAATTGAGGCGAAGGTAGAGAGGAATTTTTAATAGCTGATCTGAACCACATCAATTTATACTGTTTTGGGATATGAAGGGGAAAAACCCCAGTTTTTGAATGCAGGTGTTATTATGTGTTATTTGTACAAGTGGAAGAACAAGAACAACAGAAAGCCCAGAGCTTTCATCTGCTTATTTTCTGAAAGCTTTGGAAAGGGAGTAATGTATTTCAGCTTTAATGGCTTGAAATAAAAATCTCTGAAAATTATTAGGCCTCTCATACATGTATCCTTTGATTGTAGCTCTACAGAGAAACGAAGTGAGTCTTGCAATGAAAGAGACACAAAAATTGACATGCACATGAAGAAATAATGAAAAGCCTCACATTTTAAAGTAAAATAGCAAGAATGACAGCCAAAGAGTTAATTCCACCCTATCTGTTATGCCTGCATATCAGATTTTCATTCATTTCCTCTTTGCTACCTAAATACTCAGAAGAGAGTTTCCAGTGCTCAGCATGTGGACCGGGCATTGTGCTGGGATCCTGCACACAACATCCACCTTTGGCGCCTCTGTGGGGAGATTTGCTGTGGCAGGAACATGCTGACCCAAAGGACAGGAACTTCTTCAACTTTAAACTGCCCATCTTTTCCAAACCTCTGTATTGGCTTCCTGCAGAAACAGGCACAGGTACATCCCTCAGCTCAGCAACCCCACACAAGGCAGTAAACCACTCACTCCTTGGTGAGGAGCCTTTCAGAACTGGGGCAAGAGGGATGAATCCACTCCAAAGTCTCACACATCATTTAGAACTTACTGGTTCTATATCTCCTGCTATTAGGTTCATACACAGTTGTCACAGTGGTTTCCTGGAAGCACACAAACACAGGCTTCCTTACACGGGAAGCTATCAGGATACAGTATTGTAGTAGTTCAGACCCATTTTTGGAAGTTCAGCCTAGCTAAAGGCCATACTCATTAAAAAGTTATGTAGCATTTATAGATTTCTTTTTTTTTTTTAACTACCCAGAAACATGTGGATGAACTTTTCAAAGTAAAGTATATGCTTTTCCAATCCATTTCACTTCTTTTTTCCCCTGAGCTCCAGCAGCTGCCTTTCTGCCATGCTCCCAAGGATACACAGGGCAAAAAGGGGGCAGGAGTAATCTCAAAATCTATTCCCTCCTTCAAACACGAGCTATTGTACAATTATTAAAAGCAAACCTGAAAAGACAAGTCCATAGTGTAGCTGGCACATGCGCCCTGCAGGTCGTGCTCTGGGCACTTCCAGTATCTGAGCATGGAGCAACTCTTCCCCTCTGCTGCTCTGGAAAGAGAAACATACACCAGTGTGCTCTGTATTGTCCTGTCACCAAACACACAGAGCAAAACTCAGGCCAGAAAGGGAAACAAGTGCCTGAAATTCTGGCTGTTGCTTAGGCAGAGGCCTCTTCCATAAGCTTAAACTTCCATAAACATAAAAAATGCATATAGGCTGTACCTAAACAGTTTTGGGCAACATTTTCTGTCGTAGGGCTTGTTCCTTTCTGTGCAAATGTCCAGCTGTAACACTGGAGTTCTCAGCACACAGTCTCTTCCTTCTACGCTCACTTCTACTGCCCTCACATCAGAGCTTCAGGGGAAAGATTGGCATTGCTTACTTCCTCCCAGACTGTTGATATGTCAAAATAGGCAGCACTCCAAGCTGTTGGCTGATTCAGATTACATACCTTTCTAAATTTATTTTCAATTTGAAGGCTGAATATTCCTAACAGATCAGAAAGAAAAAAATCAAAGCAAAAAAAAAAAAATTCCAAGGTAGAATTGAAAAATGCATATTCAGAGTTTCAAGTGAGGTGGTAATTTCACTTAAAAATTTGATTTGAGACACAGCTTACAAGATAAAATATTTGGCCTTAAGATGTAGGAATGTCCTGTGACTTGTTGCTGTAATACTGATGAGCATGGTGGGTGACAACCCTGCCCAAGGTCCACTCTGAATAAATCCCATCAGTAATATGGGTTTATCAACAGAGCCTAACACAGCAGGGAGGTGCCATCTCCATGGCTCCTGCTCTGCATCTCCACTCCCCTTGCTAAGGACAGCTTTTGCAGAGGAACATCTCACTGTAAAACAAAACTTATATTGAGTGAAAGGGTACAAGGGTCTCAAGGTTTCTCAGAGCTTAGGAGGACGAGTCCTCTGTGCTGTGGAAGCAGCGCTTGTTTGCTCTTTGCATGGAAAAGCTGCAGGGTGCCTCACTGCTGCTCTCGCCTGCATGGGCCAGGGCTGTGCTGTGTATTTGGGTGGTTGCTGGTCTCTGCACAGCCCATCCCACATGCCAGTCACTTGGTGCAGAGAACGAACACCAGGAGGACAATTGATTAGTGAGGGAGGGCAAAAGTCTGCTGCACAGACTAAGGCATTTTATTTTTGCTTTCTGCTTTCTTTTTATCTCATCTTTCTCATGTGGCTGGCTGGGCTCCCTTTATTCTGCAGCCATGGTGCTGAATGCTGATGACAGTGTGGCATTCATTTTAGGGGCAGTACATGCAGGCTGTGAATGTCTGACCTTTAGGAGGGAAAATGAGTGGAGACTGTAGTTTTATGGCTGAGAGATAATAATGCTTTACCTCTTGACACTTATTTGGGTGAGGGATGTCGATATACACCTAGTCCTTATGTGTATATTTGAGCAGCACAAAGCAGGTGTCCAAAGGAGCAGTAGCACATGTAATTGATAGCTCCTTTGTGTTTTAATGTAGCCCTATTTTTATGGGTTTTTCTTCAAATCCTGTTGCTAGTTGTAGGCTGCTGATGACTTGATACTACTCAGTCTCAGATGTGATGCTATAAATATGATCCAAAGATGGAGTTGATCGCGGGACCAAAACTTCAGGCATTAGTGGAAAATACCTACCAAGAGTATGTGCTGAAAGTTCCTCCAAAGTGCCCAGCACAGGAGAGCCTCATCTCTTGGGTCCCAGGGGGAGTCCCAGGCTTGGTTGCTCCCAAGGACCTGCCATGTTGAATCACATAACAGGTTTCATACCATCTCAGCACAAAGGCAGCCTCAGGGATGCCAGCTATTAATTCCTAATCAACATGCATGCAAAAATGCAGAGCAAGACTTTCAGGAGTGGCAGCGCTGGGCCTGCCTAGGTCAGTGTCCAGTCTTTGAGAACCATCAACAGAGAGAACTTGAAGGAAGCCAATATGCCAACATCTATGCATCCAAAAAGGCTGATTTTTCAGAAGTGGTAAGCATGGAGATGTGCAACACCCAAACATGCCTCTCACTTTTGAAACCTTAAAGATAAAAAGGTTGCAGTTTCCATCAAATTTAGAGAAAAATAACCACTTAATGGAATTTAAAATCTTATAATATTATTTGCAACTACCTTTACTATAAATAATAGGTGCATATATGTGTATACATATGTACCCACACATTTACATGTGTATGTATATGTGTATGAATGTGTATATATATATACACACATGCATACATATATATATTTATAAAAAATCACAATCTCATTAATTCCCACCAATTACAGGATTTTATTAACAGAGCTTAATGCAGAGCAGGGAAAGACGCCTACAATATGTATATACAACATATATATAAGGTGCCTATGATTTTAAAATATATATATTTTTATATAGATATAAAAAAAAAAAAAAATATATATATATATGGGGGCAGGAGCAGGAGAGAAAGAAAGAGAATGAAAGAGAGGTGATACTGGAAATGCAAACAGACCACCAGCCCAGGGGGTGAGAGATGTTCCCATTACTTATCCAGAATATGCTGATGGCCTCAGCCCAAGTCCTGACAGACATGTCTGCCACGTCACTTCAGTGGCAAGGCTTGTCACAAATTGAGGGCACATTTGCTTGCAGACAGCAAATAAAGCCAAAGATTGAATGGCTATGGAAGCATTCTTACCCTGGCTATTAATTTAGGGTTTCTGGTATGTCCTGGGTCCGCTGGCGGTGGGGACTATCGAACTAGCATCTGTCAAACCACACACTAATTGCACTGAGACAAATGGAAAAATATAATTTGCAGGTTTTGACACGTGGCAAAGTACAGTATGACGACCTGGCTGAGAAATACTTGCCTTTGGTCTCTGCATCCCATGGAAAGCACATTCTATTAACATTTATGTTTATAATTATCCTGCAATTTTATTTAGGTTCAGTTGAACAGAGGTAAAACATGGCACTTTTCTCACAGATCCGAGCAGCTGATGGGCAAAGGTTAATTTGTCAGTACATGGACACATTAGCTTGTCACATCTGTTATTAATTGCAAACAGATATATTAGTCTAATTAAACATTGCAAAGGACTGACCTAAATTGTTCAATGGTCTGTAGCTACATATATTCTGCTATTAACACACTTCATGTTTCATGTTTAGCTTTTGCATACTGATGAGAAGTAGCACTCTTAATTGTAAAGCTAGTTATGTGTCTCGCAGTCACCACTTACTGCTGGTACAGTTAATGTGCTCCAAATGTAAAAATAAAACACATGTGACACAGCCATGTGAATTTTCTGTCAAATAGCAGCCATTCCTCCTCTGCCGTCTCCATCGCTCGCCTTCCTAAATGATTATTTTCCTTGGCAGCTGTCTAAGTGGTTTGTCGCAGTCTAATTTCAAACCTCATTATTAGGACAAACAGTTGCAGCGCATCAATAGCCCATCAGGATTAATTAAACTGGGAATCAGCAGCTGACTGTTAATCAGATCATTTGCAGTTGATCAGTGTAGGGACTATCATCAAGATATTACTGTAGTCATTTTTTATGTGTCCACAGCTCGTAACAAACCCAGTAATGTCTTGATACAAAATATTTGCCTTGCAAACAGCAGCTTCTTAGCAAGTTTTGGGCAGTGCAATTACTGCTTCACACAAGATAACCTCCAAACTGTACATTTGTGACCTGTCACTTTGTCCTGGTGGCTTTAGATGCTCTACTGCACAGGAATAAGCAAACCTCTCCTTTGGAGGAGTCTCATCTGGTTTTAAGGCACAGGATGTCCAGCACATCACATCCTCTACTCTTGCTCTCACCTTTCTAAAGCACAGTCTCCTGAAAATACATAGAAGGAATTTTTTTTTCCTAGCACTCCTTTTTCTATAGTAATTCTTTAGAAGAAAATATATTTAAATTGCTAAAGGACTGTATCTGCACATATCATTTGTGGTCAATATAATCTGTTACGATGACACGCAAGACCTAGGGAATCTGAAAATCACTATTGAAAAAAAGGCGACAGAGAGAAAGATGGTTCAATTTATAGCACGGAATCTTGCTTCAAAAATGAAATTAGAAGATATGTTTCCTAAGGAGATATCTTGCCTAAGTACTTCCCAGACAAGTAACTAATTTTTAACTTACTATAATGAATAAAAGTTAATTGTTATGTAAAAAGACTACAATCTGGCATGATTCAAAAACTACCTTTAGCTTGTAGAGTGGTTTTTCACAAAGAGAGCTTGTGCTTCTGGGAACAGCTCCCTATTTACTCTTTGAAGCAACTCAAACACAAGTGGGACGTTAGCAAAGGGCAGGCATACAGGGAAGTTTATTCCTGATGGAAATGTCAAAGTAGAAGGTTTCTGTATTGTATTTTTCTGTTGTGTGGACAGACAGAAAGGCAACCACAGCAGCTATTGAAAGATCATCTGAAGGAGTAAAGAAAGAAAGAACATAATTGAAAGCATGTCCCTATCTCAGAGGGTATCAAACAGAAGGATGGAAACTCTCAACTTCATCATCACATAAACAGAGTCAGAGTCAGAGTGGAAGTGATATATTCACTCCTTTTTGCACTCAGGGGAGGCAAAAAACAACTCTATTTTTATCTAATATACATATAGTTATTTATAACAAACAGTAACAAAATGATAGTCTATGGGATTTGTGTGAGCCCATAGAAAAAGAAATCTGATCAAGGTGAATTTCCTGAGAAAAGACAGTACCCAAGATATGGCAGGAGGAGGTTTCATTTTTGATGCATGTCTACATGAAGACAGACAAGGAGGTATGAAAAGCTGCATGTCTGTGCACTATCCTCAAATGGTTTTCAAATAAGCTGTGTGTCAATCAGCAAGTTTTCTTGTTCTTATCTCTGCAGTCCTCATGGGATTGATGAGATATGAAATTTCCTCTGCATATTATTTTCAGTGATCAGTGGCTACTTTGAGGGGAGTTCCTTGTGCCCTACAAATTCTTGAGGGCTCCAAAAAGTGACTCGGACTTTGCTTTGGGCCATGCTTACACTAAGGTCGGTTGCCCAAGAAAAAGAACAAACCTCTGCCACTAACAAGTTTGCTAACACTGAACACAGAGTGTGTCAGGACCCTCCGACCTCTTTCTCCTCCCTGCCAGCTGGTGGCTCGCCATGTTTCCAGGGCCCCAGTGGTCCTTCCTGTGCCTCAATGAGGTGGCTATTGACAGCACCTCACCGCATTTCATTCCTTGTAGTAGCCAAGATGAGAGAACAGCCAAAAAACAACTGTCTAGATCCCCCCCAGGGCCTTGAGGAGAAAGGCAGTGTGTGCTTTCCCCAGAAAAGGGTGCGATTTGAGCACGTTGTAAAGGCTCTGGCCATTTCCCATAAACTGCATTTCTACACTTTAATGAGCATTTTTCCAAACAAAGCCAAGGGAGAAGTCTACCCAGAGCCCTGTCTACTTGGGGTAGCAATGCTAATTTTAATATGTGCCTGGTGGCTTCATTATCTGAGATTAAAAAGATGGTTAAGTAAAATGACATACTCTATATTGTTTAGCCAACAGAAAATACCCCTTGGTGTGAGGAGTGTAAGGAATGTGTCATTCCTCAGTACATTATGGCAGGAAAAAGAAGCTGGTATTAGAAGAGGAAAAATCCCAGTTCTGCTGTTTCTCGCCACCCTATCAGCCTCGCTGCCCTAGGCAGGAGCTGTGTTTGCTTGCACTGGAGGGCTGCCCCCAGACAAAGTACACACACGTGGCTGATAACACATATGCCCCAGGCACTGTGGTTTAGGTGACAATGAGGTCAACTCTTTACATTACAGATTTATATAAGGCTCAATTTCCAACTTATCCTGCCATACTAGAGGTGTTTGCTATCAGGAACATACTGGGAAATGTGTGTCTGCCTTTTAAGTATACGATATGCCTCCTCTCCTTGATGATAATCGCTGGAGGAGCTGTGGAGGCCATGGTGACTAATGCTGTGCCCATATGTTCTGGATGCAGCCAGTAGCACAATAATTTTTTTGTGAGCAATATTTGATCAGCTTCTGACACTGATGAGATGGAAATTAAATTTTACATGCTCTAATGGCACTGTCTGGAGAGAGCGTAGTGGAATTACAAAAAGAGACCCAGTGTAAGGAAACATACAGAATCTGCCTTTCTGCAGCTCACTGGCTGGTAAAATGCTTGTAGGGTGGAAAGGACAAACTTCTGCCCCTATTCCAGTCAAGTACTCCAAATGTATTCTAGACACTGACATATGAGAGAAATTCACAATAAAAGAAGGAGAGATGGCCATATGGTTTACCTTTAATGATTGGCCATGTAAGTAATGTCCATCTGGATATGGAAAGCCATCAAATGCATGATGGTTTTTGCTGTTTTAGAAATAGTCATGCATTTTAGACTACCTCTGGATCTGTGGGTATGCTACAGCAATCTGTGTGTCTCATACTGCTGCTATGAGACATGAACACCCACATACAGCAACTCTTTTCCATGGAGAACTATGTGGCACTGCCTTTCTTTGAGACAGAGTAAGGTGTCTAATAGTCTACAGACAGCCAATCGAAGTCTGCTCTGAAAAGAAAACTCTCATCTATGCAAACTCTCAGGCTAAAACACTGATTGCAGCATTTCCTCTAGATCTTACCATTATTTGGTCCTCTTCCTCTTGAGGCCTCAAGTGGACAGGAATCAGAAGACAGACACCATTGTACTGGTGTTGCTGCTAACAAAACACCTGGCTAGCAGCTAGCAGAAACCCACCTGCTCATCAGCTATATGGCAGCCCTCCTTCTCACTCAGAAACAGCCTGGCTTGGTTGTGTGATGAAGAGAAAATGATATCAAGTCCTAAAAATGTAAGGAAAAGAAAAATAGTAAAGAAATGTTATGTAAGAAAATATAAAGAAAAGAAAAGTAGACCTTTCTCTAACTTCCATCTTCTCTAACTTCTTGCATTAAGACAGGATCTGGTATACTTAGAAGATCTCTCAAGGATATCTTTCTGTTTGGTGGCTCTATTTAAAATATAGTTTACCTTTAGTGAACAACTTCATTTTGGGCAATGGTCAGGGACAGCCAGGCTTCAGAGTAGGCCAAAGACTCAGCACCTTCACCCCCCAAAACAGAAAGCAAATCCTGTCATACTCTGCTGTCATGTCTCACCGTGATGGAGAATCCTATTAGCCAGGTAATTAAATTGGTGTGTCTGAAAAATCGTGTTGGCTCCTTGGGTACCAAACCTTTTAAATCAGCTTTAGGAATAAAATCTACTTGTCTAAGAAAGGCACACCAGTATTAACAATGACATCTTACTGAAATCCAAAAGAGAACTACCCAGCCAAATCTGAGAGAGATTATCAGTGAGGTTATCATCTACCTCCCAGCTCAGAAGGGACTAACCCACCATCATCAGTGTCCTGTGGAACAGAGCACCCTGCTTGGGGTGTGGGATACCCGGACCTGGTCTTCCCTGTGCTGGAGGCAGATCACCTTGAAAATGCTCCTCCATGCTGCCCCTCTCCCTTTCACCCCCTTTTCCCAGAGGAGATCCGTGTTCCTACTGTGCAGAACAAGATTTTTGTAACTCCACTGAGTTACATACTATAGGGAAACCTTTTTCCCTACTAATCCAGCTGTACCCGTCTTATCTCCAATAAGCGGCTAACAAAGACATTTTAATCAAATTCTCTTGTAAGAAATGTAGATATTCACCTAAGCTCTATAATTGTAAGCGTTTTTGAAAAGCAATTTTTGAGAACTTCACTAAAGAGATGCAGATTTTTAGGAGAAAATGCTTATGAACAAATAGTTGCAACCCAACAGGCTCTTCAGCAGAGGTACACTCTCCTCTCTGGGGATTAGCAGCATCTTGCAGTTTCTGGATATCCTGGAATTACCTGGTTTTCATGCTCCTTCAGAGCCTACACCAGGCACCTGATATCACACTCATAAGGCCTAGTGCAGGTACAGGGCCCTAGCCAGATCCTCAGCAGTAACACGCCACAGCAAAACCTTGAGAGCCATACCAGAGGTCCTGGGTGAAGGTTTTCACACAATGCCAAACATTGAATGAAAACCTTAGGCAGCTCTAATGCAGAAAAAAAAAATCTAGTAAAAGTAATCAAACTGCAAAACTCTTCCTTTTAGGCTATTTACAGTCTGGTTCCCCACAACTGCCCCGCTCCAAGCTCAAATGGTAACAAGGCTGGGGTGGGGATTACTGCAGATCTGCAATACAGAAAAGGACCATGGAGAGAAGACCCAGCCCATTGTCAAGAGAGGACTACGGGTAGAGGACAGCACAAATGCAAATGGCCTCACAGCTGAAAGGGAGCAAAAGCAAATCAAACATCAAACATTCAGAGATCAATCGTGAGAGAAGCCGGACAGCTGGTAAATCTGCTCACCCCTGTAGGGCTATTGCTTCTGAATCAGTCGGGGCACTTGGCTTTAAATTATCAGGCAAGGTTCAACACTGGTGCTGTCTGCAGGGGGATGCCCTGTGCTGAGCTGCTCTGGGGACTCGTGGGGGAAAGCTCGGCGGCTGCCGGCTGAGTGGGTGCTCAGTGTGGCTGCTGCCAGCAATGCTTGGCCATGCTCTTGTCACCGCACGGTAAGGCCTTGCCCAGATGATGGCACTGTCCAAGGGGAAGCTCAGAGAGGTGATGCCAACCCAGATAAATGTTTTGCCTTGCCTGGGTGTGGGTAATTGAAGTTAAAGTGTAAAACCTGGTCTATTACTGACCTTTTAAAATGTCTCCTTCCTTCCACCACAGTAGGCTGGTAGCCCCTCATTGCAGAAGCCCCATTTTTGTGACAGCATTACAGTGTGGTTATGATCAGGCAAATGACTGGAAACTAAAAAAAAAAAAGGTACCTTTTTACCTGTCCACGTTCAACTCCTATGTACCTCAAATTATTTGTTAATTGCGAGTGCTTAAGGAGAGGTGATGGGGGACTTAATGCTAAGCTGTGTACTGTAAGCCTACACAGCAGAGCAGCACAGTTGTGGTTTGTCTCATGCAGTGTTGATACAGGACTGAGATATTTCTGATTCTGAATATTTATAGCTGTTAATGAATAGTGTGCAAAGCTGAAAAAGCAGAGTGTGATTTGCAGTTAATAGGGTGAGTAGGTGTTGCTGGCACCCAGAAAAAACAAAGGTGAGACTTGCACACTGGACCAGCATCCTGGGGAAGGCAGAGATGGGCACCAATTACAGGAGCAGATGAAGTCATTTCTACAGAGAGGCTTCCCTAATTATACCTACACTTTACGCCTGAAAGGCCCTGCCAAAATGTGACTACAGATCTCGGTCATCGTATTGTCCTAACAGAGTTTTGGACTAGGTCACATTTTTAAACAGGGAGAGAAATCTTTCTGTCATCACACATAAGGGAGTTACATTTCGTGAACAGATTAAACTCTTGACTGTGAGTCCAAAAATACGCAAGATACAGTCCCTCTTTTATGCCCTCTCAAATGAAACGTGCTAATAACAGACATTAACAACTGAAGCCTTTTAAGATGAAAAGGACTCTGTATTTGTTCTCTTCATGCTTGTTAAATGTTTTATGGTGACGCTTATTTACTGTCAAGAAAATATTTCCAGTGGAGGCAACGTACATAATGATAAAAATAAGCAAGCACTAAAACTATTTCTTTACTGACCAGAGCACCTTCCAGCACTTCCCCCTGGATTCTTTCACACAAAGAACATATTGTCATTGGGGCCATTATAGGGCTGTGCTGCTTTGCTAGGCTCGGCAGGACTCAAGGGAAACGGCTATAGATTGCAGCAAAAAAGTCCATCAGACAGATCGCATCTGACCCCACTGTTTCTAGGAAAGAATGCACCAGAACACTCCGGCTGAATAGACAGATTTTCCAAATGTTTTAAATCAGTTTTGAGACAAAAAGGGAAGATGCTAAGGAATGGATTTGGCCTATAAACATTAAGCAATGTGATGCCCATTTCTCTAGGAAGCTGACATTAGGGGCTTTCTTGTTGATGGTGGACCTGAAGGAAAAAACCCACAACAATTAAGCAGCAATTGAAGAAAAGCAGGCAAGAAAAGATGGTTATGTATTAGTACAATAGCTCAGAGGCTTTTCATTTTAGGATACAAAGAGGGAGTAGAGAATGCTGTTTTCTTTTTAAAAACCTTTTAAAAATGGTAACTGCATCCTGCTCTTGTAGATGTATTACTTATGACATCCCAGTTTTCATCCGTTCATGATTTTACATTAGAGTTAAATCTCTGCAGCTTGAATCTCACGGCTGAGTTAGCCAGAGCCCATAAAATATTGAAACCTTTAGAGCAGCAGCCAGCCAGGTTGAGAGAAGTTCATGTCCAAAGCTGAGCTTTAGATTCTGAGACATCCCAATTGGAGTGTAGTACAGAAAAAAGCACTGATAAAATTTTCATAAAAATGAGCTAAGGATATTGCTAGCATGCTTCCCAGCATCTATATGAAAACTTAATCTGAGCTAATGGAAAGGATATGAAAGCCTTTCTCAATTCAAACACAGTCAGTGCATAATTCATAAATTATTGTCAGAGAAGTGATTCTGCTCTGAGATTTATTCTCTTTTGGATAGGAGCAACTGGAGGAAAAACTGGGTCTTTTTGACCTTTAATGCCAGCAAATTTTACAGTAGAGCTGTCAATATAACCAAGTAAACCGGTCATTTCTCCAAACAGCAACAAAGTGCCAGTATGCGCTCACTGCAGGCTAATATTAACACAGCCCTTTAGGTTACTTGCAAACCATTCAAAGCAACTGAACCTAAAACATTTAAGTGAAGATAGTTACAGAGAAGAGAATGAAATTTCCATGTTTTCCATGACAGACACAAAAAGGTTCATTATGTTAAGAAGAAAAATCACGCAAAAATATGCTTCACTTCCTAACTCTAGTCTTCAGCTATGATTACCTTTAAAAGCCTATTTTCCAATTAAAAACCTATGCAACATTCCAATAGAAAATGCATACTGACAGATTTTTTGTTCCTTATATATGCCTCACTTCTAAACAACATAGCATAAAGTATGAAAACATTTATCCACGGGTAGTGATTAAATATTTCAGCTCTGAGTGAGGTTGTTGCACAGTCAATGCACACAATCTGTAGTGAGTTAAAAGCAAATCTGACAGAAATAGTTGGAAATCTGAGGAAATTGTAAATGCAATTAAGTGCTATCAGTAGAAAAGGCAGCAGCTGGCTGATAACATGGCAAGATTTCTCTTTCCTTCAGTTCTGGAATTGCTATTACCTTTTCTCCAATGTAGCAGGCACTTAAAAGAAATCAAGTATCAGAGACATTTACAAGTTGTGAATCCTGGAGTGTTTTGAAGCTGTAAAAATGTATTAGTGATTGGAGGCAAAAGCACCACTAAAAATGACCAACATAATCCCCCCCAAGAAAAACAAAGCAACAATCCAATAAATCAGTCTGAGAGTGATATGAGGAACATTTCACCAGGAAGAAAGTGCATGGGAGTCTGAAAATGATAACATACGAGAAAACAGCTTGATACAATGCCATGATCTGTTTCTTTTAAATTCTGTTTAAAAGTGAGTACCTGGGGGGGGGGGGGGGGGGGGGGGGGGGGGCAGGGGGAATTAATTGCTTACAAGTGGGTACTTTAAACATACAGGTGCCAAAAAAGATTGACAGAAATAAAGGTTGGTTTGGGGAGCTTTTTTTTGTGAGATAATGGCATCAGAAAGCAAAAACACATGGAAAAGTGGCTAGTAGCACAAGGTAAAAGGGAGAAAAAGAGACAAGAGTTGTGGTGATTTAAGACAAATTCTTAGGACATCTACCCTGAATTCTTACTCTGATTGTTGCCATTCCCCATGTGCAGTATCAGGTAGTATGTGATCATATCCCTCTCACTTCTTCCTCCTTAGAATCTCCAGATATGCTCATTAATCGATAGGGCTCTAATGCTAGAGAGCTAATAAACCCAAACCCTACGGTAACAGGGAGGTGCTCAGATTAAGGGGCTGATCTCCTGCCCCTTGCTCAAGCAAAGCTCGTACAGGGAGATGGACTTACTGGCAGAGCCTCATCCTGCACCTGTGGAGTGATAGATTGTATTGCCCTGCACTCAAAGTCCTTTGCATTCCTGCTTTACCTGTTGGGGGAGGATGCTGCTGTGCCTGTTGCCAAAGGATTTAGCTGCAGTTACAGATCTTGACTTCAGCCCAAGCAAACACTGAATTCCTGTCCTTCAGTGGCCTCCTCCGATCTCTCACACTGCTGTGCTTCACACTGGTAATAAAGCCATATTTTTAAAACTCCTTCTTTGTCCTTCCCCAAACAAATTTTACTGAAATGTTGAAGGAATGATGCTGGTACGTGAACCTCGCAACTTATTTCCAGGCCACAATATTAGGTTTATAATAGTAATAGTTTTGAGCAAGTCATCTTCCTTGAGTGCTTTATCTCACACTTGAAATAAGAATCAATGATTCACAATGCTGAAGAACATGGAAACAGAAAATGTTTCCTTTTCTCATATCTGGCTGGTATTATTTATGGTAGTTGAGTAAAAATGTGACCGACTGAAAAGAGCAACATTTTCTGTGGACCCATCCACACCAGAGAAGAAAGCCAGAATAACACCTTCCAAACAGAGTAGTCTACAGGTACTGCTCCTGTATACATACTATCAGAATACTGCCTTCTGCAATACTCACCACCATCTTTACCAATATCCCTCTTTTCACTCTGTAGAAGGATTTTTTTATTTCTGAAGGAGAGATAAATGCAACATATATGTTGCACATAAAAAAATATAAAAGGTGGTAATTATAGTTTCTCCAAAATGATCTCGGAACTCAAGAAGCACAGTTAATCCAAATGATTTCCAGTAGATTGCAGACAAATAGGAGGCAAGAGCTCAAATTTTAAAATGGGCTTTTTTTTTCCCAGTAAGAATGGACATCCAGAAGAGTCCAAAACAATTAAGTACTGTAATGCAGTAATTCCCCCAATGTTTCAGCGTAAAGCTCTGGTGTGATGTGAGCAGGCTGATAACACCCACACAGACACCGCTGGCTGTTCTGACAGATTCGGGTCCCGTTAGTTCCCCAACATAACACAGTGCATTGGGTCCTTCGTGCTGCGCAAAGCCCTGGGAGCAGGGCTGAGTCCTCAGCCCACAAACCCCCTTCCCACTCAAATATATATACAGTTCATGTGTTTGTTCATACACTAAAATATTTTCATTACTAAGACATGAGACTGACACTGTAATTTTGCCTGTAAACCCTATATTCAAATTCTATTTGATTGATGAATACACATTACATGATCTCATAAACTGAATAAATAAATGAAACTGCCTAAAAATAGTCTTCTTTTCTTCCAGAGAGTTTGACGGTGTTCAGCCTCAGCCTGTGTTAGTCACTGAGAACTACAAAGCACAACTGTAGTCAGATATCTTTGGAAGGCAAAATGATTTACGTCTTTCCCCTACCAGTTTATAGAAACAGACATATCTAAATAACATATATTGGGTAGCACAGAGCTTTTTTAAGCTTCTTGCTCTTGCCTGTTGTTATTTAGCTTTCGTGCAGCTGTAGCCCTGAGAACAATTCAAGTTTGATTTTATAAAACCTGATCTTCACCTCTTTCTTTGACTGCATTTAACTGTTGTGGAAATAAGGAGAGAAGGATGCCTATTGCAGCTGAAGAAGTTAACATACCTAAATGGCACTTCTTTTATAGAGGGAAGGTTGTAATAAGTCATGTGATTTAGAGTAAAGGCAGCAGTGTGCAATGGGAGCAATTTTCTGCCCCTCAAACAGCACTTCAGGTGATGTTGTTCATCTTTCTGTGACTTGCTGTGTCAAAGCATGCCCAGAGCAGAGGTGTTCAGGGACCCGACAAGCTGTAAGTGTCCAGCTGAAAAACCTGGGAGATATCCCAGGGCTCAAAGAATTCACTTTTTCAGTTGCTCTGATTTACTTCAGAATGCACCTTTAGGGAATTTATGTCTTCCATGCCTTTAGTTTCCCATTTCCTTTCTTGTCATCTTTAAAAATCCATTAAAGATCACAGAGACAGTTTCTCCGAGCTTCCATTTCTGAGGGGCTGTGGAGCTCCACAAAGCGTGCAGTTCCAGAGGTGAACTGACTCTTTTACTCTCTGCACCTTGATGTTGTTAGGACGACATTTTAATTATAGGTGATGGTTACAGGCTGAGAAAACATGCTGAATTCTACAGGGAAACAAACAGTTTTCACTCATAAGGACGTAATGACAATTAGCTAACCCTTCTGTCTGAACAGGAGAACATTAAAATGCAAGATAAAATGGGGGGGTTGATTTCTCAAGGTGCTTGTTTGAGAGATTTAAAATCACAGTGGTCTTATGTTTGCCAAAAGCAATCACTAGGCTTTTCAGGTGTTGCTAAAATAAAATTCTTTTAAAAAGTTAGTTCTCTTAAAAATAGGCAGCTGCAGTAGTCCAGCTTGCATTTGTATCTTTTAGAAAAAACATTTTGTTAGTCACATATGATGACTGGTATTTCACCTATTTTACAATATTCTTGCAAGTTCCCATACAGGAGAGTAAGTTTACATTAAAATGCCACAGCACCTTTGCTATGATTAATTTAGGTTTGTCTATCACTGTGCATGCTTGCTGATTTGCCCTGGGTATTATAATAACTATAGCCTGCTTGTCATTTCCCGCTAACATTGCCTCACCTGTAAAACTGCAGCAGATCTATTTCAGCTTCCCCAGTTTCTGCCATTGCCTTACCTATTACAGTAGAATAAAAGAACATTTCTCAGGTGCATGCATAGATATTTTCATCATATTTCAAATGCATTCAGACAATTGCTGCATATTGGCACCAAAACAAATGAAATAATTCCCCATATCTCTTCACGTACGAAATGTTTCCTTCCCTGTTTGAATGATGGCCAGCCTCTATTTATCCAGAGCTGGAAGGCAATGTTCCCACATACGTGCAGAGCTATTTGGTTTGTTGATATATGCATCAAATCACATGCTTATGCATTAATATGTCTGTGTTCATACATGTTTGTCTTTTTAAAAGCATGAAACACTTAATTAGAAAACCTATAGTTTAAAGTGCAAAATTTAAAAAGAAATGACAGGTCAGGTCATTTGGATATGGACCTATTTTAAGGTAGGCAAAACAGCATGTCATTAACACAAGACCTTAACTATACACACTGTCTGTGACTGCACCAATTAACTGGGCAAGAGTAGTCAGACCAACACGACCACCAGTGAAAGTGGCTGCATGAACGGACCAGCCATGGGGCACAATCTCTACATGTTTTGGGGCTGTCAAGCTTTGCTGCCCTGTTGTTTTGGAAAGAAAAAAAATCCTTCTGAAAAATTCTTCTGTTTCTAGAAACCTGCAAGAGCAGACACTGCAGTCAGAGCAATTTTATTCCCATAAAAGAGTCTGTTCCTAATAAATGTAGCAGGGTCCTGAGAGGGGCTCACATCCTTCCCTGGCCCTGAGCAGAGCCTCACCAGTGGGTACGATGCCTGTTCCTACCAGAGAGAGTTTGGCTCCCCTATAGCACTTGCAATCCAATCTAGGAGAAGATGCAATAAGTGAATTTATTAACCCACGGGGGGTGGGGAACCAGCAATGAAAACAATAAAGACTATGTGTTAACCTGTGTGCGTACCTCGATGGCTCCAGGTTTAGTCCTATGTGCTAAATTAGACCATTAAACACCGTAAAGCAAACGGTGTACTGAAATGCTCCCACAGCCTTGTAATTTATACTATGTTACACAGGGTAGAGTAAGTTGCTCATTGCAAATAGGGTCTCGTTGGATGACTTGTCTCTAACAGTACATTTTCACATAATTAAAGTGGACACAGCTTAGAAAAATTAAAAGGCTAGACTATAAAGCTCAGCTGCAAATAATATTAAATGGCATTATCAATAACAGAGATCCCAGGGTTTGCATATTAATTGTAAGAAGGTGCTAATTTGAGTGTTTTAAGCTTGCATTCACAAGCTTGTTTACATGCTTTGTTCCACCTGGACCTGTTTGGAGGTTTGTCAAAAAACCTAACAAGCAGAAAAAGATTGCATTTGAAAATACACATACATGTTTAATTAAGCCAGGGCCACCGAACATTCCTCAATATATTTAGCTGTTGAGATTTAAGCACCACCAGAGCATCAGGCATTATCACCTTTTGAAGTACTGCAGAATCTTTAATATTTAAAGCACAAAGCAGACTTTAATATAAAATTCTAGCAGACCACAGAAGATTAAAGACGCATTATAAATGTGACAGTTTGTAAATGGAACACCAGTATTAAAGGGAACCCCCCTGATATTTTATAGCATATTTTTCAGGTGTATACTAAATTATAAATACAATTAAATAGCAGTAATTATTCTCTGGAAGGGGATGGCAGTTTAACTGTTCTAGAAAATAGTGATTAACAATAATGTAGGAAAGTGGTAATATGTGTTTTACCACACTGTTCTTGCAGTCAAACTTCATGCAGGAGTCTTCAGCTAATTTAAAACCACCCTGGGGCCCTACATCCATGGGCACAGTGTCTTTCCTTCCATGAACCAGGGAGTGGGAAGGGCTGTTTTCTCGGTGTCCAAAACTCCTGGCTTTTGCTTAGGTTACACAGCTGATCTCCATTACTGTAGATGCTGCTGCTGCTGCTTCGAATTTCAAGGGAGGGCAGCAGGGACACCCCAGAGGAGTTAAACCAGAACCTCTTGAAGAATTTTAATCCTGAATTAAGATGGACCAATGCTGTCTCTTTAAAATCATGTGGAGAATTTTGAAAGAAGCTAACCTTACAGTATACCAAATTAATTTGGCAATTATATGTCTCTAGACCAACAAGACTTGTTTAATAGGTTGTACCAATCTTTTAATTTAGTAAATAAACCCGATGGGACCAGAATTTCTCCACTCCTTTTAAAAATACCTGTGAGAGCAACAGCAGCTATTAGAAGAGGGGAGGGACTCTCAAGGACAAGATTTGGGGCAGATTTTCTGCTTGCCCTCTCTTGTGGGGAACTGAGACTGGCCCCCCAAAATCAGAGCCAACCTCTCCTGAAGGATGCAGGCTGATGGCAGTGGGCAGCACAGGGACCTGTCTCCTCCATGGCAGCCAGGATTTTAACACAGGATGGCAGGAGGCCTCTCAAGGAATATGTCTGTCACGACTGAGACTTGGGTGACATTCCTCTGTCCCTGTCTTTCTGCCTTGACCCTTGACCCCCTTCCCTTGAAGAAAGGAAGCTGGTGGAGGCAGCTCTTTTTATTTTTTCCCCAAAATACATTGGGATTTTTTTAGGAGACTCCCAGACTATGATTAATAAGAATTAGCAATTTGCATCTTTGAAGAGGAGCTTTGGTTTTGAAGGCCATATGCATCTAGACTCTTTCAACCTCACTGTGGAGAAAATCCCTGAACATTGGACATTTAGGGAAGCTGTCCACAGCTTGAGAGAGGGGCTCAACACTACCAAGGGACATGCTTACAGAAGCCATGGTTTCTGGATCTCATTTCTCTGACCACAAAATCTCTTACTCACCCTTTCCCTACCTGGGATTTTGCCTATTCCAGGTTGCAGCAATAAGGTCCATGCCCAGTCATCATTTAAACTGTTGGTTAAAAGAGCAGTTCTGATGTTGACAACAACAGTTTTAAGGGGGGCAAAATCTGAATAGGATCGAAGAGGAGAAGAAATTTAAAACAAGATTTTAAAAGCACAGAAATCCAACAATTTAGCATGAATATTCAGGTCTTTGGTGCTGGGCCATACAACTCCAAGGTCTCAGTGCGTAGCTAAAGCAGTTCTCAAATCTCTGGAGTGCCAGGCAAATCACTGCATTAAGGGCATTTTAATATGCATTGCAGTACAAAAGCTTAGCATATTATTTTCACTTTTCTTATCAAAAAAAGGAAAATATAGTGAATGTTATCCAACAGAGTGCTTTAAAACAGAATTTTCAAATAAAAAGTATAAAGAGATCTTAGTTATATTATTCATTGCAGAAATAAAAAATAAATTATACATATTCTCCTAATAGAGATTAAAATGGATAAATAATGAAAAGATTACAATAGCTGTATTTCTCAGGGTCTAGTTTATATTGTTAACCTAAGTACTATACCCTATACATGATTAGGCACAGTGCTCATATGAAAAATGCAGTGCATCTGCTATTCACAAAAGCAACACCCAGGCCATGTTTTCCACGAGGCTTTGCAGGAGCTGGATTGCTCACATTCTGTGTTGGCAGAGCCACACCAGACTGTGCCTCATGTCTACATGGGATTTTTTTCATGCAAGAATGGCAAAGAAGTTTTGGTTTTGCTAAATTACTTGTTTTTGCATGTGCCACACACTCTAACAACATCTCTCTTTCACTGAAGGTTGCAGCTTCTCTGAAAACAAGGATGCCTCTATCTGCTTCCAGCTTTCAAGGCATTAAAATAAACTAAATATTTTCATTTGGACTAAATACAAGATTTTATAAACATAGCAAAATGAAGAAACCCACAGGGCAAAAACCCAACTGCACAACAGCCAGCAGCTCCACAGGCACACTGTCTGCCAGGGATGCTCAGGATCCCAGCGGAATTCTCTCCCCTGGCATTTCTGCCATCTTTTACTTCAGCTTAGGAACTGCAACCTGGAAAAAAAGGCAGCTTCCCTCAAACCCGACATTCATTCCAGAGAATAACTAGCTTAAGAAAATGGGTGTTTTGTAAAGAAAACTGGCTTAGTTTTACAAGACATTCAAATTCCCCATCTGTCCAGCTTTGCCTCCTGTTGTGTTGGGGCTAGGTGGGTGAGGAGCAGCCCTGTCCCCCAAGCCGGGGCAAGATTCATGACTAGACCAGCTGAGGGGCTCCCTTGTCTGTCTCCAGACCCTCAAATCTGAGGATTCCCAGGGCAATTTTTCTTATCTGAGCAATCAGCCCAGCCTTCCACTGACCCAGCCTACCAACCTCATTGTGCCCCCCCATGAGCTTGTGCAGGGTTTTGAAACCATTGAACAAAACCAGCGCCAGAGTAGATGCTACTGAGTGTGCTCATGAAGAAAAGGCTTTCCCAGTAAACATTTTTGTCCTTAGTGATGGAAATTATGATCTTAACTTGCTTGCTAAACCTGTATTTAAATGGCTAGAAAGTGTTTCATATTCTCCAGTGCAAGGGCCCAAATCTGTTGATATTACAAGTGTCGTCAACATTCAGCAGCATGGCAGCTGTCACCAGGCAGTTCAGAAAGGCTGATTTAATTGATACTTTCCATTTCAAATACAATTTGCAGTCGGCATGTGGTGAGAAATGCATCTCACCATGCAGATTTTCATGAGGCTGGAGCACAAAAAAAAAAAGGGTGCCGCTTTTCTTTTGAGAAAAAGCTTGAAATGTAGTCTAGGAAGGAAATGTTCAACTCTATATGTGAAAGTTCCTCTCATTTAAATGAACTAAATCATAGTAAATCCCAGATTATTTATTTCTGTATATGAAACAGCACGTGGCAAAATGTAGAAAGTAGCATACTATTTTTGGAAATGGGAAAGGAGGCCCTGTTTAGCTATGGGGTTTAAACTAAGGTCTGCAATTCAAGCTTGAGCCTGGAATCTAATTCAGGTTAGATGGCTCCAAAATTCTCCAAGCCTTTCTAAGGGGTTTTTTCTTTTTTTTTTTCCTAAGATAACACAAATCTCACAAGAATAGCTGATCTTACCATTGAAGGTCAAGAGATTATAGCAAACCCAACTGCTATGAGTTTTTCTATGTAGTTTAATTAATAGAACCTGAGGGCAGGCAGAACCGTTTGACCATCTGAACTGACATCTGCACCGCAGCCCATCGCACCACACCCAACTGCCCTGCACCAAGCCCAGTCAGTGGTGTTTGGCTAAGCCAGAACACTTATTTTCTCTCCTGTAAGAGACCTTTTCTCTGAACTGCACCTTTTTGTTTCTAAGGACTGTGCCTGCCTGCAGGGGCAAGTGCCACATTGCAAGACAGGGCTTTGAATACAAACACAGAGGCACAAGCACACACTGTTCATCTTACTGATGTGACTTTTCCTTGGTTTGCTCTCCTTTTTAATCTATACTAAAGAAAAAAAGCCTTTCAGATTTTAAAATATGAAGCTAATATTTTGCCTGAGGAGGCATTATAGCCAGAGTTGGACCATTTCAGTTCTATTTCCCACAAGAACGGCTCATGGATCCCAGCAATGCAGCCTTAGCCATGGCTGTGATGAGATCCCAAGCTGCACACAGCCTCCTCAGCCTCTGCTCAGATCTCCTCCGAGAGGGAACTCCACTGTGCCTCAAGCCCGCTCAGCCTCAGGCCAGAGGGCAAGTAGCCCACCAAGGGCACAATCTATCATGGTGTGTGCCCATGGCACAGGAGTGTGTTCCTCAGGGGAATCTGTGGGACTTCACACCCTTGAGCCTGGCTGTGAACCCACCCTTGCTTTACACCTCATTTTTAGGGAGGAGATTTAGAACAAAAGCTTAGACTGGAAGCTCCTTTGACATCTTTTAATGCATCTCTTTCAGAACCACTCCATCCAGTTCTGAATGAGATGCATTAAACCGCTCCATCCAGATGTTCCCATCCCCATTTTAGCAGACAAAGCAGTGGCTGAAATCCTTTTTAATTCAAACATTGCTGAATGTTCTTCTCAAGACATGACAGAGTGCTCCTGGCCCCCTCCCCCTCCCTGTATCTTGGGTGAGCACATACTTAGATCCCCCAAGCACAGTGATAATTTCTCCTTACCAGCAGAGCCAGTCATTATTTATTATATCACTCTCTCACTTCTTCAGTCTCTCCTAGTGGGAACATTGCAGTGGCTGCTGGCTAGAAAATTAGCCAAGGGAACTTCTTCTGTTGGTCTCTTTCCTCATTATACTAGTAAAAAAAATTTAACTGTGACATTCTCTCTCTCTCTGTATATATATATCAATGCAGGTTGGAAGCACACTGTAGGGGCTAATAGTGAGTAATTTAACTGTGGCTCTCTCACACGTTTTACCTTCATTCTTTCTCCAGAGTAGCAGCAGAAGAACAGTGTGTTCATGTATTGTTGCTCCATATTACAAGCAGAGCTTGCAAGTTTATGTCTAATCTCACTCTTTCCACTAGGCTGTTTTTTTTCATGGGGATGTGATGCAATTTCTTCCAGTGTCAAGGCGCTGCCATAAATTACAGAGAGATTCAGGTAATCCTTAAAGAAAAGTTTACATTTTTCTACTTTAAAAAGTGCCTTTGAAAAAAAACAACAGAGGAACATCAGACTGGAACAAAGTTCTGCATATGCATGCATACTGCTAAGGGCCATCATATCGCTATGTGCCCAGACAGGTTGTTCTCTTAGGCTAGGAACGGACTCATCTACAGAGCCATCACTGGACAGAACTGGTGTTGTTCACTGGTCAGACAGGAGCCATGTGAAGCATAAAGCAGAGGAACTCTTTTCCTGGCTCTACTCAGTTGTCGCACAGCACTGCTTGGGCCAGTGATGGGATCTGGTTTCAGTTCAAGAAAATTAGTAGAAGGTGTGCTCAGCTGTTCAAAAGAGCTCTGTGCATGCCCAGGTCACCGTTTTTATGTGCTGGGATATGTCTGTGCCAAGTGCACGCATGCAGCTCCATGGGGAGAACATCCACACTAGCCAGTGAATAAAGAAAACAGATTGAGGAATTTTGAGGAATAATGATGTATTTGGGAATGGTCACAATAAATCATGTGACTCACTTCAGAATCCCTTCTTGAAAGAAACACAAAGGGGAGCTGCAAATGACAGCATCACAAATGCTCAAATTTCTTGAAGACTTAGGATTTAAATGTCCCTAATTTTGACTCAGATCCATTACATAAAAATATACATCCTGCTAGGAATACAGGCAATTTTGCGACTTAGGGTAAGGTTTATAAAGAGACAATCCTGCTTAAATATTTTGTAGAAAGAGCAAAACGTGAGGTTAGGGGTGAAAAAAGCATGGAAACATTCACATTTTCCTTTCACCCCAACCAGTTTTTGGTAGTGAAGCACTGCTGATCACAGGTGTGCAACTCTGTCTAGAACAGGTGTCTTCAAATCTTTATTTCCTACATCAGCCCGCCGGTGCTGAGGAGAGCCCATCAGCAGCAGGAAGCAGTCCCTGCACCCTGCACTGGCCAGCGGCTCTGCATGTCCCCAGATGGCCCCGGGGCCCCTCGTTTTGCCTGGCCCTGTCCTGTGTGTCCCCCTGCTCGTCCCCAGCGCAGCCGGCTCGGCAGCAGCGGTGTGTAATTGTACAAAAGCTGACTCCATGTACCTAGCAACGCAGATGTCACACGGTGGCTCTTGCCCAAAGGGAAGGAGGACGAGGACAGTAAACAAAGACCTCGGTGTCCTCCATTTTGGAGTGCCTGCTGCAAGTTTGACTCTCTTCACTTTGAATTATAGTGGCAGTGCTTTGAGCAACTACATCTGAAGTACTCCAGCAACATCTCACACTTGTTCCACCACCACTCTGATGACCACCAGTATAATTCAAAGAGAAAGAGTAAAAACTCACCTCTAGGTATAAAAAAAGAGAGAGAGTTTATTCCCTGCCAGAAGAAACAATATGACCAGAATTATAGCAGTTTCTACCCTGAACTGTAAAAGTAATGCTTTCTGTTAGCCAATGAATAAAACTGTCCTTTTTCAGGAAAACCATCTTTCACACTTATATTATTATCTTTCCAATAGATGTGAATGCACTGGTTTATTATATCTAGCTTGCTTTTTTTTTTTTTTTTTAATGAAGGAAAAGGTACCAGAGCACAAAAAGTACTGCTTTTTTTGCCCTGCTTATGAAAAAGGAGGAAAGGAGAAGAAATCTTTCTATATTTGCATTGCTAATTAGCAGAATGCACACAGATAATACAGTGATCAGTACTGTACACACATTTTGAGAGATGAACAAACATTGCACTCTATTTGAATATGCAAGTGTACCATTTGTGTAGTTTATGTTGCATCCAGGCTTTTCCACAGGGCTCCACAAAGGACACACTGAAAATTCCCGATGGCGGACTGGGGGGGATGTTGGGGTATGATTTGTTTACCCTGGAAAGGGCAATGCAGGGGCACAGCTTGCTTTTCAATGTCATTTTGGTGTTTCTTCACCCCCAAACAAATTCGCCAGCTGAGTTGACTGAGGGAAAGGATTTTAAGAGACTTGTCCAAGGTCACCCTAAGGAATGAGCAAGTCAAGCCACTTACTCAAGGGCACTGAGTGCTTCTGTGGCCCAACCTACCTCCCTCTTGCTTCAGGTTGTTTGTGCCAACCTCTGCCCCCTTCACCCCATAGCCTTCCCCACACAAGCAGTACAGTGTAAGGCTCACAGCAAATCCAGTGAAGCACCCTGCACCATCCATCCATCTTCTTCATGAGATAAGAATAGTTCTTTAAACCTTTGTTCATGGCAGATGTTTTCCTAGTTTGATGGTTTTTTTCTAAGTGTCAGTATCTATCCACAAACTATGTCTTGATGTACATTCCCGTGCCTAGATATATGAATAGCTTTACAAGATGAACACAGCTTGAAAAACTGAGGTCAAACCTGAAGAAGGTTGAAAAAGCTGGGATAGTGCAAGACATTATATAGCTTGAAATAAACACTGTCTCATCTCATAGAGGTAATTTCATTAGGAGAATGCAGTAACTCTTGGAAAACACCAGCCATATTATCAGGCTTGACATAAGCTTAGCTTCTGCTCATTCACATATGTGGTCTCAACAACAGCAAATACCTCATCTAAAGGTATTCCTTCTTTAAGGGTCAGTCCATAAAATCAACTGCACAGCCATCTCTTTTCTCTCTAATTCCCTTAGTTTCTCTTACCTGAACACAAAGAGTATCTATTCAGCAGTATTTTTTAAGAATTTAAACCAACAAACCCATTGTTTTTGCCCTAAACACCACTTCATTTTCCTGACAAGTAATATGCTGAGTATCTACATGAGAATAGAGTGCCTATTAACATGGCATCATCTACAGGGGTTTGAGCTCCAGATGGACAAGTTCAAACTGTTAGGGACTCCCTCTCCGCTCCTCCCTTTCCCTGGCTAGGCAGGGTGTTATTCTGTAGGTCAAACCAAAACAAGACCATTTTCATGCAGGCAAAGCTCTTTGAGTACATGACACCAGCTCTGCTGCCACCCATGTTTAGCTTGATCTTTCACTCAGCTGACTCTGGTCTTCTGCTCAGCTGGACTCACTCGTCAGCATGGCAAGAGCTACACACATGCATGAGGGAAAGCTCCCCAGCCCTTGTCTGGATCCATGTATTTGGAAAGTCATATCCCTAAGCACACCCCTCAATCCTCACCTACTGATTTCAGGCAGGGTAGTTTACACATGATTTATCCACCAGAAGATGATTTTTATCTACTCCTCTTCTTCCCCCCGAGTGTGTCTGTAGAGCTGTCTTTAAATCTGGACTCTGACACTTCACTGCATAAATGTTACTTACACTGAAGAGAAAATAACTGAGTTCTGCTGTTGGCAGGTCTGCTCTGACATTGTCACCTTGCACCCACACGTGCACTGTTTGAGGGCAGCTCACTGCACTTCGGAAGGTCCCAACCACCTCTATGCAAGCAAAGCACACAGTAACAAAACCCCTGCAGCAACCCTTCCACCCGTGTGCAGATCTTGCCTGCATCCCAAGAGTTCAGTTTACAGCCCTGAGCCCTCTGCTGAGAGCTGGGGATGCTGCACGTGTCCTTGCAGGTCTAGTGGTCAGCTTCAGTCAGCTAGCATACTCTCATCCCAGTTACATTAATGACAGGTGATGAGAAAGCTGTTTATGAGCAGTAGTGTAATTTACAGACCTAAATAATGTATTTTTAGAAAAGTGAAGGTATTATTAAATACTGTCAGATCCAGGTATGAAAAGACAGTTTCAATATTTTCTTTTATAAATCTATTCTCTAATTCTAATCAGATCCTTCTCACCAAGGCTCCCTCAGCTATCTGCTGAGGACAACAGAGGACAACCTGTCATCTGAAGCCATTTCAAATACAGTCACAAACAAATACTTGTATTAATATTAAACATGTAGCAGTTTCAAGAGCATGTATTTTTTTGTATAGAGATCACAATATTCTTTTGAAGAGCCAATAGGGCTTTTGTTCCCAGCTCCTTTTAAACAATCTGGATATTAACTTTTCTACTACTGCAAGCCTCTGAGCAACTTCCCGCAATATTCTCCAGACAGGTGTTTGCATAAACTGTGTCTTACAAAGACCTTGGGCAGACAGCTAAGGAGTTTTACCTTGTGCATATTAGCAGCCCAAGTGCTCGAATGCCACGTAGGGCCCTAGAGATCCTATGACTGGCTCCCTGGTGCTGCAAAGCCTGTTACTTTATTGGTAGTATGAACAGAGAAATGTTATGTGTTGTTCAGAGAAAGAGTTATGTGCTTTGTGCAAGTGAACGTGACAAGAATGGAGAACAGCAAACCAGCCCATCCCAGCTCCCCACTTTCCCCTTGGTGTCTCTGTGGTTGCAGACCTCCCTCTTGTACAAGTTTCTTTTGGTCCCCATGAGAATGAAGAGAGAGTCTCTAGCAATTAGCCCAGGGAGGGAGAGGCTAATTGTACCAATTAGCACTGGAGCACCAGGTGGGGAGATTTAGAGGCCAGGCAAGAGGGGACTAATAAAATGACTGTCAGGGTCAGTGAGGCAGCACCATTTGGGGAGAGGAAGGAGACATGGAGCTGCTGATTGCATCTAATTAGGCCTTTTGTTTCCACTTTGAAACAGTCTTTTCAATGCACTTTGAGAATGGGAGGATCAGTCAGATCTGTAGCTTGCATTGTCCTTACGGGGGCAGCGGAGGAAGGAAAAGCCCAGGTACAGCCATCAACACCAGCCTCACCATCTTCCCTTACAGCTTGTGTGGCTCAGAGCAGCCTTGTTCTTCCCCAGTCCCCAGTGAAGCCTCTGTAGAGAGGCCCAGAGTTGCTATGTAGCCACGCTTGCAATGTTCTCCCACATTTTAAGCACTACAAGGTCCTCACGGGGTCTTGCTCAGAGTATAATATCTTGCCTAGCTCAGGTTTTCCTCCCTGTAGCTCAAGGTTCCTACATGGAAACAACTGTAAATGGAGGGCGCCTCAATCCCCTTGTGCCCTGGATTCAAACTGTATTACAGTGACACGTGCTCAAGTGACAGAATAACACACCTGATCGCAGTAGATCACATTATAACAAGGTTGTTGCAAAACACTCATCAGCCTCGTTTTTGCAACAGTCATTGGTCTCTCTGGGTTTCAGTGCAGTGCTTAAACCAGACTCCAGGACATTTTGAAATGAGGCACGCAGCTCCATGCTTCAGGTCAAAGCCTGGCCCTCTCTATGAGCTACTCTTTCACTACCCTGCATCCACAATCTGAATTTTTGCTCCAAAAGCACACCGTAACTACCTGCTAGTGCTCCAACAACAGCCCAAAGCAACCATACGGAAACGGAACAATTAAAACAATAAAAGCATTGAATCATACGAACTACAAACACCCATAATGTCACAGCTTAACTACACAGCTACTTACTTGTTGGGTGGTGCTTTGTACCAGATCTTCTTGCTGAGTGCTGCCCTGTGAGCCTGTCCCCTCTCCTGCTGCGGTAACTTGCAGGCAGACCTCTGCCCTTCTGCAGACCACAAACTGCCCAGGGCAGGGCTGCGCTGAAGGCACGTCTGATTCTTTCTACCAAAGCCACTCCATTTTCTAGAAAACAAG
The DNA here is from genome assembly GCA_013399195.1 of Dicrurus megarhynchus. Taxonomy (NCBI): domain Eukaryota; kingdom Metazoa; phylum Chordata; class Aves; order Passeriformes; family Dicruridae; genus Dicrurus; species Dicrurus megarhynchus. The sequence goes on from VXAD01001540.1 coordinate 124,401, forward strand.
ACAAAGTTCGATTTACCAGATGCTGGGACTATACACACTGCAGCTGCTGTTTTTCCCACTTACCTAAAGGGAGGACATGTCCTACACTCCCAGCTCCATGGCTGTCACTGAACTAGTGCTTCACGTGAACGGCACAGACAGTGCCTGCAGCAGGAAGCGGAACTGAATGGTGACACCAGCTTCCCCCAAAAGGCAAGAGTTAGGCTACCCCTTATTTTCCAGCTTCCTCTGTTGGTGAGTGTTAGCACTGTTCAAAGGCACCACTTCTTGCATGGGAAGCACCAGTAGGAGCCTCAGGGCTTTGGACTGTCGGGGTGATGAAGGCATTACAATGGCAAGACACTTGTACCTAAGAGGTTGTCCTCGTTCCTGCGTGAGACTGAGCCTTGTCCCTGCAATCAGTGGGCTCAAGCAGTCTGAGCCACCCTTTCTCATTGAAACAGAAAGTGGTTACTCGGCCAAATGCTCACTTTCCAGAGCATAAACTTTTTTAAAACAAACAAACCGAAAAACCCCTTGAGGCTCAGAAAAGACCAGTGAACCATGGAGACCTAGTGAGACAGCCCAGGTCCAAATTAGCGGCACTGAATAGTGGGTCAACAGTGCAAAACCTTTCAGCTTTTTGCTACCAGTATCGGAAGAAAACCAGGGTGCATTTAAACTCCAGCACCTTTCCACAGTTTAACAGTAAATGGCCTATATTGAATAGCTGGCAACACATGCACTCTCCTTGTTTTCCTTCCTTGTTAAATGTTTCCTGGCATGGTGACAGGTAAAGCATAATACAGCTTGGCAATATGGCTTTTACATGGTGAAACAGCTCCTCTGTGCTACGCTAGAATACATATTACTGTGACAAGGGGCTTTATTCTGAATTATCTGCACATACTAAAAGCCAGTGGGAAATTGGAGGAGAGTTTAGTGAAAACTACATAAGATTTTGTTACCACTGAGCGGAAAATTTTGGATGGAAATCACGGAGTGTGGGGCTTAATCACAGCTCCTTCTGCTCGGCACACTATGTAAGGCAGCCTCAGCCATTAAAAATTCACTTGGGAAAGGTGGATGGTTATCCAGCATTAAGCATGTTTCTGTGGCACTGAATTCTTCAGATCTCTTGGGGAGGTAAGTCATCCACTTTTTAACCTGACAGTGCTTGTTGATACAAACAGTACAGAGAACTGGATGGAGCACTTACACAAAGCTGATAGATGAGATAGATGGAGAGGATTTATCCTGTGGCAGGAGATCTGGTTAGGAATAAAGCTGTGCTGACTTCTAAGCATGGAGATGATCAGGTTATGCAATTATTTCTTAACATATATGTGAGTGATGGAGAGCAGAAACCCAAGCAAGCCTGGCTCTGTGCTGCTCTTCCTTGGAGACAATCTTCCCCAGAGCCACTGTTGTGCCTCACAGAGGCATCTTCACTTGGCAGCTCTCTGAAATGTAGGAGCCATTTTGCATTTCAAATTTATGAGATGTTTTGTATCAGGAAACTGTTTAACAGAGGTCTATAAAATAAATAGAGAGATAAAATGCTAAAGACATTCCCACTGATAGAAGTTGTTGCTGAGAGTTTGAGCTGAAGAAAATGACCAAGAGGAGAACAGAGAAATTTCTGAGCCAGCAGGTTGTTCTGTTTCTCTCTCATGGACTTATTTTCATATCCAAAATTTTCTTATTGCTGCTTTGCCCAGTCTATGAGAGGTTTCATGCAATGGTCATCCCTGGGGTGTTAGATGGGGTTCTTTTTCCCCTTTGAAGTTTTTTTGTATTTAATATCAAAATGATGAGCTTACTTCATATTCTCAGATTTTTTTAAACTGATTTCAAAAAATTCAGGCTCAGACTATTTTCACCATCCCACATCCAGCAGAGGCCTCAGACAATGACCTGATAGAGAGCTTGAAGACCAAAAGAATGCAAGTGTCTGACTGAATAGGGCCTAAGGTAAAAAAAGAGTCTATGCTGGTGGACAAAATACATTAAATAGGAAAATTGTTGTCTTTACTGTCTTGGTTATCTCAGTCACCATGAAATCTCACAGGAAGACAGAAACCATCTCTCTGGTGTCTTCTGTAGAACACTGTTGGAAGCACTATCAGAAATACTGAGGAAACAAGAGATTATATTCTTCAAATGTTGCCTACCATTGGCCACACAGGGCATCCACCATGCAGGGCAACCAGGTAGGCTGGATAAACAGAAGTTAGTATTGGGAAGCAAGGATGAATAAAGGCAATAAATGTTCTTTGCCGTTATTGTTACATTAATTCTGGAGATTTGCATTAATGGAGACATTCCAGAAGAAATGTAACTGTGCCAAAAAAAATACAGGGGATAATGAGAGACCTGTGGTTACCTTGGCCATTTCTGTTGGATGCTTCTTAAGACCTCCAACTGACTACCACAGTTCTCACCAGTTGAATCTCAACCCTGCAGCCTTCATCCATGCTCCATGCCATATGACAGGGAACTGACCATACTTTGAAGTCAGGAGACATATTTCATAAGTAGTCTGTCAGCAGAATTATTTCTGAGGCCCTTGATTAATAATGTAGGACATCAGCGATCTCAGAAAACTTTAACATCAGCACTGTACTTGGCTGAACAGAACAGCTGTTGACATCCTTGTTGCTGTTTCTTGGCTGAAGACAAATGTTTGTGAGGTTAGATGGAAAAGGCAGGAGTGTATGAACATACTGGAGTCAGTGGAAAGCACTCACCGCTTCCTTATACTTACGTGGTGACTCAACCTGTATTCCAGGAACTCTATTAGATTATAATTGCTCCATGTATGGAGCCAGTGGCATCTCTTAGGAGCTGAGACACTCCTGATACTCGTATGATGATGTCTGAATAGTCCTCTCATGGCAGAGAAAATACAAGTGCATTAGGGAAGAGCAATAAATACCATCAAGTGCTCTACTGGATTGAATTTTTGAAGGGTGCTCTGGTCTCAGATGTTAATGGAGTGGCTTAATTTTCCTTGAAATGGTCACCATAAACTCAGGAAAATGTAATTCAGGGATGAGGCATGGTATCTGGTGTTGAAAAAAGGCTGGGTGTTCTTAATGGCTAAAAAAGATTGTTCAGCAGCAGATCAGCCGTGTAAAAATGTGACCTCTCTAATGCTCCCAAGTTCAAAATTATTTGCTGGGTAAGTGTCATTTGAACAACTTAAAGCTTCACAGTTTACTAAAGGATGTGTTTTGTATTCTGGTCCAAGTATGACTACACCAGAAAATGCTTTCCCTGCATCATCTGAAATACCAAATGTAAGGCAAAATTTTGCTTCAAACTTCCATGAAGAGCTAAAGCCTCTCCATCCACAGTAATATACAAACTACATAGTAAATCATCCTTCTGAAAACATTTCATCCACTTTGTATTTTCAGTCCAACGATTAAGGGCTTCTGTAAGTAAATCTCTTATTTCTTTCAGGGAACAAAACTGCCCTGAACTCACAGACACTTTCACCTTGAGGATCCCATACAAAAACTGTTCTGGGGATGGAGAGGTAAAAACACATTTCAGGAGGTCCTGGGGCCCTGCTGTTCTCAGAGCTGTCCCTCAGACAGTCCTACAGAGCGAAACATCAAAGCAGGAAGCAAGTTTCATCCTGCAGAGGGAAGACCTGTGCCAGATGCAGGCTCAGGAACGATCAGACTATTTACAGGTATAGAAAATTTGCTGTGATCAGTCTTCATTTACCTTTCTTCTTTCCAGCGGTATTTCTCAGGCTGTGAATTTCTCTGCCTGCACAGGAGCTGCTTCTATAGCCCCTAAAGAAGTCACTAGGAGCTTTCTCTGTTCATGCTGTAGGAGTGGAGACTTTGACCATGCTGCCCCAGTTACATGGACAGGTGAACTCAGGATTTTGAACATTAATGTGATAAAGTTGAAAAGTGGGGCTAGAAAGAAGTTTGGTGATGGTGGTCATGATTTGCTGAAGATCTTGAGGTGAAGGATGGCATGAACTTGGGAAGAAGCCAGAAAAAGTTAAGCTCACCAAGGCTTTTGTGTTGAGAAATAACCCTAAGCAGAAAACAGATCACTGTCCCCAGATTCCCGTGGCTCTTATATTGAAACCAGTACCATTAGAGCAAGGGAAGAGGTTAACAACCAACTCGTTTCCCTGAGCCAGTGGACACAAGGCTGAAACCAGCTGGAGGGTGCCCAGAGCTGCTTCTAGGCTACTGCCACACAGGAAAAAAATCAACTTGTTCTGCTGCTGCAGATATGAGACAGATTTGAAGAGGTTCACTGCTGTAGGACTAACAGTTTTTAAGCACTGATTAGCTGATATAGAATTAAGCATGTATTATCTAGTCCATGTGCCATCTGATGCACTTTCAGAAAAAAAGCACCTCACCAGAGGTGCTGTCTAAACACCAGGTTTGTTATTATAGGTAGTATAATAGGTAGTATTGTAGGTGTTACTAAATGATTTGGGAATTAAAGCATTTTTTAAATTAAATGTGATAAATTATTAGGGAGAAATAATAGGTTTTTTTCAAAGTTCAGTGATTTCTATCATTAAACCTGTTTTGGGGTTTTGCAGCATTGAACCAATAATTATCTTCCAGATACACAATATAACACAACCGACAAAATAGGGTCCATCAGACTGTATCATCTACCATTATTTATCTATGTTTGTGCCACAATTTCATCACTTGATCAAATAATAGCAGATTCCACAATATGTCATTCACGTATCCCCAGTTTATCTGTAATGATTTTCCTCTTGTCAGCTCATTTCTTGAACCTTTGCTGAATCTGGTTTCAATAGTACTATAAACAATCATCATTGCATTGTAAAACTGGAAACTCTCCACTAAAATAGTGTTTTGATCTGGGTTGCCATAGTAATAAGTCTGTGCTCCCCTCTTTGGAGGCCTTGTTATATGAAGTATCTGTGATTTGCTCAGAATGGCCCCAGTTCATCTGTCAAAGTAGGTTTTTCCTTTTTTAAAATAATGATCTAGAAAATCCCACAGTGGCAACAAATATTTTACAACCATAACGAGAAACATTGTATCACTCAAGCTTTGTAAATCTATGCCATTATTGCATTAGAATAAATCACTTTCCTTAGGTATATTACTTAGAAATATGCAATTCTAATTTTAGAACATGTATTCAATAGGGGGTATTTATTTTTTATGTAAAGAGAATTACTAACTTTGACTTCAAAAATACATCACATGTCAGATTGTGTTTAGAGGCCCTGCAGCAAAAAGAAAAAAACCCGAAATTCTTTCTTATTTCTATCAAAATATCACAAATATCCAGTCAGCTTCAGATTTAGTTACTCTAGTCCATTCTTAAGTGCTGATTTTTATAATGAGATCAGATATTACCACAGATTTTACAACTGCACACTTAGATAAATGATATTCAGATTATATACTCGTAAAAATTAGAAGTCCTGAAAATACATCAACAACACCATGAAAATACATCATGATACATTATTTTAAATAGAAATGCTCCAGTCAGTTACAATAATTTGATACATGAACTATGATATTTCCTCCTGCAGGAATGAGAGTAAACAAACACTACATCAACACGCCAGTGACAGACTCCATGGAAAAAAGTGAGGACAGGGATCATATTTTACCTAAGACAAATGGTTAAGTTGGTTACTTTATGTAAGTCGCTACCAGCTACAGGACTACTTCATGTAACTCACTGTCAGCTACTGCCTCATAATACCTGACAGAGGAATATTAAAATCATCAGTGGGAGAAAGTATGGAAGGTATCTATCCCTTATTCAATGAATTCTAATTAAAAAGTAATTACCTTTCAGTGAGGACTGTGCCAGCCTCAGGCCCCTCCTCACACGTAATGTTAGTTGGCTCCTTGGCAAACAGAGGGAGATGAGTTGAGGTGCATATGCATATGCATATTTCCTTATGATTTGCCAGTCACTTAGTTCTAAGTAGTGCCAGATCATGGGAAGTCTTCGAAAACAGTTTTTTATCATTTTGCCAAGTGGATCCCCAGAAGACGCTGTGGGGGCAGAGGTGCTACACATCTGCTGTTATAATTGACCTGGGCTTTGAGATTTCTCTGTCATGATGTATCCCAGAAAGGTGCATGATGGGAAGAAACTTGTTATTCCTCCAGCAGTGCCAAATGGACAAGATTGAGTAGGCCTGGGACTTGAAAAAAGAGGAAGAAATATTGACAGATAAGTAACCACTCCAGTAAATGACAGGCAGGCACAAGAAGCTTGATTTCCTTGGGGTTCAGAGGTAATCTATTAACCTGAAAACATTTCAGTGCAAATTTGATAGTTTCTTTTTAAAAATACAAAAATATAAGATGTTTAATTGAAATTATTAGGTCTGCTTTGATTTCTTTTACTCCTTGCAAGTTAGCAGAGTGAGAACAAAAATCCACCCATGACTAAAAAAGCTAAAGCCAGCCTTAATTCAAGCCAAAATGTTTATTTATTAGACCACCAAAATTGTATCTGTAATATAGTTCAAGAACATTTAATGTGTCCTCTGGAAGCTGTCATTTTTTATGGCACTGTGACTGGCACTGAAACACTTGTTTTGCAATTCTTTGGATTGTAGCTCATCAACAGCTGGGGAAATGCTAGGACAAACTGAGGTCAGTAAGGTGGGCCAAACTAATTAAGAGCAGAATTTGTCTCTTGAGACTACTGTCTCCTTTACTTAACTCAGTGCCAGCCCAGCCCATTCTGAGGCACGTCCTGAGGCCCAGGAGTAGCAGAACTCTCATGGGTTCTGACACACCTGGTCACACAGCCCAGACCCAGGATGGAGTGCTAGCTCTCCATGCTGGCATGACCCAGAACAGAAGGAATACAAGTACTCTGGATTTAGGCTCCATTATAGAGTATTTCTGTAACTTTTACTTTGAGATGTTCACATCTTCCCTCTGTTTGCAGCTGGGAATTCTCTTGCACTGAGAGGTATCCTCGTGGCCAGAAGCAGCTTTGCTGCCTTACCCGAAATTCTGTTGACATTTGGCTGAGGTTCCAGTTAAAAGAATCATTCCTGCTCTCCCCTGTGTGTCTCCCTGCTGAATTCTTGTATCCTGCAAGGCTCTCTGGGTCAGCCACATCCCGACTTGTGGCACAGCAACAGCAATGTTGTACATTGCCTCAGGCCCTGCTAAAGAGGTTGCTGGAATAGAGAGGGAAGTGGATGAAGAGGCCAAATTCCCTCCACCTTGCAACTCTCTAGACAGCCTATATTCCTCCTACAACCCATTCACATCTTCTGTTGCAGGACCAGCATGAAGAAAAAGCTTTAAAGCAGTGGAACACTAAAGGAAACAGAGGATGAATCGCCTCAGCCTCACCATGCAGTCTACCTCCAAGCATTCTTAATTGACATCTTCCTAGCTACAATTTAAATGGATTACACTTTGATCTCTCCACCCTTGAGAACAGATTATTTATATGAATTGAACACACAGCACAATAACTTCCTCCTTTCTTCCCATAAATTTTTGCATATTTGTTGAAGTCTGTTACACCCCCTTAGTTACTTTCTCGGGGTTAAATTACCCCACTCATTCAATCTTCCCAAGTAGATTATGTTCTCCAGACCACCAGCTATTTCTGTTTCTATCCTCAGGACAGTTTCTTATGGATCAGCTACTTCTGGAGATGTTCTGTAGTCACAACAAGCCAAATAAGGTAACAGTTGGTCCGGGAAATGAGTTATGTTGATGAAAGAGAGAGCTTTGGTGCTCACTGAGGTTGGTAGAGGCTCACAGGAAAGATTGTACAGGTTTGGTCCCACGGATCCATTTTATCAAAGATGGGGTTTAATTCTGGATTGATCAATACCTTCTGGCAAGACCCCAACATATGCTCACCATGAAGTACGTGAGTAATTCATTAAAGTTAAGGAGACACAATGTGTAGATTCAAACTTATGCCTGCTTTTTACAGGAACTGTAACTGTAACTCAGAAACAGGAACTGCCTACAATATACCTACAAAAAAATCCCCCAAATGCTGCTTAATATTGCCAATATTTTAGTTTTATTTTTTTCCTAGTTCTATTCATACATTAATACAATTAAATTATATTCCCTTTTTGTATCTTCTCTTTTTAAATTACATGACACCCAATTCTCATTTATACCAGGACTGCTTTTGCCTTGCTCTTGATAATAGCATGTAAATTAGATATAATAAAATATACTCTGACCTAAATGTCCCTCCGCTCTGTCATAGCGATGTAACATAGCATTAGTGTAAATGAATCATGGACCTCAACTTTGTAGATCCATTTTGATTTTTTAAGCTTGAGGTCTTAGCATGATGCAAAAGCAGGTACAGTTGTATTTCCAGTAAAGAGTTATTATATTCATAATGCCATAATGTACATTTTCAAAAAATAGTAATTTAGATTTTTCAGTGCATAATTTGGTGGCTTTGGGAATATTTGAGGAAGGAATGTGTTGGATCTGGATTCTGAAATATACCTTAATACCTACTTTCTAAATATTTTTGGGCCATCTGGAATGCTCTGCAGTCACTTTATGTGAGTTCTCTCTTGACCTATCCCACACTTTCCATCAGCTCAGTATGGACATGGTATTATTCAGTTTTCTCATGCTGTGAGGGGTTAGGTGAGGCAAAGGCTCACACACCAGTCTTATCCTATCTCCTAATTCTTTTTTTTGTCCACCTGAAGTCTCCTAATTGTAACAGTGAAGAACAAAATGGAAAAAGCGTATCGACTTGTTTAATTTCAAACAGGCTATATGAACTATCTTTACAATAACTACATGTTTCAATAATTTATAACTATGATGCTATACCTGACAAAATGATTCACATAACTAGAGCAATGTGCACTTTAAGTTTAAAGTCAAGGTCTTCCTTGCTCATTTTAATGACTTCTCTTGTGCACAAGATATTAATATTCCTGTGAGCAAACATAGCACTGACTCATTAATCAATAGGGGCTGGCTCCTCTACATAATAACAATAGCCGTACTAGATAATTAACTTTTGTTCCATTTGCTTTAGTTTGTACATAATTTCCAGTGGCTGACACTGGATAATGAAAAGCTTTGCAGATGACAGACATCTTTTAAAATCCTTTTTACTAGTTTTGGAAAATGATCCACACCGACTGATATAAGTAAAATACAATGTAGGTGTCTGTGTGTGTCCATGCCATATTTAAAAGGAGGCAACTGACAATAAATAAAAGATCTAATAAATATTGTAAGGCTTCAGCGAGTCCTGCTGTTAAATTGTAGCATAGTGAAGGATTTGCATTTTCCTGTCATGTAGTTATAAGGCAGACTAGAGATAAAGGTATGTCTACAATTAAAAGAGTATTCTAGGCAGCTGGCAGATGTCCTTAGTCCAGACTGGGATAAGAAACACAGATGTTTCTGCACCAGCTTTTTTCCTCAAACACATTTTAAATATTAGGGCAAGGTCAGCAAAAATGGCTACAGCAGAAACTCTACTGCAGCCCTGAGAGACTTACCGTGGGGTGAGGTACAGCATTGTCTGTGGCAGAACACAAAAGAAAAGGTAACTTTAAATCCAATCCTTGCAGTTACTCATTTTGCAGGATGGCTCCACAGACAGCTGCAGCAGCACCTTCCAGGAGCCCATGGACTGTGGCACAGGGGCAGGCACACACAGCATGGAAGCAGGGCACGGCCACTCTCAGGGAGCCACTGTGAGGCACCAGGGAGGGATGGCTCTTTGCCCAGATCATCATTTTCTTTGCTTCCATTGTTAGGGATTTTTAGTAATTGGAGATGTTGCTTATGCCTTCTTCCTTAAAAGAACGAAAAAAAGAAACAAACAACCCAAAACACACAGGGGGACAACTTGATGTCATTAGCAGAGCAGGCTGTAGAGGGAGAAGTCTACTGTATGCAGGACTTGGAGGGTTCAAAATCTAGTTTTCTTCCAAAATGAAAGTAGATTTTTCTTTGAAAATAAAACAAATCTCAAATCACTTAATGCTTTCTTTTGACATTTTACACGTTTAAATTGTTTTGTCATTTAGAATGTAACATGGCATTAAATAAACCACACATGAGTACTTCGAAAAGCAAAAATTGAAATACTGTATTTCATAGATATCAATCTGTCTGACAAATAATGAGTTTTTGCCACCCCTGTATTTCTTTCTGATTGATATGGGTTGCTGGGGAAGTCAGCCTGGCATTCTGCAGTTTCAGAGATCATAGAAGTGCATTTTCTGAAGAAAATAATGTCCCAATGACTTTTCTTTAGCTGGATACTTAACTGTAGACATTCGTTCTGAAATCAAAAGTGCTTATAATCCACTGTAGAAGAAAGTTCAGTATAACACACACATCACTGTTGTCATCTGTGGCTGTTTTTCCTTTGTGATACTGAGTGTTGCAGGGCCAGACATTCAGCTACGTAAATCACTGCAGCTCATTGACACTAACTGAGCTGCCATGATTTGCCCAGATGAAGATCATCCCTTAGATCTGATGTTGATAAAGCATCCTCACAAACGTGAGCATGAACCATTTGTGAAACATTTCTGCTTTCAGGTTCAAAGATGAAGATAGCTATCTCCCTTATTCATACAAAACACCCCATGCAGAGAATGCCTTGATTAAGCCTTAAATCAAAAGCTAAAGCGTGTGAAACAAAGGAGCCTCGTACACCTGTTAGGGGAAAAACATAGGGTACTAAGTGAGTACCTATTTGCATTACACAGTATGTTCTCCAGCAGGAATAAAATATACTGCAAGTCCATGGTCCGTCAACTTCTATATAGAAGGGAAAACATTCTTGTGTTCAAAATTGTGGAAATATCAATATTTCAAAAGGTAGTTTTACGGTTCATTCAAGCACTGATAAGAAATCATTACACTTTTTAAGAGTATTGATGATTACAGAGAGGTATTTAATGGAGGGAAAGCCTTTTTCTGCAGTTCGTTCGTTTGTGCATGTCTAATTGACTCTTCAAGACTCTTTTGCATGAAACACTAAACACAGTTTTAACCAGATAATTTTTATACCAGTTATAAGCAAACATCTCCAGCTTATAGAAATGTCCTTTCTATGTCTCCCCAATGAGTAGTGTCAAGTTCTAGACAAGAGTTTAATGCAGGAAATACATGAAAAATCAGCACTTAAATGATCTATTTTTTCCTATAACAATAGGCTACCCAACAAGCTGATTTAGTAGATTAGACATTAGATTTGGAATTTGTAGGCCCCTGGACAAAGTGGGTTCACCTCTTTGTCTATCAAGATAGGTCATGAGGATTATTTCTGTGGCAGCTGTTAGATCCTGCTTGAGTTATCCGGGCACTGGGAGTGCAAAAAAAACGGTGAAAAACAATGTATAAAAAGTCTACCAGCTCCAGTGGCACAAAGCAATGCAAAAGTACCCACTGACCTGCCTGAAAGATCCCTGTCTCCAGTGGGGTTGTGTGGACTCTCCCTCCTGAGGCTTCTCTCACTTAGCAGGCTATGGGCTATCTAGGGCAAGAAGAGGATTATGGTACAGCTGAAAACACATGGATAGTTGTGCATGTGGAAGGCACTGGCTGGGCTCTGCAAAACAGTGTCATTAAACATGACCTCCGAGGCTATTGCAAACTTCCGTGGTTTACAATCAACTATTAAGTCAATGAAATCATTTGTATCAAAGACATTGTGATGCTGTCTGAACATGGGAATGGAAAATAAAAAGACAGCCCTGCATGTACGTATGGTCATAGTCTAGTGCAGTAAGTGTTACTGCTTGGTTTGCTGAAGCATACTGGACAAGCTTTAGAGCTTGTTATTTTTGCAAGAACTACAGTGGGGGAAATAACTGATGTATATTTCAGTAAAAAATACAAACAGAACCAAGACAAATGTTTTGCAGTCAAAAATGACACTCTATGCAAAGCTCCTGTGATTACAGAGAAATGTCTCCCCTTGTGAATATTTCCCATTTTTATTCACCTTGATTCTTGCCCCAGAAGACTGGAAGCAGAATTACAGGCCTCTGTGGAGAGATCCTATTCTCACAATATTTCTAGGCCCCATTTTGCTGAACCAACAGATGTGGATCGCTGGGATGACTCTGACAAGCACTAGAACTTGTAGTTGCTTAGTGGCATCCAGAGCCTTTGGGGATTTACTCAACATTAGTGAGAAAAGCTGTGCCAGCCGTATCAGCTGGTGGGCACTAGTCCTCTTTGCTCCTAACTGGATCTGGAAGGCATCATTCACCCCCTGCTCCTGCTCGGCCAGGCGTGGCACAGCCAGGCAGAGGCAGCAGGGCACTACTCACATCAGCTGGCTCTGCCTCCTTGCCAACTTCCATGTGGACACGAATGCATGGAGATCCCCCGCTGGTGGAGACCTGGCTGCAGAGTCCATGGGGCTTGGTGCCACCTGGGGTAAACCACATGGGACCCTACAGGCCATCAGGCACTTTTCAAAAAGATCCTGGAGTCCAAAACTGACATGACACCATAGCCTGACTATGCTGAGCTTTTGTCATATTTATTTTTTTTCAGTTACTTATTATAACAATATTATGTGAGATTGGATAATACACCAGGCATTTGTCCCCATGTTTAGCTTGAATAAGTGCGTTATCTCAGGGAAAAGAACACAGAACTGTATTTGTTGACTTTTGTACTTTCTAAAGTCTTCTAAATTTAAACAGAAGCATTAACACCACTGCCACCCCCCCACCCAAAAAACCCAAAACCCCCCACCTCACCAAATTATAAGTACCATAAAGAGAACCACTCTCTGGTTTTTACCAGGTGGAAGGTCAGGCTGCAGAATAGTTCTCTGTAAACAGCAGTAAAGTTACTTTACTGATCTTCAAATTCCTCCTTAAAAAATTCTACTTGGCCTACTACAACAAAAAAGAGATAGAGATGTTTAGAGAGCTGGCATGCTTAAGACTGCAGGCTTTAGGGCTTTCTCTTGTCCTATCAGAGCTAAGCACAGTTCCTTGCCCCTCTGCTGTCTTCATGTGCTGGCAGATAGGCATCAGCTCTTTGGGGCTTAGAGCTTCATGGTCAGTGCCAAGCACAAGTTGGTCCCTGTCCATAAACGGGACATGAGTGCTAGCTTAATATGAAGAGTGACTGGAAAGGTTTGGTGAACCAAGTGTGGGATCCTTTTCCCTTGCAGTGCAAACTCATGACAGTGACACCAGTGAGTCTTTCCTGAACCAGGAAAGGAGTTGGGCCCATGTTTTCCAACGTTTGCATCACATACACCATCCCACAGCTGCCAACTCTGCAGCTGCCACAGGCTGGCTCTAAATATCAAAGCCTGAAGAAGCTGAACTCCTTTGCATTGATACTTAAACCACCTCTGGGATTGCTCAGATCTGGTGAAGCAGCATGGCACTGTTTTATGCAGTGGAAGTCCCGGACCCAAGCAAAAGACCATTTATAGAGAAAACTAGATTTCTATTAATGTGCTGCATGAGTCCTCAAGGTACCTCTTTACCAACAGATGAGGACTATCCCTTTCTTCTGAAAAGCAAGATAGATGTGTGCATGTGCTGGGGGTGATCAGGGATTGCAGCCAGATTGCCTGCCCTCCTGGCTGGCTTTAGTCATATTTAGTTAGATTCTTACTCTGATTCACACACAGAAAAAACATCTCTTTCTCACCTGATAGCTGATAATTAAAAAAAAAAAAAAATGAATAGCCTCTTATCTTTCCCACATAGTTGGTGTCTCCAGAAGTGTCCGTGTAAAGATTGGTGTTACCTACCACCAGCTGCAGAAATGATAAATGAAGATGTATCTGTACTTCATCTATCTGTAGCTGCATTAGAATGTGCTGGTTGTTAAGAAAATATAATGCCCTCATCAGGGGGTTTAATACCACTTAAAATTTTACCCAGATAATCCACTTCACGATTAGTGACACTGTGAATTAAGGATTTGGCAGCAACAAATATGGGTTACCCTCACAAAGGATCATTACAAGAGAATGATCCCTAGACCTGCACCTCTGCCACATCTGCATTAAAAATGTTCTGCTGACAATGTTGTGCAAAGAAGCCAATTCTTTCACACGCCAAAAAAAGTTCCAGCCTTAATATATTCTTATAGGAACTGCTGTGGGATATTGAGGCTATGTAAATCCATCAAGGATATTCACTGTCAGGAAATGCATGCCATGCTCTGTTGGGTGTGGATTGGGAAAAGCCCTTTTAGGGACATTCATCAGGGAAGTGAGCCAGATAAGTAGAAGTAAGTTTACTGCCTTATCCTGACTCAGTCAGTCCTTGAGACAATGTTGTATTTTAGGAACATGACACTAGCATTATGTTGTGAATTTTGGAAGAAAGGATTGTCCGATTGTCTGATTGTCTGTCTTTACCTCCTTTGTCCCAGAAGACTTGTCCATATAAAAATAGGTTAAATGTATTTACTCCCTCTTCACCAATTCTTCATCTGCTGAGAGGCTGTTCTGCAGGTTTCAGACATCTCCTGCAAAGAGGTAACACCCCCCCCCCATGTTTGCACAGTGGCAATATGCATGGGATCCTGTTTAAAACTAGGCATTCTGGAGGACACCAAGGCACGTGGGCACATATCTCCTATGACTCCCTGTGCAACAGCTTGGGAGTGACCATTCCCTACACTGAAGTGAGGCACTATTTTGTTTTTGATACCTTAAAGCCTGTACAAAGTGCAAGTTTTAGGCATAATATGCTGAAACTGGGAAAAGCAGGCACATTTAAATTTTACTCTGGCTAGTTCATCTAATCCCTGCAAAACAGGAGTATTGCCAACATTAATTTTTCATCCAGCTAACTCATATTGAACGTATCATCACTAGTTACTTAAAACTGAATCTATTTTTAATAGAAAAATTGATACTGGAATATGAAACATGAAGTAACACATCATTGTTCTGCAAAAGACTAAGCTTTTAAAGATAGCATTGTAGTCTCGAAACAGACTGAAAAAGGTAAAAGGTTATTTCCAACATTAAAAGCAATCTACATGTTCACCAAAGCCTAGATCATCTCCAAGCAGTAATTATTCTTTGAATGTAGATAGTCTTATTTTGATATTTGCTGTATGTTTATTATTCATCACAGCAGATTATCACAGGATTACTGCAACATATTTTTCCTTTCAGTAAAATATTATTTTCAGGTAATCTGGACTTTTTTTGTCCCCCTTCACAAAATCTGCTTTCATCAGCCTCCAAGACTGACTAATAGCCATCTACTTCAGTTTCCACATTATTATCCCTTCTTGCATTTTATACAGAGATATCTAAAACTCTTTTTTTCTGTAGTGAAAAGCACACTTTTAAAATTCATAACCACCGAATGTGTGTGCATGAATGCAAGAACGGCTGCTTCTCTTTCATACTACAGGGCAAACAGCCAGACTTTAAAGGCTTCAAAATTAGGGACTTTACCAGATTGTAACAGAAGATGTATTTGCTTATTTTTTGCTGTAAAGTCAATTATAAATATGCAAAATTCAAAGTGTGAGTGACCAGGCCACACTTAGCAGAAATAATAAGACTGCAGCCAATTAAAACAGAAAAAGGTTGAGTTCTCAGTTTTCTGCCCAGTGTGTTTCTGGTGATGACACAACAACAGCTGTGAACTGCCAAAGTCATCCCAGAGAGGTGGCTCAGTCTAGCCCCTGCCAAAAGGAAGGATTTGCCCTAAAAGCCAGACATTCTCGCCACAATTTCCCACATAGAACCGACAAAATGGTTGCTCAGCATATGTGAATCCTTATACCACACAATCTTTTCTTTATAAGAATATCAGTCCCTTGAAGATGCAACTTAAACAGACAGGAGACAATTTTACAGCATTAAAATCCTAAAATTTGTGCTTTTTATCTTTGTAACAGGACTATCTGGCTATCTTTTTGCTAATTGAACACTTGAAAACTGTAATTGAAACAGTATAAACGTTGTTTTTATTCTTCTCGTAATATAATCATTAAGTGAGAAACACTAAACTAGACATTTGACTTTATTGATCTTTTCATGGACTAACAGTACAGGGAGTCATTTTCTGCCTAGGCTAATTAATTGATAGACTAATTCATTGATCAGGTTCTCCATAGCATAGTTGGTATTGACAAACACTGAATCTTTTTCCATCAGTTGTATTAGTTTGCACCAATTACTTTGTCTGTTTCACTTAAGCAATTATGATAGCTCAAAAGCGACAATCAGAATCTCAGCTGGTGTAAATCAGGCTCTCTCTCTTGAAGTCAGAGAGCTGTGCAGTTTTACTCAGTTCGTTTTCATGGCTTTTAAGATTTAACAGTGAGCTTTAAAACATTCCAAACAACAACAAGGATATATGAGGCAAACCCCATCATGTTAGCTGAAATACGTTCATCGTAGCAATGAATAGTAAAAATGTTAAAGTCTTATGTACAGATACATGACTTTGCTCATAATTTATACACAGCCTTAGAATGCTATCAGGTGCAAAGTAAGGTACCTGTAGACACAAATAAGCATTTGGAGTCACATAAAAGTTAGATGCTCAACAGACTCACGTTTTCCATACCTAGGTTATCTGTAAATCAGATAAGAATATCCTGCTTCCAAGCAGCCACTGCCTTCCAGATATATGGAACACAGCCATTTCATTATTTGTGAAATCTCTGTTTAGACAGCTGTGATTTTTTAAAAATATTCAACTTACTGAAGGATTTTAGGAGAATATAGTGGTTTGTGCAGGGCTTTCTCACTTCTGGATCACTGCTGAAAGAATGTCTGGATACGGACACTGCTGCTTCATCTGTTGAGCAGAGCCAACAAAGACACAGGATCACCAACATACTGACAGTGAAAGGAAAAGAACCATGTGGGAATTTAGTAACTTCTGTGAATTTTCAAAATAAAGACTAAGTAAAATTAAGTAAATTGAACTGATTGTTCTCTGCATAGATTTTCCTTAACAAATTACTATTCAGGTGACCCTGGGGAGCCACCAGAGTACATGGATGTGACACAAAAAGGAGACACTGCAACAATTTTTCAGCTAATGATGAAGAAATTAGTTTCCTTTCAAAAACAGGCCATCTCTGTCAAGTTGACCAGTGTTGAAAAATATGAGTCAATTTAAACTTTCCACTAATCTATGGTCTGGTTCTCCTAGAATATTATAGAAAAAGCAGGAAGTAGTCTCTGTGCTTTGGATCTACCTCCCAGCTCTAAATAACTGAGAATTCATTGAATACAGGCATTAGCAGTAAGTCCCTTCTTTTAAAGTCTCCAATCACTTTTTCTCATCTTTGCATGCAAAAATAAAAAAAATTATATACTCTCCAGAGACACCAGCAATAGCAAGAAGAAGTCATCAAGACTAAGGAAATTTTGCTGAGGCAGTTTGCACACACTGCTCTAAACCCAATTACTTCCTGTGCTTGACATGCTTGTGGAGGCTTCCTCTTTGATGCACGGTATAGGGTAAAATAAAGTGCATGTTCTTCATTAAAATGAGTGTGATTCCCTGGCATGATTAAAAAGAAACTCCTATGTGTGCCCTGTCAACAATATTTCCATTTGCCTCAAACCCATGTAGATGCCAATGTACAGGTCACATTTGTAATATTTTTTTGCTTAATAAAGGGTGACCGGAGTACCACATCACTCTGTGTGTGAACTCCATGGGGAAAAGAGGCATGTGCAGGCAAAAGTGGATATGGAGAATAGGCATAGTAGAGTATGATCCTCCTAAAAGAATGCTTTGCCCCCTTCACACAGCCAGAGCGAGCAATTTGCAACACACAATTCAATGACATGTAATTAAATCAATAGAAATTTGACATTACAAACCCAAAACAAATTAAAGCACAAATTTAATCTCTGTTTCTCATTCTGGCATTTGAAATGGAGGATTTGCTATGAAAATATATACCGTATATAGGCTGATATATATATATATATATATATATATACTGGGTATGTCTTAAGCCATCCTTCTTTATGTTGTACAATTATCATTCCTTACCTGTGAAAAGAGATGATCTACCATCTTCTTGGCTGATTTGCAGTATAGAGTAACTTGGCCTGACTGATCACATGCCAGTTTTACACTGATACCTTTATCATAGTGGGATTTTTTTTAAGACTGTCCTAACAATTGAACAACAAACAGCATAATTTCATGCAAGACCAGGTCCTGTGGATCTGATGCCTCAGAACTTGGCAATTTTCCATTTTAAATGTTCTGTTTTTCACAAAGAATTGTAGAATATGCAAAATCAGAATAAACCTATCCTCATATTTTTCTTTTTTTGATATGCTATTATCTGTAGTAGCTATATATGCTGCAGGGCAAACAAATTATTTTAAATGTTATTAAACTACATTTTTCTTACCTAAATTCATGTTGTCATGCCTCTGAACACAATATTGTCAAACCTCTAAAACTGCAGAACGTCCAGGGAAAAGCCATGCTAATGGTGGTGTTTTTTCCTGCTGGAAACATCATCAGCTCACAACTTCACATGACCCAGCTGCACATTGCTCTTGTTTACACGTGAGATCAAGTGCCTTCCATTTATTTTTTGCAGAATCGAGGACCTAAAACATATGAGGATGATATGGCCTTTAGTAACCAGTGACTGGGTTCTCCAGTGACTCATGGGGTCAGGATAGATAGACTGACCTTGGCATTGTTAACATCAATAGAACTGATCTCTGGTTCACCTCCCTGAATTCTTCCAGACCAATGTTCCATCACTGTTTGTCCTGGATGCAGTGAAGTCTTGTAGAGCTTCCAGCATTTTCAAACTGGTCCATCTCACTTCAAGAACTACTGAAAATTATACCTCTGCAGACAGACAATGAAGTCTGGTTAATGTCAGATACAGCATTTTGCAAGTGTGGCATTATTACCAATAAGCATGTCTGTGCATTTTGAGTCAATCAACTGTGGTCTTTCATACACTACTTAAAAATTTTTTAAAAAATTAAACAAAACCAGAATTGATTTTTTTTCACATTGAAATCATTCCATAACTGACAACTAATAGGGTCCTGAGCAACTTGATCTAGTGTGGCAGGGGGCTCGGAACTAGTTGACCTTTAAGGTCCCTTCCAACCCAAGTCATGCTATGGCTTAGTATCTGCAAATTAAATATTGTTACTTCCCACTCCAATCACAATGGGCAGACTCTTCTGTATTGTTCATGCTATGATCTCTTACCTCCTTTGAAACATCTGTTCGGCCCAGGTCAGAGTGAAGACATGGTTGATGTAGGATGATTGTTTCTGTATTTCTTAAGGCTTTGGCCACAAGGTCACCTCCTGCCGTGGACAGAAATGGCAACCACCTGTGGCACCACATTTGCAAACCCATGGTCATTGAAACTGATCCTTGACAGTACCTGGACTACCCTACAGCAGATACTTGGACATACAGGATTGTGCTGCTGCTGCCACCAAAGAAACAACTCCACTATATTGTGTTGGAGACACTTCTGGGGGACAGGAGCCAGCTCTGCTCCTCCGCTCTCCTCCACCTCCTATGAGATGTGGGACTGGGCTGCCACCTTGCCCCACACCCTCGTTCTTGGGGTGAAAACATTCAAGTTTTCCAGCCTTGCTGAGGAGCTTTGAGCCAGCTTTGGCTGCCACACAGTGTCTGCAACTCGTCATTTAGCCCATGGCTGTGAAGTGCAATAGTCTAAGATTTGGAAAGTGTCCTACAGAGGACTGGGTGACTTAGGTTATATCTAGTTATTCTGCTATGTCTTTGCTCAGGATGTGTACAGAAGGACCCCTTTTTCATTCACAGCAGGAATGAAACCCTTTCGTCTTACCCCAAGGAAATCTTAGGGTCCAGCTTCATGCTCCTCAGTTACAGTCATGGTAAACAGAAACCTTTTTTTCCCTTTTTTTTCTTCTCTGCATAATTTCAAAATATTAAATTTTCCTACAAACCAAAAAATTACCTATAGAATCTGACATGAAATTCCAAACTTAATGATTTCCAATCCTGATTACAAAGATTTACTACCAGTGGTTTCAGCAGAAATCACAGGCCACCAAAACCATCAAATGTTTAAATCAATTATATCTCAACATATTACAGTCCACATGCTTCAAAACTACGCTCAGAATCTGCCAGAA
Source organism: Dicrurus megarhynchus (assembly GCA_013399195.1). Lineage (NCBI taxonomy): Eukaryota > Metazoa > Chordata > Aves > Passeriformes > Dicruridae > Dicrurus > Dicrurus megarhynchus. Next base: position 144,531 of record VXAD01001540.1, read on the forward strand.
AAGCAACATGATTTGAATGTTTTATTTACTATTGTGGTTTTCACCAGGAAAGTTCATTCTGTCTTCAGAGTGACAGTAAGAAACAATTAGTGAAAAAGGTACACAGTTCTCTAATTTATTTTTCAATAGTTGATGAATGAAATGGGAAGTGTTGACCACACTAGGTCACAGAAAAGTCATTTTGGTAGACTTCTGCTCCCCTCTGACAAGTAATACAGTGAACAAGGATGGTCCTACACAATGTCTGTTCATGCAAAACTTGGTTTCTTATTATCGTTGAACACAGCAGAAATCTGCCTCCTCAGTCTGAGCAACTGTTTCTCAATCAATAATTAAGTAACTTTAAGGTCTAGATCTATACAAAGATATTGATATTTTCACTGAAAATGAATCAATATGAACAGGGTAAAGCATCTGAGTAAGCCTTTTTAATGGCAGTGTTTTGGCTGTGAGAAGTAAATTAATTGATTAAATGAATGACAAATATTGGACAACCAAAGTAAATCTTTTCACACTTTCACAAACCTTTTAAGTAACTCATTTAAATTCTTTTCTTTGTTTCCATCTTTTTTCCAACTTTGTAGTGTCTTAATTGAATTTACAGGCCTTCCTGTGAGTATGTAATGCATGTTATGTCTTTTTTAATTTTACATTGATAAGTAGAGGTCAGATGAATTGTAGCAAAGTAGAAGAGCAAGCTGAGACTTATGGAAGGAAGGGCATGTTCTGGGTGATAGACTGTAAGGGATCCTGCTGAAAAGGCCACAGTGAGAGAAAGGAGATCTACTGGAAGACTGTAATGGAAAAATCCAGTGAGAGATGGGAAGTGGTAAGGGACAGGTAAATACATTCTTGCCTTTAGTTTGGTGGACAAGAAATAGTTCTGGATAGGTCTTTTTTACCATCTTCTTGAAAAACATATTTGCAGGAAGTCCAAAGTAGTACAACTGGACACGGGACAAAACTTTCTAGCCATTCCCACAGAGATGCTTCTACTTACCAACCCCTCAGCTTGCTCCCACAGGCACCCTGATGTGACCAGAGTGAGGCCTTGAGCGAAGGCTGTGCTCTAGTGCCAAACCAGAAGTGCTCCATCTTCTGTGCGTGAATTTGCAGCAGTTTGATGCAGGTTTGGCCTCAGGGCTCAGGCCACGAAAGCTCTGATTCTCTCCCAAGCTCTGATGCTTTTACAGCTCTCTCTAGAAACAACAGCAGAAGCTGCTGGCCAGCAAACCCACTCCAGTGATTCCCATGACACAGTAAAGCTCCAGAAATCACTAGGCCTCCAGAGCTGCCTCTAGAGCTTGATGACAGTGAGCATTTTGCAGCTTCTTGAACTAGGACTGTGTCTGGAGGGCCACAGGTTTGAAAAACTCCCCAGCAGTGGGAAAACCACTGCAGTCTGTCCGTGAGATCACTGAGGCTGGGAGACTCTTTCATGCCACTGGGAAGAGAAAGGCAGCAAGGGGCAATAGTGAACAGACCAGGAGAGACAAAAGGGACTCCTTTCTTCCACTCACATTTCTATCTCATGTTCTGAGCTAACAAATCCAGTTCAAAACAATGCTATTTTAATTGCTGGAAACAGGTACAGTATAGCCTCATCCACGGCCATCCTAAGAATGAGAAGGGAATAGAAACCAAAGTTAGGGAACCACTCTTCAGGTATGTTTGCTGTGCAAAGAGAAGGGAGAAATGCAAATGGATAAGTGGGACAGCAGAGATGTCTTTATTTCTCCATACAACTTTCTAGTAACAGTGAAGTGAACTTCCCTCATCTCCCTAGCCTTTCTTTTTCCATCTTTGTTCCCTTTTACCCTTTTCTCTGTTTTATTTGAGTTTATAGTTTCTTCCCATTAAACAATGATTTCTTTAATTGTAAAGAAGCAGGTCAAAGAAACCTAAGCCTTGCACTGGCTCTTTGTCTGTATGCAGCTATCAAGTGGCAGCTTACTTTTGTTGCTGGTCATAGAATAATTCTTCACTGCCCCACGGATCCTGCAAGCTATTGTTGGGACTTCAATTTTCTGAAAATATTTTTGAGTTGGGTGTCTCTTTCATTATTATTATTAAATGGACAAACATTCTCATCTGTAAAGGTTGAAACTCCACTTTTTCCATCTGTCTCTGCCCTTTTTGAAATTGTATGTCCCCCATGGTATGCAGTTCAGAAGTGTTCACTTATGTACTGGTAAGGAAAAAAACCCCAAGAAATGTAAAGAATGAATGTGTGACAGAATGGAAAATATTGAACTACAATAATTATCCCTAAACTGCTCAAAGAAGTTGCATGATACAGGCAGACCCCACTCACAAAAAAATATTAATCTGCCTTGCATTTAAAATTGAAAATTAATGTTGGAGAGGCCACACAATCCATTTCTCAGTGTAAAAATGTTTTCCCCTTTCTTTTTTTAATCAGCATTCAGCACTTTGAAATCACATGTCCCATTTTAAGCACTTAAGATGTGACTGGTTTGGCTATTTTTAAGAAAATCCTATTTAATATTTATGCAACAAAATCTGATGATTCCTGATGTGTTTCAGTTTTAATCAGAATCTAGTATTATGATTCTAGTAAAAATGTGTGCCTTTGTAGCTGTTCAACATGGCACAAAAAATGTCTAGCAGAGCAGATAGATACGACTTCCTTATCCCCAAAATAGTAAAAGTTACATTGCCTGACACTGATTAAACTTTGTTATTCTTAGAGCACAATCTATGAACTAATTAGCCAACATTTACAGCTCCCCAGACTGGCTGGAATATTATTTCACAGACACCCAGATCTACAAGAGCAGCAGGAAAGAAAATAAAAATCAAAGCAGAAAGCAGTGGGAGAAAATCTAGATGAAATATGAGATGTTACCTCTCAATCCAGGGTGAGGAAATCTTGTCTTGCACAAGGTCTGTTCCCACCCCATGCATGCATCTAGATAGGGTAAGTGTGAGACCCTTTCTACCCACTTCCTAACAGAGCCTCAGCCTCCAGCTGCAATGCTGAATTTGGAAAGGAGGCATGTTGAGTGCAGCTTAGGTCCCCTTGCATTTTGACTTTCCTAAATCCATTTATGCTCACTCAGTAATATATGACACTAAGGGATTCTCCACTGTGCTTGAGAGCAAGACCCTCTGCTGCACCTTTGCTCTACCACCTGGGCAGTCCCCATCTCCTTTTGGCTGCTGCTGAAGGCCAGCGCATATTTGCAAAACTCCGCACTGCCACTCGTCTGGAAACACAGAGATCACTCCCTCTTGCTCTCCACAGCTGGGCCAAGCAGCTCAAGTTGTTGGGGCAGCCAAAAGCACAGATGCAGTTTGCTGGGTACTTGCAACAGCAGTAGTTATCACCAGTAGAAATTGTACTGGTGACACATCTTGGTGTCTTGGTATGAACAAAACGTGGAACTCCTCCAAGCACATCACCTCAGCTCAGCAGGCCATAGATGTGGCAAGAAGCCCTTCTAATGTGCTCCACTCTGGTGGACAGCCCTGGCATCCCTGCTGAATCTTAAGGGCAGCCTGAGCGCAGCCTGAGCTCAGAGAATTTTAACATCCCATCTCCTCTCTGCAGCAGGAAACAACTGCACCCTCCAAGGGACCATCTCCAGCCTCCTTCATGCTCGACCCTGGCACTGCAGCGGCAGCTAAAATGCTGGATGGAGGCTGCATAGGAAAATGTGCTGGATGGTGCTGCAGCAAGAGGTTTGCTTCTAAGCAGGGAGAGCTGTGACATGACATGAGATAGTGGGTGAAGGGCAGTTGGATCCCCTTGCTTTCACAAATCAGCAAGAAAGAAGGAGTAGGAGTAGATGCAAAAAACTCATTGAGGGGCATGAAAGAAAAAGTATTGCCCTGGATTCTATCTGTATGTTCATAAGACTTGCCTCCATGGGAGATTTCTGATCATCTCTGTTATGGCCTTCTCAGCTATATGCAGATCTTTCTCACCACCTGCCCCCCATCCTGTGTGTGAACAAATGCGAATGACAAATGAATTATCTGGTCATTTTTCCTGTTCTTCTTTGTGGAGAACAGAAAATAGCATAGTATGAGTGAAAAATAATTTTAATAGTTCCTGTAAAATTCATGAAAACAATGCTTCATCATTGTACTTCAACCACGGTTCTCAGAGTTTATAAACAACTTTTGTTTTTAGTCAAATGAAATAGTGTGCAGCAATACTTTAACTCTCTTCTGCCAGATTATCAGTTATTTCAAGCAAGTGTTAAAATCTCCATCACTAGCAAAATGAATTATGTTTTTTTTGTCAAACTTGCATCAACATGCCCATCAAGCTGAGCTGGAAAAGACTCTTTAACAGTGCAGCATAGGTGCTACTGTTTGTGATTGTAAATGCACCTGAATCTAAATTTTGTGGCTATAGGGATCTCTTGCTCTGCCAGAGGCTTTTATTTTCAGAAAGACTTTCAAAATAGTTTGCCACATTACAGTATATTTTTAGTCCTTTCTTCTAAGTTCTGTTAATTAGTAAGCCTGATTCTCCCAGACATTACTTCTATTTCATTTGATAAATGTGAATCTTCAGGTTTTTTTGTCTACTCTCATTTATGTGGCTTTCAAAATACTCAATCAATTACAGCTACATAACAAAGGCTGGAATACAGTAAGTAGAGTTTATCCTGTTTGGGGGAAATAAAGTGGTTTAGTTTATCCCTTCAGGTTGCTTTGGGCCTCATTCTATGATGAGAACAAGTTGCCTCCATTATTTGTCAATATGCAATGAGACACTGACACAAATTCCTGACACATTAGTAATTTCACAAAGTATTTGGGAGAACTGCAGTGACCACTCACATACATTTTGTAAGCAATTCAGGTTCATTCCTTTATAGGCTGTGGCTGTTGCTTCAGATGTGGGAAGAGTATTCCAGAAAGACAGTTCTGCCTATAAATGAGAAAGAGCAAATTTCACTAAGATCACTTACACAGATTGGTGTTAATACTTGCTGTAAGAATGTACTTACATTCAGTAGTCTGTAATGGGGGAAAGAAAAGCAGCATTAAAATGTCTTATATAGAGATATAGAGAGAGACATCAAAATCTGCCCAGTTCATTTCTGTCAAACCTAAAGAAATGGACAAGATAATACATCACATAAATTTTACTGATGAATGTCAAGATTTTGATACAATGCAAACCCATAGAATGCACTGTAAACAACATCAATCTTTCTAAAGGCAATGCTGAGACAAAAATACTATTACCATATCCAAGCATGGAGACAGTATATGTGCTTAATAACATAGAAGAACCATCCGTACACAATTTTAGTGGGGAATCAAAACTTTCTTAACCAATTTATTTTTTTTCCCCCAGGGTTTCTAAAGGAAGTAAATTCATCATTTATACACCCAAATAGCATTTGGTGAGAGAGAGTGCACTGGCAATCTGGAGAAAAAGGAAGACAGTTTGGGATGGCAGCTGACCTGAGAGGGAGCTGCACATGACCAGTGCCTCTCAGGGCAAAAACACCTCAGCCATACCCAGGGCAAAGTCTCCACTGACCACCACTGGCAAACTCCATATTCTTCATTTCTCTTTTGTCTCATGGCTATTATTTATCTCAATAAAAATCCACCAGTTCAGAATACCTAGCAATGCCTCATTTCTGCTTAAAGTAGTAACCAACAAATCCAATCAGGCAGAGACACTGTTCCTGAAATTACAGGTGACTCTTCCTAATATCTAATTTAAACCTACTCTCTTTCAGTTTAAAACTATTCCTCCTGGTCCTGTCACTACATGCCTTGCAGAAAGTCCCTCTCCATCTTTCCTGTAGGCCTCCTTCAGGTACTGGAAGGCTGGAATTGGTCACCCCAAAGCCACCTCTTTTCCAGGCTGAACAATCCCGATTCTCTAGCCTTTCCTTGTGGGAGAGGTGCTCTGGCCCTCTAACCATCTTGGTGGCCTCCTCTGGACTCACTCTAACAGGTCAATGTCCTCCCTGTGCTCAGAACCCCAGAGCTGGATGTGGTGCTCCAGGTGGGGTCTCACCAGAGCAGAGGGGCAGAACCTCTGCCTCGCCTGCTGCCCACGGTGCTCTGGATGCAGCCCAGGACACGGGTGGTTTCTGGGCTGCCAGTGCACATTGCTGGGTCATGTCCATCCTCTCATCCACCATCACCCCCAAGTCCTTCTCAGCAGAGCTGCTCTCTCTGTTCATCCCCCATCCTGTGCTGTCACCAGGGGCTGGTGCAGTGCCTTGCACTTGCTCTTGTTAAACCCCATGAGATTCCCATGGACCCATCTCTCAGGCTCGTCCAGGTCCCTCTGGATGTCATCACATCCTTCAGGTGAGTCATCAGCCCCCTCAGCTTGGTGTCATGTGTGAATTCCCAGAGGGTGCACCTGATCCCACTGGCTATTCATTAGTGAAGATGTTAAATAACACTGGTCCCAGTACTGAGCCCTGAGGGACACCACTTGTCACTGATGTCCATGGGGACTCTGAGCTGTGACCACGACCCTCTGGGTGCAACCGTACTACTCTCTGGAAATTTGCTTACCAAGAAGTGTTGAGGAGACTTGGACCTAAACGTAACCTTTTTAAAAGTAACCTGTGGAATGTAAAGAAATACAAACATTAAAGTCAGGGAAAAAATGTTATGTTGCCTATATGAGGTGGGAATACCAGTCCACCATTAAATTATTTCTGAGCTTATTTGTAATCATAGCATGGACCAGACATAAAAATGTTTCCTCTTTTCAAATAAATGAAGGACACACCCCACTGTGGTAGACCTTGACAGGGGTTTTATTTCATCTAGCTTACCTGGTGCCTCCTTGCTTCTTTTGTGTGTGAAACTCCCACCAATGTGGAATATGGAGTGACAAAGTGATTGACTTGGCGAAGTGTAAGATAAGAATTTACCAGAAGTTTTGAAATAAACCAAGCTCTTCCTTAGAAGATAGAACACAGAAGACAGCTGTGTATTTGGAAAAGTCAGGAGCATTAAAAAATTTTACCCTTATTTTAAGATTGCAGGCAGTTTTGTGTTTATAGACTGTTCATAGTCTCCAGATGTTCTCAAAGACTTTGTTTTGCTTCTCCCATCTCTGTGGGCTCCAGCCTTGATGTCTTTTGGAGAGAAGGGCAAAACTTTTTCTATATTTTAGCAGAGCAGAATTAGTGCACAGCTTTTACACCAGCCTTTCTGAGATAAAACCTCTACTAAACCTCTACACCTACAAACAAGAAATTCTGCTTTTCAAACGTATTAAACCCAGCTCTGAGTTTGTGGCCCAGATTTGAGACTAACATGCTGTTTGATTTCCCTTAACATGACTAGACCCATGAAGTGTGCATGCGTGTCCGTGTGTCCCCTCTTGTACCCATTTCTATTGCGTTTCACGTTTCTGTCAATATAGCCTCCAATATTTGAATCCACTGATAGAACAGATGCAGTAATTGCAAACAGCTGTAAAGTATTACTCATCTTGCTAATCAAAATGACTTTCTGCTAAATAAACCATGAAAAAAGCTTTTCCACCATCAGTGAAGTGGAGTGGAAATGATACAGACTGTAAAGAGTCCACCATGGAAGTAAAATCAACAGATCAAGTGTTCCTACAACAACGATTCTACGTGTTAATGCACATTTCCAAAATTGTTATAGAAATTTCTCTATGCTTAGGAAAATGAATTGGTGTAACAACACAAATGTTCCTCCAGGTATTTTACATGATACCACCACATACACAGAGCCTTGAAGAACTGCATTATGGTTTCTCAAGATTCATAATCCAAGGGGAGATAATTGCCCCATAAGGTTTTGCTAGATGTTCATTACATGCTATATTATCTCATTCAAAAAATCCCCAAAACTCAGAGTACTATATATCCACATCAAACATGACAAAGGGACTGTTTCTGAGCTTATGGGAAGCATGGAAGAGGCTGGTTTGAGGAAAAAAAGTAATTCCTAAGTAAAACTCTTGACTGAGAACTTAGTCTTTCATTAGTCTGTCCCCTAATGAAAAAGGTCCTTTTCTAGCTCATTGTGCTTCAGTTATCCTATTTTCTAAGTCATATTCTTTAATTCTTAAAAATGCTATTAGAAAAGATATCATCTCTGGTTATATACTCTTCCTCTATTCCCTTATGCCACTTAAGCACTTATTGCTGTGGGCCACTCCAGTATAAAACACTCCAGAGGAAACAACTTAGCCCTGAGTTATTTCTCTCACTTCTTTGGGTCACACTGAATTAGGAAGTAAGCAATCTTCTCCCACAGCTTTCTGGTACCATAAATGATTTGCTGGGAACCTCAGCTCTTCTATTATGAAATGCAACTAGAAGCTAAAAGGCATATAAATTACAGATGTGCTAATTTTGTGAAGCATGATGAACTTCCTACTACCAAGTTTATATATCTGCAGAGAGGGGAAGAAGAGGGAAGAGTAAATGAGATACATATCTGATTATAGCACAGAATTAAAAAGAGTAAATCTACTTCCTCTCTGACATACTTCATGTTCTCCAGCACTGGATGCAGTCTCCACCAAAGGAACTCAGCTAGTTCTCTAGATCAGTTGCATTTCTGCCTCAGTTTTTCCTGGTTTTCCTTCCTTGCATCTTTTTTCTTTGCATTCAATTTTTTCTACTCTCGCAGTCATCTTTGGACAGTCAGTGCCATGGCTGCAGCAGCATGACCTGGTCACATCCAAGAAACCCCAGGAGAAGCTCTGCACAGCTACAAACCACAGCATCTCTGCCACAGACAAAAGAGATCACAACAAGGGAGCCCAAGGTCACTGCCTAGGCTAACATAGTCTACAGGGTAACATAATCCTTGTTATTGAAAGGGTGGTTGTAAAATTATGATAAAATAAAGTGATTTCTCCCATGATAACCCACTTCTTGAGGATGAGAGAAAGCATCAGAAGAACTGCTTAGAAAGTCTTGACCAAACACTCTGATATATTAATTTATCCCTCTTGCTCTGCCCACTTTCCTTACAGCTGCTTGATTTTTGAGCAAGGAATGAAAATGGAGAAACAGGCACTGGTTCATTAAAAGCTGCATCCTTCTGATGAAGCACACAGTGTACAGAGGACATTAAGGTGTGTCAGAAGCAGCGAACGAGGCTCAGACACCTTCACATTTTCAGCTCCTCTCCAACCCTTGGCAGCAGCATGCACAGCTTTCACTTACCCATCGACATTTCCATCCTACTTGCAGTTGCCCCAGTTGCAGTTTTCACAGCTAATGAGTGCATCTTCCCACAGTTACTGGTCACAGCAGTATGCCTGTTTCACAAATAAACAGAAGGCTACAAAGACCTTTCTGGGTGAGAGAACTGCATTGTAGTCATCATACAAATCCTCTCAAAGAACTGAAGCTGCACCTTAAATACATTAACTGTGCTTGCCCTTGATACCCCAACTGGAGGCTGTCCCAGAGACAACATTACTGCTCAGTCAGATGCATCCTTCCCATTCCAAGCCTACAATTAACCATTCCTTCTTTAGTCTAAGGCAACAAGACTTAAAATCATATGGCTTATTTTTGCAGGCAGCAATACAGCAGAACCAGGCCAGAATTTCAGCCTCTCAAGAAGCAGCAGGTTTCAGAGCTTTTTATTATCTGCCCTCATGCAGGTTTTCAAGAAAGCCATGCATAACTCTCAAATGTCAGCACTATTTCTAAGTCAATGTGCAGCAGTGTGGGGTAGACAATTTCTTTTTATCAATTTCTCTCCATCTACAACTCTCAAAATAGGCACGGTGGTCCTTTTCTTTTCTCTGTGCATTAAATTATATACCTTTCACTCTGCAGCTTACAAGCTGACTCCCATTGTTCTGAAAAAAATTTGGAAATTCCATTTCTCACTCCTTACAGCTCCTTTCATGGTTATATCCCAATCATAGGCCAAATCCAGCAGTTTTCTCCCTCAGAGTTTGAGTTCTCCTACTAGAAGTCTTCAAGATGTAACATCCAGCTTAAATTGTGAGAACTGAATGAATTAACTCTGACCATGGAGAAGTGTGAGATGATAGTTCCGAGACAAGCTAAAAAGTAGGAGTGGAACTTGTTCCTGAGACAGAAATGGGGAGCAGCAAAAGGAAAGGAATTTCTGGGGAAATATTTCCTTTGGGGAAAAAAACCCTGAAAGCTATAACACAAAGTACTTTTGTCTCCTCTTATTGACTTACTCTTTTGTCTCTCTCTTATTGAGAGCCCAAAACTGATTGCAAGAAATACAGGGACAGTCAGAGTAAGACTGTGGTGGTCTTCATTTAGGAAGAGCTTCCCTACTGTGGAAAAAAAAAACCAAACTGAGAACTTCCCTGAACTGAAGAAGCAGCAAACCCTACTCATTGCCAGCGTGGCACCCAAGAAGAAAAGATTACACAATATGCCCTTGACAGTCCATTAGCAATATTTGTGCTCATTACCAGTGAGACGTATTTCATGTGAAAGAGCCACTTGGGCAGAAGGGGCACTTGAGGTAATTAAGAATGTATTTACATTTTATAGAGCCATTGATGCCCTTATGTCCAAGGAACCCATATTAAAAGTGTGCTCAGCGTATTTTCCTATCAATAAATATTAAAATGGTTAATCTGCACTTGGTCTGCTAGCTGCCTGCCATGGCTGCAAGCTGTTAGCAAGCAGTAAAAAGCAGACAAAAGAATGTGTCAAACCAGAAGCCAATCTTTCAATCCATTTCTTTTTTCTGGGTAAGTTTCCATTTACTATGTGGCACACTTTCTTAGTTTCATGAATGAAATATAGAATCAAAAAAATTGAAAAAGTCTCAAAACTGTAAGAAATAGAATAGGCTCTTGATTTAAATGCACTCTTAACTAAAAAAAAATTAGCTTGGAGTGATCTTCTATTCATTTAGTTCTCAAACATTTCCCTATCCTGAAATCATCTTTAAGCGCAAAACAGATCCAATCCTATGTGTCCATTTATTTAAGTTCTGCTGGAGCCTATTCTTACTCTGGGTTGTACCAGTGTGTTCTTTCTAGACACAAGCCCAGGAACAATAAACAGCAATCTAAACTCATCACAAAATCACCTTAAGAAATGCAGAAAGTAACAGGAATTAATCAGCTGAACAGGCAGTCTTCCATTGCAACCCTTGTTATTTAGACAAGTGCAGCTAATATACATAATGTAGCCATAAATAATTAAGTAAAATAAATTACAGCCCAACAAAGTCCACATTAAACAAGACAGGCCTCTCTGAAAGTCATGCGGGACTTACTATGTGGAGATCAGAGTAAAAAATGAAAGAGCATGGCTCACATGATCTGTCTGTTGCTCTAATTTTTAAAGATGATACCTAATCATTGTAGAATTTCTTGCCTAAGAGAGCTGGACCATGCTAGAGCTGCTCTGAGTCATAAAAGAGCACGAAAATGAAAAATGATAAAGAAATGAACATGTACATTTTGCATCATGCTCATGTAGTAACTCTTACTGTCATGACTCACAAACCCAACAGAAAGAAGAAACTCCACCTAGAGCTGTAAATTCTGGTCAGCTCAATTATTTCACATGTTGCAGCCTGACTTAAGTTATTCAGAGCAGAGAAAGGCAGATCCCTGATGCACCCTTCCATAGTGCTGGACAGGGTGAAAATAATAAATTGGTCATCGGGAAACACTGGATGTTTCCTGGATAAGAAACAGCATATTTCACATTCTTCTCTCATAGCTGCCTCTTGATGGCAGTAAATGGTTTTGCCATAGCTGTCATACCTCAGCAGAGAAGTCCTGCAAGCAAAGGAGAGTCTATTTCCACTCCCTTTGACATCACCTTTCTTCCATGGCAGCTGATGTCCCACACCCTCCTGGCTCACAAGCCGCAACAAATAGCTCTATAATTTGTCAGTTTTTAAAGACTACTGGGAGCCTTTTGCTGAAAACCATCAGGCCAGATTGACCTAGACCTACTGGCAAGTCAATAGTTAGGAAATCACTCTGTTTTCCCCAGATAATTACACTGGGTCTCAGGAGTGGAGATGTGGCATTTCCAGTACATCAGAGTGCCTTTCAGGAGAATCACATCAGGTTTTGATGTTGCTGACTGTCTGCTTCTCCCCTAAGCACTTGATAATCTTTTAAAAAAAAGAAAAAAAAAAAAGTGCCTTTTGATGCTCCCAGTTCTATTAAAAGAACTCAGCAACATCTCTATCTCCCTCTCCAGAATAGGCTTTGTGGCCAATGGAGTGGAGGAGTCAATGTTAGAGGCCTTCTCTTTTTCCATAGAAAGATCTGATTCTCCCATCCTACAGATCTGTTTTTTTCCTTTTGATTAGTCTGTTATAAAGAGTCTGTGGCTTGATCCCCAGAAGTGCAGCTCTTGCTGAGGTCAGGGCCTCTGAACATGTGAGCCTTGGTATCTCAGTCTTGAAAAGGACCTGCATGCAGAGAGAAAAGGAATAATGATTAACCAACTGCCTTCTAAATGCAGAAACTATCACCCAAAAGTGGAGTTATGGTGCCTGCTTGGACTGCTGCCCAGCTTATTTCCTGGCTGGTTGGAGAGAACAACACAATTTGCACAATGAACATGGTGCTTTGGGAAGTCCGAGTAAGTGATCTTGCACAAGTAACAAATGTCTGTCTGATGATAATTCAGGACTGCACTGGGTCCAGCAGCTGCAGCCAACAGTGAGAGGCAATATGGACCTAACTCAACCCTCAAGCAAGAGGATGGAACAACATTTCTCAACACACATTCAGCATTACCCATTTTGGACAGATACTGAGACAATTTTCTTTATGTACCTATCGGTTTTGCTGGTCAGCAAGGTTGCATGGATGCACAGGAACCCGCCTTCCTCTAGTAAAAATCCTGGCACCTTCCAAAGCTCCTGAAGTGCTGCCCACTCTGGGGCAATGGGTGGTAGGAAAGCATTCCATATTACACACATACACTATGTGCATCAAGAGTCCTGCACCTGGGATTGAATGAGGAGTTTCCCCAAAGTTTAACTGAAGGACTCCTTCAGGACTCTGGACCCGCTGCCTGCACCAAGCACGGCTGGATTGATAGCCTGTCCAGAGCTTTACAGGTCATGACACTGGATATTGCAAATTACTGACAGTCATAGACAGTTAAAGAACAGTTATTCTGAAAGCTGGACACTAATTATTTGTCAAGGGGTAGTGATGAACGGGACCTGAAGCTATTAGATAGAATGAATCAGACTGGGGTGAGGGAGCCATTTTTAGTAGGGCTATCTGGATACAGGAATAACTCTTGCTTTAGATTCTGAAACTTGTTGTTACTCTATCTAATAATTCATATAAGAGCATGGGTGAAGATTCTTACAGAATGTATTTTTCTAGGTACAGTAAAACTGCCAGGCTATCTTGCCAGAATTTATTTCTGATTTGTTTTGAGGTTCAAGAAAACCTACCAACAGAAGATTCAAGACATAGCTCTGTCAGAAGAGATTTACATTACCCCTAAGCATTTCAATTATACACATCAGGCAGAACTGTAAATTGTAAGATATGCATAGATAAATCAGATAATACGTGGCAAATAAGGCGTATAGCAGCAACATCAGCTTGCATATTAGAATCTTAAAAAGCAGATGCAATTAATAGACAAGACAAAGAAATAAATATCTTGTGAACCTTTCAAAAGGCCAACCACATTATTTTAATATTGTTTAACAGTAACACTTAATAAAGGGAACATCATGATTGTGTGAACTAAATTTTCAGTCATAATGAATGCTACAAACTTAACCTCCCAAGTTTAAATAGGGTACAATGCCTTGGGAGAGATGCAAGAGAAATTATTTGATAAAGGTGACAGTTTTTCACACCTGAAAATAATGTTTTTCTACCAGGCTCTCTTGATCAACAGTCTGTAGCCACACATTAAAGATAAAATCTCAAGACTTACGGTGTATACTTGTCACTACTTGCATAACTTAGTAGGGAGAGAGAATCACAGAGATTTTGAACATAATTTCCTACACTACAGGAGATTAAATAGACTACATTTGAAGAAGGCAAGAAGCAACTCTGGCCCCTGGATAGCAGAAAGTAAACTTCAACCAGTTTCTCCATCATTTATTCAAGAAGTATAGTCTTGTCTCCTACAAAATTTAGGCATGTGCATCCTGTGCAGCAAGGATGTGTATTTGATTTAAACAATTAATTGCACAGGAGTGGATTTCTGTTACGGTTTTCCTGGCACAAACTAAAATCATTACATAAATCATCTGGAGAGTGGCAATTTTACCTATATAAAGATTGATCGAACATTCACAGCTAGAGTTTGCTCTGTTCCCCATACTCATCAATATAGAAGCAGCTGTGATCTGAAAGCTTTTCTGGGGTAAAAGGCAACACTAAAGAGCATGCTGGAAGAAAACAATCACCATATCAGAGCTATTCCCCAGATCATTGTTCTGTGCTACAGCTCCTTCTTCATCTATCATGCTTTCTCTGAGTGCTATTCATTTCCTTATTTAATGAATATTGTAATGAATACAACACACTTTAAGATGCATTGTGGTTTTTCTTTTTAAAATGTATATTTACCACTATATATCCTGAGAGAGAATATTAGCAGCTCTATTAAGTGATGATCTCTTGTTACCATGATAAATATGTATTCAATGATAGATTTAAAGTGAAACACAGTGTATATAACTCACCAACAAACCTAAATCATGTATCATCTATTTGAAAACTGTCACCTTTTTCTAACAGATAGGAAGTATTTTCCCAGTGTCTGTTGCTTATTACTCTCTGCTCGTCAGAGGGACTATGACACGCCAGCATTTCCTATAACAAAAGAAAAATATATAGTCCAAAAAAAAATTATACATATCCAAAATTTAAGCAAAGAGGGAATATCTTTGTTGACTTCAGTGGTCATTAATGAAGACACTCAGATTGAATAAAGCAAAACAATTTGTCACCTTTTAATGATTTAACTGGTTTCTCTTCTTACTATATACACATATTCTTATGTTAAAGCCCTGACTCCTGTGCTGGTAAATACAGGGTCAAGGGCACTGGTCCTACTGCAAGTGGCATGTAAGGACTTGTTTTGAACAGTCAGTGGTATTTAGAGATTGTTTGGTTTCTATTCTGAAAAAAGCCCCTCATAATACTGAAGGAATGAACAAAAAGTTTCATCCAAACCAAGAAATTTTGTGCTTGGATTATGTGGAACAGTTATTTTTGATATGATTCTTCTATTTTCTTTTGTTTTCAGTTGTTTTTAGTTTTTTAAGTTTAGTTTTTTAAAGTCTGTACTTGAAAATTTGTTTAAAAAAAGCTTTCCAACACTGAGATTTTTAGTTCCGAGAATACCAAAACAAAAATATTTTATTATTATCCTTACCCAAGCTGAATACTCATTCACATTCTTTTTTCCTCATATAAGATTTTGATTTAGCTGCTGTTTTCCAAAGAAATAGTAAGGGGGAAAAAATGCCCTGATTTAGCATAGACCTCAGCATGCCATTAGACCCTTTTTCAAAGAGGATGGCTTCCTTAAAGGAACAGAAACTGGGACACTGGAGATTCTCCTGCCTATTTCCTGGGTAAAGCATAGGCAATATATTTGCTTTACAATCTGGATCCCTCTCATAAGGTCTTTTAAGCCCCCTGACAAGCTTCTTCACTGGAGGCACAAAAAGAATGAACTGTCTGAAGCTGACCCAGAGTATAGGTTGGTACAGGTGTCTTTCCTTTCTTGCTGAACACCTGCTCGTGAGCACCATACAGCTGCCACAGCCACACTGCAACTTGAAACACGAGGAATTCCGGGGAGTAACACATTATGGAGCAGTACTGCGTTACCTATACCTGCCATACCAGTCCTACACCCTACTCTTTGTGTCCTTCTGCACTGTAGGAGACAGTGTAGAACACCCACTGCCTCCCTGGTCTAGCAGCAGTGTGGAAGAATGGCTGAAAATGGATCTCTGCAAGTTAGGGGTGGTTCAACTCCTTCTGTCCACTGCATTGCTGGAGCCATGCTGCCCTGTGCATGGAGGGTCTGGGGATCTTTGGAGAGGTGTGTGTGAGGGAGGTAATTGGGCTGGTTGGTGCTTCTGTTCGCAGACAGCAGAGGAGAGGCAGATGGTTTCCTTCCCCAAACAACTAGCATTAGGAGGAAGCCCCTTGGCATACACAAAGGGAGACCCCTGACTCTCTTAAGTTCACTCCTAGGGAACTTAAAAAGAGAGAAAATAATGACAGAGATTACAGCGTTGTGCTTTTAAATTCAGTCTTCAGTACTTCCTCTCCCAGTGCCTCTGTGTGTCAGACCCACTCTGTCCTGCCCAGTAAATGTGTTAATAGTCCCTGTCCAAGACAGTCAACGCTAGATATGCTCCCAATTTAGTCCAAGACTTAGATTACCAGGACATTTAATTTCCTTCTATAAATGATAGTTAGTTCTTTCGGTCACTTTTAGTTCTTCAAGTGAAAGAAATGAGCCTAAGAGTAGTTTTTATGTCTAGTCCTGCAGGCTTGACTCCAGCAGAGCTCCTGCTGTCCTCAGTGACTGGAGGCTTCCTGTGCATGTTAGACCTTCAGAATCTGGATCAGTACACTCAAGAATGTGCAAAACTGGTACAATGTGCCAGTTGATCACAAGAGGTGGATCAGAGCTATTTTCATCATTAAGGAACAGGAGCTGCCCTATTTTAATGCTTGTTATAAGCGCTATTTTTACAGCTCAGCGTCTGGATAAGACATGTCTGAAAAATATGATTTTCAATCAGTGTGAAATGCCTCCTTAAAATTCCTTATGTTGGACATGCACACCCTCCAGGCACCTTTGAAAATGTTGGGGAGAAATTTGCCTCTATTGAAGTCAGTGAGAGTTTTACTACTAAGCTCAGTAGCACTGCATCTTGCAGCTGTCTACTGACTTCAGTCATTCTGTCTTCTCTGGTTGGCTGGGTTATTTAAAAGGTGTGGGAGGAAAAAGACTGTCTAAAAACAATTTTCCCACCACCAATTGACTTATTCTCCATTTAAGCCATGCAAAGGTGTCACAACTCCATAAAAGAAGTGTGTTCATACATTATTCCTAACAGTCTTCTTATTATATTATATTATATTATGTATTATATTTGTAATTTGCCTTTTCTCTGTTATTCTAGTTATTTTATTTCATTAAGGGGAAATGATAAATAAAATAAAAGATCCTTCTTATAGGAAGGTGCCTGTAGTAGTCTATCCTAACAGTCCAAATCACCACACCTCGTAATGGTAGCACTACTGTGTCTAGGTTATCTGTACTGTATATGTTTACATTTTCGTCTGGCTTCATTGAACATTTCTGCAAGACTCATTTTAATACATTGAGAAATGGTTGTTCCATAAATGTTTATCATTAATGTACCAAATGCACTAACTATAAAATGATTAAACTAAACAATATTTTGTAGGATGACAGTCAGTCAAGCCCTGAAATGCTGACAAATAAGAGACCTAGTGACCATAAGTCTGTTTGACTCTGTCATACAAAATAATTGGTAAGTGTTATGCCTTCATGCTTGTAGAGGAAATAATATGAGGGGGGAAAAAACCCAACAGGTACAGGGTCAGTAATAGCAACCTCACAGAAATACTGTAACACTGCTGGCATTAATAATTAAATGTACAAGAAATCTCAATAAATATTAAGTTATTTGCTAAAGAAATCTATGCCAATGTCCTTTTGCATGCGTGTGAAGACAAACTGATTTGTATCAGAGAAAGGAGGAATCTGTTTTAGTCAATCTTGCTTTTTTTCTACTCAGAGCTGTAGAATTATAAAGCACAAATCTGCTTAAGTTAGGCTTTTTTACATTTATAAAGGGCCACACTTGATTTAGCAATACTATTTTTATGTGTAATGACATGGAATCATTTATTATACATTCTGCTAATCTTCAGACTTACATTTTGACAGGATTAGGAATTTATACAATATGTGGACTTTAGGATGCACATTAAGACCAAGGCACTTCAATATACTTGGCTTTTTGCAAGCTGAGACTGAGTATGTGAAAAAATCATTTTGTGTTTCCTGCTCTCTGAACAACAAACCACAGTAATCCTTCTGATGGTAATCATATTATTTTCTGTTTAAGATTACATTTTGTTTGTACATTTATAGTGTCACTTAAAATCCAGCAGGTTTTCTTTTTAGGTATCTTTTAAGAGAAGTGAATATTTTAAGAAAATTACATAGAAATGAGTTTTCTAAAAGGTACATACTTCCCAGTATGTATTTTATAAATATTTAAATGAAAGACGATCAGAAATGTATAAATAATTGTTTTAACACTTTAGGAATCATTACTGTGTTCTACAGCTCAGTAATAAGTAGATTTCCATACTGAGGGGATTAAAGGACCTAGGTTTGGTGAATGCAGAAACTGATTGTTTTTTTCTTTTTCCTATACAGCAAGCTGCACCACTGTTTTTGATACACAGACTAGTCAAATGTGATATTCCCATTTACAGAAGGTATATAATGATAATTGAAAAAATTATTTACTTAAAAAATTAATGCAGAAATTTACAACAGATTATTTTCAGCCTTAGAGAAACTTATTATTCATTTGCATGAGAATGGCAATTCAGTGTGGCAATAGAAAGCTTCAACTGCATCCCTGCACTTCATTGCCTTAGGTTTGCAAACTGCTTTAACAGCCATCAGCCAAGAAATGTACATGTCATCTGCAAATCACAAATCACAGATCTTGACTCGAGTGATTGCACAGGGAGAAGTGCTGAAGGGTTCATAGTGGCCAGAACAAGACTTAAAAGTGATGTGAAATAGGGAGCAAAAAGGGCTGCAATTGCCTTGGAGCCTAAAATAGACTGAGCTTCAATGCCATGGAAAAAATCACCAGCTTCTCCATCATTTCTTTAAAGGTCAGAATTTTTGTAGGTGGATTGGGAGCGCAGTGGATTGCAGATGCGTTTAACAGCAGGGTATTTTCCGCTGCCATGACCAGTTAAGGAAGATTTTCAAAAACACATCTGCTGGTAAACAGTTTGGCCCTACTCTGGGTCATCTGCCTTATCTGTGCTCATTGCTGCATGAATTCTTACCTGGATGAAGTCCCAAACCTCACATCAGTCAAAGTTAGGCTTTCAGTACAGTCCATTACATTTTTTAGAGAGGTAACTCTGTGGCTTTTGGTTGGTTTTATGATGCAGGTCTGCTTGTTCACAAATGTATGAAGCACACTGGCAGTAGAGACAAAGCCTGCTCCTTCCCACTTCCTGTTCACATTTCACTCGTCAGCAGGCAGAGCATATCATGAAAGAATAAATGAAGGGAAAGCAGATGACTTAAAGAATAACAAGGACGAAGACAGAGAATTTCTCTGTGCTGCAAAATGAGGCTGAATTCCAATATCATTTTGCATCATTTCAGACAACTAATATTATTCAGAAATTGATTTAAGAGGAATTCAAACACAAATTGCCTACAAACTGATGTGGAAGGCAGTAAATCTATTTTTCTTTTCAATCTCTCCCACTCTGCAGGTGACTAAATGCCCTTGGTTTAAGATTTCTCTTTCTCCAGTCTGTTGTAACAATCTGAAATTCTGTTTGGAACTGGAGAGGTTAAAATATAATCCTCTTTATTAAATGGATGAATCAAAATGCAATTAAATAGACAAAGATCTTTGCAGGTTGGGTTTTATGCTGGAGAGTGTCTACACTTTACACATATTTGTATGATACTTAAATATCTCTAAGTAATTTAACTTTTCTAAATGTTTATTAGTCCATGGTGAGCGCACTGGATCCTCTTCTGGGATCAAGATATGAATTTATAAGAAGTGTAAAGTATTTAGATAGTTTCAAACGTATTTCAGAGCACTTGTAACATCTGGGGAATGATTTCTACTTGGTTATTCTACTGTTAACTTCAGAGAGAAATGTAGGCAGTTTAACTAGCTGAGGTTCTGTGTACCAGGGACAGCTGAGCCTGTTGCCTAATGGTTGTTATGAAGAGGGTGTTGTTTCCTTGGAGTGTCTTCCCTCCCAACTCAACCTCTGCCACCCAAATCATGCTAGACAGAAATGAGCTTCCAAATTTCTGTAAAATAAAGAGAAAATCTCCACCAAAAGTACATGCCATGGGAAGAACTGAAAATTCTTCCTGACATACTTTGCTGTGAACTGAGACATTGGAAGACCCTCAGAAAGCAAAATTAACTAGGCAATGGAAAGATAACAGCACTCCTAATGAAATCTTCTGCCTTGGTCATGAAAAGACATTTTGCTGGAGCAGCCTACATATGTGCAATCACTACATCTAACTCAAGAGGCTTGCAGTTATGTCTTCCAAAATAGCTCTCATAGTGCATCTGAAAGATTTGTCTGCACATTTATTATTTGAAGGTTATGCTGTTCACACCTTGGACTTGAATTTGCAGTTCAAAAAGAACAATGCTATATTTTTGTTCAGTTTTTATCTCACCTTGTGTTCACCTCCAGTGGCAACTGCTTTTTCTACTACAGCCCATCACGAGGTGGCTTGTAACACCAATCAAAGTCACCGGGTACCTCAGAGGACCAAGCATTAGTTTTTAACATAATCAGAAAGCACTGGAAAAAAAGTAGAGGAAAGGGAGAAGGTGAAGAAACCAGAGTCCACAGCCATCGGTACTTCAGCATTTAATAGGAAACTGTACTGCAACTGACTGAAGCCCTCGTCTCTATGATACATCCCAGTTCTGCAGCTAAACCAAACTTTCTGAGTTCCTTACCAGTTTTAAGTGTTCTGCATTTTTTTAACAGATGCTGCTGCCACACTGAGGAAGAGCTGTGATTGTACATTATTATGTTTTCTCCTTCGTTTTCACTTACCCAACCCAAAGAGATTTTATTCCTCTTTTTTTAAAAGTGGCTGATTTTCAGTGTTCTTAACAGAAAAATACAAAATTGTGTTGCTTCTGCTTTTGTACTAAAGCTATTTGTGAGGGTCATAAACCCATAAGCCAAGGATGACTTTCTCACCTCACTCTTAACTAAGGCAAATCTCCTTTGCTTAATCTGGCCATATTCAACAGCTCTTCTCCACTGAGTTGTCATGAGTCCTGAGGGGAGCACACAGGATGTTTGGTGAGGAGGGAAAAGAATTAATTTTTTCCTTGTAGAGGCAGTTATCCTCACATGCTCTGGTTGTGATATGGGACTGCTGCACAGAAAGTTCTCTGCACCTGTACAGGGAAGCAGGAACAGAGAAGGGAGAGTTACATGAGCTGAAAACACTGAAGAGATGATCAAGAATGTCACAGACGTGGCATAAGAAATAGAGGTAGGGATGACTGCATGCTAAAAAATTAATGGGACTGATGAGCCCTCAATGACACAGGAAGGTGGAAACACTGATTTCAACTAACAGCCAGTGACTGACTACAGCCTGGTCACTGTGAAGACTTCCTGAAACTTTT
Source organism: Dicrurus megarhynchus (assembly GCA_013399195.1). Classification (NCBI taxonomy): domain Eukaryota; kingdom Metazoa; phylum Chordata; class Aves; order Passeriformes; family Dicruridae; genus Dicrurus; species Dicrurus megarhynchus. Next base: position 165,966 of record VXAD01001540.1, read on the forward strand.
AGAGTTCATACTATTGTCACATGTATTTTCCAATTCAATCAAATGGCTTTTTGAGGAAAGAATAATACGGTGTGAAATCAGTCCCACTGCAATTCAGATTTAATGGCATTTCGGAACCTTTGCTTTTCTTCTCTCTCTCTTTCTCAAGATCCCCCTGGCCCAGTCAGACAATTTCCGCTCAACATTTGCTAACAAGGGAAGGCAGTTCATTTCATTATTTCTTGTTCCTGATTTAAACTAGATGGTTCCAAAGGGATAATGGTATCAGTACCATTATCAATTGGTGACTCCTCTGTGCTTGAAGAAGGACAGAAGTGAGAGGAGCAGTCCATAAGAAAGTCTGTCATTACTGGGAACAACAGATGGATGAAATATCTAAGTTTGCTGTTCTTTACTTCTTTCCCTTCCAACAATTATCTAAGGCAGCTACTGAGATCTAACTACTAAGGATCCATGCAAATATCTACTGTGCTTGTCTGATCAATGATTCAATAGGCAAAGAGGGGCCTTTTTTCCATGCTCATCTTTGATTTCCGCACAGAACTATGCTAAGCTTGTGTTTCTCAGATGAAAGCAAGTGGTACAGTTTATGCTAAAATGACAAAACAATTTGAAAGCGAATGTGTATAACGGAGAGAAGAACTTAAGCACATGGTTGACATTATTACGTTTATTTCTCAGTGAGACCTGTCTTTTCATGACACTAATCAAAAAACTGGGTCACCTCACAATGGTAATTTCCTAGGAATCTTGAAATTCATGAGTCAATTTGATCCCTTTTTAGCTGAACATTCACTAAGCACAGTGAGGCTGGTGGAGCTCAGCTAGCTCATCAGACTTGTCATCGACTATATGTGAAGAGTTTATATCCTTAATGGGATCAAAGGTTTTATCAGTGATCCTTCGTAAATGTAAACAGATGAAATATATTTCTATCAGCATTGATTCCACACCTGACATTTCTTCTGTTGATCAGTTAATGGTTATTGTCCGTTATAAAATCAGAGACAAGGAAGGTTTATTACATTTTTAACAACCAAGAACCATGCCGAAGAACACCCCCTACCCTCCCCCTGTTTGAATTCATCTTGCTACAACTGAATATTAATAACATCATTTGCCATTGCCAAGGACAGATTTAATGCGATGCTAGTCTGGACATCATGAGGAACTTTTCAAAATATTGCATGGTGTTTTAAAATACAGATCTCCCTTTAAAGTCAAATAGAAGTCAGTCAGCTAAAATCCTAGCCATCCTTCAGAAATTTAGAACTAGAAAGGTCTCCAGACAAGGATTTGTGAAATTAAAGCATCAGCAGTGAGTGCCATGCACTTAGCCTTTTTTTGTCAACACAAAATTATGCTTTCTTTAGTGTCTTTTAGTGTTAACTCTGAATATCCCCCAGCAGATCTGTGCAACTGAGAATATTCTTGGGAATATGACACAATTCTGAAACATGCTACAGCCATCAATGAATTAAGGCTCATCAGATTCTTCAGCTGTGCAGTATCACCGTTGTTTGGCATAAGGAGGAACAAAGCGATGAAAGTGACTTGTCTATAGTATTAAAAAATTATAGCAATGCAGAAAAACAATCCCATTTCAGTGAATTATTTTTAGGGGAGAGGATGAAGCTTACAAAAAGGACCAGTTCTAGAAAGAAATCATACTGTAGTGAGATACAGTTAAATTGCAATAAAAAGGAAAAAAATGTTTCAAGCCCTATAAAAATAAAGGAAAAATATCTTATTTTAAGTCAGACAGAATTTTTCATTCAACATCAAGTGAAGGGTTTTCTTAGGAAATTTTGATTCATCAAAAATAAAAACTACATTGCTCTGAACTGCATAAATTACCTGCTGCAAGAGTGACCAAACCTGGAAACATGGCAAACAATATCAATTTAAAAAGAAGAAAGGACATTTCAACCTAGATAGAATCAGACCAGTTTCTCCAGGCAGAGCATGAGTAACTCAGTCAGGTTCACGCGAGTCAGTCATAGCCACAAATGTAGAAGTGAGCCTCTGGGCTTAATATGCAATATGGAGTTGATCCCTTGTCCCTAAATCAGCATCAGCATTGACAGCTGGATTACCAGGAGTATGTCTGCACAGCACAGTGCAGGCTGTAGAGACACACTGCAAGAGCACTGACCCAGGACTGGGATGGTGACAGGTGAATCTCTCGGCTGACCAGGGCAGCCTCATTGGGCTGGGGAGAGCAAGAGCCATCCAGAGACACTGGGCCTGCAGCAAGGGCCATTCAGAGCTAGCTGGTGGCTCTCTGCACAGGAGGATGTTTGGATGTCTGGACCTTTCCTGCAGAAATTACCAGCAATCATTTGGATTGTGTTCTACAATTTGTGACTCCTGTCATCGCTGGGCTGATGCACAGAAGAGAAAAATAAAACATAAATCCAAATGAGGCTGAGATAAACATATTATTAGCGATCAAATGATCATTGTTACATTTGAATTCAGAGGAAGTTAACACTCATCTCACAGAGCCAATGTATAGAAAGTAGCTCTCCCTGAAATCTCCAGTAAAGATCCTCTATTGATGGTCTGACTGTACAAACACTTACTGCACATACTGATGACTAGTACCTCTGACACAGGGAGTATTTCCCCATTTGATGAATAAACATGGACCATTGAAGGAATGGGTCTCAGTACTGAAAACCCCTCAGAGCAGACTCTGCCTTCTTCCTCAGGCACAGTGCGTCCTGATGGTTTTATGCATTAATATGAATAAACAAGGAGAAAGGTTTCATGCTTCATCTTACCAGGTTGTTAACTGAACGTACGTATCAACATTTCATCATTAACAAGTGTCCTTCTGATTCAGTGCTTTGGAACTAAAAGCCATAACCCAAAAAGCCTAAATGAACAATGTTTTTCTCACTTCTGCCTTGCAGATAATATAGTAAAAAAAAGAAGCGGCCTTGCAATGCTCATGCTACACAACTCCAGCATGTGACCTGTCCACTGAAATTATGGTGTCCTTGATTACAAGACAGGAAATTTCAATTGCTACTTAAGGTCCATATTCAAAACAGCAAAACTTAATTCAGAGTTTCACCGGGGAATCTTTTTAGTAAGAAGTTACTGTATATCAAAAGCTGTCCTGTTTTCTTTCCCCTCCCACTAAGTACACTAACTTGTGAGGAAGTGACACTCCTTTGCTTGCTTTCATTCTGGCTCCATGTTTGTCTATTCCAGCAAACTCAATCTCAGGTGGTGGCCACTGCCATCTCCCTTGACTGCTATACATGTAGTGCATGCCACCTTTACTCTCTCCGGAATCCATCTGCTGAAAAGGCATGCTGATCCAGCCACCTGCACAGAGAGCACTCCAGACTCTGTATACACTCAGTATGGAAGAGACTGATGGGAGCACAGGTCATAAAAGTGCTCCAGCCCATTTCTCTGTAACGTTCATTACACTGCCATATTTCGGTGGCGTGTTTCTCTTACAGTTTTTCTGATTGTAAAAATCTTAAGTGATAAGGAATTATTTAATTATGCTCAAAAGTGGCTCTGATCAAGTCACAGCTTCTATGCACTGCCTAGTTCCGATGACTACTTTTCAAGAAGAGCATCAAAAAGTTTGAAATTTTTCTCTTTCCTTAAAGGATGAAAATATAACTCTTACTGACACACTTCTGGATCACACTGTGTTTATGTGTAGTTATTAAAAATCTATCAGGTGCTAGCAATGATCTAGAAAAAAATGGTATTCGAAATACAGATCTCTAATGACAGAAATTATAACAAAATCTAGTACCCAGGAAAAAGGAGATTAATTCTGTTTTGGAAAAAGGTGCATATGTCAAACATTGAAGGACAATAGTTTACTATTGTGTTCTATGTTATGATGTCTTTGTCACCGAGCCTTTTTTTGGTCAAAACTGAATCTTTTTCTTTTTTTTTTTCTTTTCAAAACTGTGCTAACAGAGGGGTAGCTCAGCTGATATTTCATTAGAACAATGCATCCAACCCACAACTCATTTTGACCACCTTCTTTTTCCAAGGATGGACTTACTTGTGCACTTGTGCTATGCACAGATAAACGAGGTCTTCTGATAAAGTCTCTGTTCACTGTGCATTCAGACTGCAGTTCATCTTCTGACAGATTGGCTGTAATGGCTTTTGTTTTAGGAAAGGGACAGACCACACTGTCACCCTTTGTGACTGGACAGATTGGTCCTTACAGCTTTGTCTCAGGATCAGTCGCTCTCTCAGGTACAGTGAGTCAAGGCATTGCTGGGCACCAAAAAATTCTATAGCCATTTTTGAGTACAAGTCTCAGCGTTAGAGCATGAGATGAGGGTCACACTATCTATTCACCTCACAGAGATGTTTAAAAATAAATCAATGTTTGTGATTACTCAGACACCAAGTTATTCAAGGATTCATTTTCCTGATTTAAGCCGTTTAATGAGACACAATAAATTATAGAATCCAAGAAAAACAGGCAAAATTCCACACTGAGTAACAAAGGGCTGCAAAAGACTATGTTTGACCTTACAGAAAATATGTTTTTACATATCTTTTTTCCAGTCCTGCCTTTTCCATGACATTATTCTTCCACTTTAACCCTTTTCCAAGCTAGGATGAAGCTGTCCTTACATGAGTCAGGAGCCATGGAGAACATTCACGTTTATGCAGCTATGGAATTCCCATCCAAACACAGGGGTCACCATTAATAGGAATGCCAGAACCAATGAGCACTGGCAGGCATGGATTTACCAACTCCCACAGCAGAAGAGCTAATGGTCATAGCCACTGCTCTGAGTGACAGCAAGCACAACATACTTTTCATCTCACATATCTTATTCCACATAGCCACCTCCCAAAGAGCTGGGGTTTGGGATGCAGTAACACAGGACAGGAAGAAGGGTTACCCTTGATGGTCTACTCAGCAGCTGAATGTGAGGGTCATCTCTTGCAATGGCCAATGTCCATGCAAATGCACCTCATTTCACAAGAACAGTGCAGACCACTGCCTCACTATAGGACTGAAAAATTTAGTAAAGCTCTTTGTAATGCTCTAGCGAGTCCCCAGACAAATTCTTCCTCAGTCTGTGTGTCCCTGTGGTGGCTGGACAACTGTAAGTTCTGAAGCATCAGTTCCCTCAAGTAGTAAAGCTGCACTGGGGAGTTGAGGGAAAAGCAGTGTAAGGCTGCACACACGTAGTGCTCACAGACACACCAGAGCTGATCCCAACACCAAGGAGAAATGACAGAAAGACTGATATGGGCTCGAGAAGAAGTGCAGAAACTTCACAGTATCTAATAATGAGACTTGCAACCCTTGGCACTGTGAAGGGAGTGGAAGGGAAGTTGTCTACAAGGCTAAGACTGCTGCAAATTAAAAAAGGTGCCCAGTAGCAAAGGGATACCAGAACATCCGAGTTTTGTAATGTACACTTTCAGTTCTAGAGGCTTTCTACATTAACTTCACTTACTTGTAGTGTCTGTATCCAAAAAAACATCAGTCTTGGGGGAAAAGTTAGGGAAAAGAACTTCTGCTATTTCAGTTTTTTTCTCTCTCAGCTTGGTTTCCTCAATTTTTAAACTTTGCAATACCCAGTGAGATCTGGAAGTATATGCGCATATCAGGAAAAGGACGTGTCAAGGGCAAAAAATTTGATTAATTGCCTGGTTACATACATTGAAACCTGCTAAATGAGGAAGAAGTAAGATTAACAGTGTTCTAATGAAAACAAAGATAGAGAGCACATATAATTTTCAGAAAAGAGTGACAGTAATTTCATTAGAGCACTGGAAAAAACATACTGAAACATCAGTCAACTATTCAACCCACTCTATCAATTTCACTTCAGCACTGACCTCAATAAATTCTTGCAACTCAACATGATGTTTCTTTTGTGAAGAACAGTCATCACCTCCAGACCTTTTACTTAATGAACTTATTCTTGAAGTAGATAAATATGTACAAAAACATGCTTTCAAAAGGCAAAATAAACACATTGCCAAATTGAGCACTGGAGACTTGATTGCTTCCTAGCTTAATGCAAGGAAAGAATGTGATTTACCAGGAAGTCAGTAACTCCAGAAATAAACTCCCAGAGAAAACATTTTTTAAAAATGAAAAAAAGCATATGCAAATAGACATGTCTATATTGGCAGAGCATTCCACTTCAGACAAACATCTGACAGCAAGCAAAATAGTTTCATCCATAGCTCTCTGCTTTGAATATTGAGCTGCAAATAATTGAAGAATATTTTCCTTCTTTCTGTCATAAGATTTCCAATTCTTTGATTGAGCTGGGTTAAAAATATTGCCAGAGAGGACTCCCCACCCACACTGTTTCTTTTTTTTTTCCTATTTTCTTTTTCCCTTTTCAGTTGAAATCCCATTGGAAAAATAACAACAATAAAAAACCCCAAGCCCCCAGCAACAAGTAGGAATCATACATCATTTCTTAAAAACTAAACCCCAGTTTCTCCAACCAGCAAGTGGATTGGAATTTGGTTTATATTTTGAGTGTAAGCCCAGTGTTATGAAACTTCATCTTTCCCTATTTAACTAAAGTTTTAGAAAACTTTCCATGATTAAATATGCCACTTCGGCGACACACAGGAGCTTGGTACTGCCTAAGAAACTGACACTGGAGCTGGTTTTGGCCTCATAATGATACTGACTTTTCTCTGAATTCATTTGTGTCTCACATCAGTATTTGGCTCACTAGCCCATAGTGTGGACATAGAATCTCAGAATTACTACAGAAACACAAAACTGAGGCATTTGGTTATTTTACCACACAGTCCAATCGAAAACATCTGTGCAATTACCACACAAACACAACACTTACAGATGTGTCTTTTCTGTCAGCTCTGCAGACTTTTCTGTCAGCTCACTTTCCATAGCTCAGTCATGGCTGTATGGGCAAGATAAAACTCACACTTTCACACAGGGCATATACCAGCTCAGTGTGCTTTGGCCACCATTGGTGCAACACACAGAGTAGATGGGCCCAGAAGAAGCATTTACTGGAACTTCAGAGTCATAAAGCTGTTTGGAAGGCAACTGTCAGATCTTGCATGTGTATGGGGTGTCAGAAAAAACTGGGTTGGTGTCAGTCAAATTATCTTGTTCATCAGTCTTTTAGGAAATCTACTGAGAAGCCTAAAACAAGATGTTGAAAGAGATGGTGTTATTTCTTCTGTGAAATGAGGGGTTGTTTTATGTAGCAAATCTGACAATGAATTTCCAACATGAAAGAATACACTTACTACATCTTAGCTACTTTACTTGATCCAAGGTTTTAGAATAATCTGAGAGTGTCAGTCAGGAAGAAAACAATATGAAAAGACCTGATAAAAACTCAGAAGTCCTATCAGGCAAAGTCAAATGAAAACAACCAGAAGGATCAACACATCAAGCTGGCTTTTTCTTTCTTCTCCCATTACCTGCTGCAGCTTTTCCTCAAAACTGATGGCTCTAATTTGACAAGGGGAAAAAAAATCACTGTTGACTCTCAGCTCAGATTTGAAGTAACACACCAGTCCAGGTGCGTCCACCACTTTGTCACATACAGGAACTAATTAAGTAAAAAAAGAGCTTCAGAAGAGTAACTTCCTTCTCTTGGACAAAGCAGGAAGGAGGTGGGGATGGGTATTTACACCTTTCAGCATCAAGCATCACACCTGTCAACCCAACTTCTACTTCTCTCTACTGAGCGTGTTCCTAAAAGAGTCATCCAGCCAAGCTATCAACATTTAAGAGGTGTATCATTCCTCTGCAATAAGCAGTTTCATTGGTAGTAATATTTAAATCTTCTCCTCTTAGCGTCAGCTGGCATGATAGTTACAGTGCAGGTACAAACTATGCTTGCAGCCAATGAGAGACCTTAAATATGGAAAATGGAAAATAACTGACCATTTCGACAGATAAAAATAGAGAACTTCCACACAGGATATGATGAAGCTGCTGGAGATATTTTTATAGTGGCACTTAAAATAATGACAGCAGTATCAATAAGAAGCTAAAAAGTCTAATGAAATATGAGCACGAATCTCAAGATGTCCTGCTCTTGTTTAAATGTTCTATTCTGCAGCATGTCAGATGACAGAATAAAAGGTTGACCACAGTAAGCATATTACCCAGTAGTCCTACCAAGCTCTTTAACTACCAGGAACAATCTCTCCATGTTCCACTTAAGAAGTGGAAGTGATAACCAACATTTAGGCCATTCCTCATTTCACCAAAAGACTGGAGTTTATAAATATTTCCTGCCACCACCTAATTAGATTTTGTGCTCAAAAAGCTACTTTCATCCATATCAGTAGAGAAAGAACATTTTAGGAAAGCTTCCTTGCTGTGCATTTTCTCTTGGGCTGGGGAAAGAAGGAAACTTTATTTGTCATCACGTACTGATCTTACTGTTTAAAAAAATATTTTCACACGAGGACAGAGAGGTACCTGGGGAAACTTGGTGAAATGAGACAACTTTTCAATTCTTGTAGTGTACTTCACCCACCAGTACAAGGGAAACAGTAATAAATACTCACCAAAGAATGCGCATCTGTGTTCATATCAACAAACAAAAAATAGCAGTTCCTTTTAACTACTACAGATCCCTGGATGACACTTCAGTTTATTTGCAATCTCTCGTGACTGCACTTTCCTTGCATGTCTTGCATCCCAAACTTCAAGCATGACATGAAAAAATAAAGACAAATGTGCTCTTCTTGCTGGGTTTAGTATCTCCCTCTTCACACCAAACCTCACCAAAAATTGCCAAGCAACTTTCAGAGCAAGGTGCTATTCAGCACAAGTGGAGGGTTCTGGACTTGTGGGAGGGTGGGAGCTCTCATGAATCGCTGCTGGCAGCAAGCAGGAAAGAGTCAAGACCTTAATGGTGAGTTTAAACAGCTGGGATTCAGATATACTGTCATAGGATACTGAGAGACTCCCTGGCCACAGTTTCCTTGTAAAGAATACAGCTGAAAATAATGTTTGGGTTTTGGGGTTTTTTCAAATACAGTAGTTCTACTACTTTTACTAAACACTTAAACTTTGTTTCTTGAGGCCGAAGGTTAATCTTACTTCCAAGCTTTCCTTTATATTTATTATCTTTAGGAAAGTAAAGCAAATGGCAATAAAGAGCACTTGCTCAATTCACTGCTTCAGCCAGCAGGCCTTGGTAAATCTGAGTAAAGCCTTAACTAAGTTGACGGCAAAATCTTGGATCAGGGGCTTATACACCTGCTCTTGTTCTTAAACAGTTGTTTAATTTGCAACTTTCCTGTAATCTTCAGAATTATCTAAAATTGACTATTAGAAAGGTTAATGTTCAAAAATTAAAATAACTATTAAATTCAAAAATCCACAAAAAAAATCCTTCCTCATTCATTGGATAATAATTTTAACAAGTAATTAACCCACCATAATGCCACAAGTTATTCCATAAGTCTTCTCTTGTATTATTCAGCCTACACTCATTTTTCAGTCCTTTTGTGCTAGTTAATGGCAATACAGTCTGGCATTCCCCTCATCTAATCCTTTTTTAGTCTTTTTTTTCCTCTCACATATATCTTAACTTTGAAATTAAAGTATTATAAGAAAGAACTATTTACTCTACTAACACAAGCACAGCCCTTTTCCTTTGAAAATTGCACCATTTGTACCTGCATACCTTGCAGAACACCCGAAGTATAAAGTTTGAGAAGACAGGTTTCCCAAGACCACAACATACCATTGGTTAAAAAAATCATATAAATTCCTCTGAGTACACTAACAGCTGTGCCCACTTGCCAATGCATTTGAGGTTATACACAAAGAGAAACAAAACCACGCTCTTTCACTTTACCACAACCTTAGAGTTTAGCTTTAAATGATTTCTGAGGAAAGGCTTCCTGCAGACTTTTAACTTAAGTAGTTGTAACTACAACTGCAAAACACTGTTGACTGGTGGACTCTAGAGACTTGTTCATTACCTGTCATTAAATGTTTTAAAGTTTGCATAATTGATCCAGCCAATAAGTCATCATTGATTTATAGGGGTCTGTGCTGAAGAGTTGCTCATTAAAAATTCATAACACTGGTATGTGTCTTTACAATCCATTAGCTGTTTACGTACCCACAATCCTAAGATTGATTGACCTTGGACTGAGATTCTCATGGACTCTGCTTTTTTTTTCAAAAAACCCCCTTTTTCTTCCATATTTTTACACAAGCCCACAGTATAGAAAAGCAATACTTCAGTCTTCTCCCTTGACAGCTATACTTTGATTTTTTTCCTCTCCATCAAAACTGAAACTTTACTTGAAATAATGAATAAATAAAGCATACTCCATAAACAGCTTTCCACTATTATTTAAGCTTGCGAGCTGTGCTCTGTTAGTCTCCTTTCCCCACCATCAGATTCAAGTGTGTAAATGTTCTAAAAGGCTTTGAATGTTTTATGATGATTTCAGGGAATGATGGAGTAATAGCTGAAGAGCGAAGCTATTAGTTTTAATATTTATATTGAGTGCTCTGAAACATTAATGTGACAGGATGTAAGATCAGAGCAGCGGGACATATTTACTTCACAACCACTGCCACGTGGCAAAAATATTTATTTTCTGAAGCTCTAAGGCCAATTTTCTTTTTTATTTTTTCAAAAAATATAAAGTTCAGATTATATTAGCTTTTCCTGAACTTTGTACTTACTTTTTAGGAACTAAAAGAACTTATTACTTTTTTGGACATAACTTACTTCATTTAGGTAGAACCCAAGAACAATAATGTTGGTGTTGGCGGTGCACCTCGGTCTCTGTACAGAAGTTTTCTAAAGCTGATAGCAGCTTACAAATTCATCTCTTCCTGTTTGCTGTGTCTACTTCCCATAGAGCACCTTAGAGAAAAGAAGAACAGTCATTTGTTAATAAAGAAATGGGATGGGCTCAAGAGCAGAATCATCATTAAAAGGTTGTTTTACATTGTCTTCCAATATTTCATGCATGAAGTAAACCAACCCTGTAAATGTCCTAAGTCACTGTGCTTGGTTCTTCTGTTCAAACTAGCAAACATATTAAGGTAAGTGATCTTAATTACCAAGGGTCAAACAGTGCTCACCCCACTTGTGTGGTTCCCATGGTCTTCAGTGAACAAGTAAAGGAAGTAGGATGAGATCCCCAGGGAGAAATCTTCCTATCAGATTTGCAGAGTGGATCCGATATAAGTGGAACAAATGATGACTTACTGCTGCTACATTATGAAAATGTGATTTCTCCAGATGCTTCCGTACTCGGTGTAAGGACTTCACAGGCTGACAACACTGCCAGGAAGCAGCTCACAGACCTCCAGCAGGAGAAACACTTGGGTCTTCTGGGTACATTTTCGCCAGATGTAAGGAACGTTGTCTTGAACTACATCAAGCAGCCTTACAGGAAGAGCAGTGCTGGGCATGCTCCTCAGTGAGGCATAAACAGGGGGATTACCTGAAAAAGTGAGGCTACCTGTACACTTTTACATTGCTCACCAGAGTCCTCTTCATGCACCCTTCTATACAGTCATGGTGCACGGGGGGCTTACATGGACAGGAGAGCTGGGGATGAGGGGTGGGGCAGAAACTCACAGGAACACCCTATTGCAAAGCTGACTAGAATGGTCTGCCATGTGCTTTCCTGAGCAGTTTTCCCAACCCTGCCTTTCCAGGAAGACAAAGAAAGATCCATAAAGGTCTTAGTTATCTCTCATGTATTTCATTAGCCTTAAAAACTTCTGACTAAGTCCTTGGTGACCTCCTTCCCAGCTACCTTCCAAACTATCCCCACAACAGAAGCAGCCAACAGAAATGTTTAACAGAGCATTCTTCATTCAGTTCCAACAGAGCAGAGCATTCAGCATTTTCTTCTGGATGTGTATTTTCTTCTGGATGTGTATTTCACTGCCCTTTATGTCTAATGATACATAAGTGTCAGTTTATCCTCCATAATTATTTTTAATATTCCACTAATTGCATCAATCCCTATGTTTTACACACATCTAGCATAGTTTGTCTTTCCCACATCTGCCTCTGTTCTTAACTTGCTTATGTTGTTTAGGAAGCATTTCTAAATACAATTCTTTTAATAATTAACTGAATCATGCAATGCACGAATTAATAGGTTAGAATTTTAAATACACTTAAGGGGAAAGCCAAACATGCTACCTGCACCCGTGTGCACAGCTACTTTACAATTTCTTAGCCCTCTGTATCTGTCAGAGAAAATAATTTGCAAGTATCTGCTTCCACTTCTCTGCTCAGAAACAGTTTTCCTTGAGTGTTAGGCAAGACTTTCTATAAGGAAAAAAGTAGAAATGAGAGTAACAAGTACAGGGAGAATGATTTACGTCACTGAATATGTGAGAGTCACATTCTGACCCATGGCTTCAAGCTTTTTAGAAAGGTGGAAGGAAAATGATGAAGTCAAGGTTTTTGCTGCCTATCAGGATCTCCCCCCTTGCAGAGCTCCATTAAAAGACATTATCCATCAAGACAATTCTTCACCTTGTAACAGAGCAGATATCACCACACTGTACAAAAGGGTATAGAAAAGAGCACGAGCTGCTATTTTAGCACTGAGATCAAAGCAGAAGGCAAGAGAAAGGTAGGCTGTGATGAAATCAGCATCCTGTCTTCTACTGGGGATGTCCTCAGGACCAGAGTTTGGCAGCGCACAGTCCGTAGCAGGAGCACCCACAGACTCAGTCCTCCCAAAATAAGACACTTTCAGCAGAAAAGGATGTGACAGTCTCCTTTAGCAAGGGGTTTCCACACAAGTTCTGGAATCACAAATGATACTGTTTTCTCAGCAGGATGTCCACTGATGACTAGTGACGCAAAACCGACAGTTTTAATTTATAAACTTTACATTCAGCAACATTTCACACTTGGAACATGGTGAAAAGTGCTCATTGGCATATGAAGTCTCTGCCTGAGGTATTGGGGGAAATTAGTGCAATTTTTCCTAAAAAAGGTCAAATTCATTTGCTCTTATTCCACTGCTATTGTCCGAGTTACATTGGTGGTAAATTTTGTCCAGTGTGATTAATGGGGTCATTGTCAAAAATTCTGCTTGAAGATCTCGGTTATTTGCTATTTTTTTATACAGATGAGCATTACATAGCCCAAATCAGAAGTAATCTTTTTTTATTTACTACAAGCTAGATAGCAGTGATGTACACAGCAGAGTACTGGGATATCCCTAATTATCAGGAATGCAACTTGGTATATAGTTTGCATGATATACAAATGGGGACAAGTTTGGTTTCAGAGTGCAAACTTTTAAAAATCACCATAAAGACCCCATAAAAATACGACTTTGACTAGAAAAAGATGTAAGCTGCATAATGCCTATATGGGTATTTTTCCTTAGAGATCAGGAGAAATATGACAAGTATGACTGCTATTATAGTTATATAGCATATTCCATTTAGCAGTGATATAGCAGAACTGCAAAAGCATATCCTAAGGTATTTTCACTTCATGCATTTGACATTGATATTAGTTATTACATTTAAGATACATTGGGCTGTTTATTGCTGACTGTTTCCTCTCACTGAGAATGTTAACCACAGCAAAGGAATATTTGATGTTACAAATTATTTAGCTTGCTACTCTTCATTTTCCTTTTAGTATGCAATTATTTGTTTGGTTTCACTAAGCAAATGAAATTTCAAGGGCATTTCAAGGAAAATAAATAAAGTACAACCCAAAAGGGGTTTTTTTTGTTTGTATTCAGGAAGAGCACTGAATCATGCATATGTATGAATCAACAAAATCAGGTTAGCTAAGAAATTGGAAATTGCACTCCACACTAGAGCATTTTTCTTGCTCTAGAGATCTTTGCTATGGATTTGAAGGACTAATAAAAAACCAGCAGCACGACTGGAACAGATGTTTTTTTATGGACTCGGCTTGTTAATAGCCTTTTTAGCTTCTCCTAAGGACTTAAAGCAAGTTCCTCCCTTGTCCTGAATATTTGAGATGATGTTAACACTGTCCAAAATGTACACTAACAAGCAGCGGTGAAGAGCTAAGGTCTTACACATGGTTAGGAATAAAAATTCAAAACATTTCTGTGAATGTGCTAAAACCCCAAAGTGGGCAACATTACAAAAGAAAAAAACCAAACCTATTGACCATATCAAATCCACACAGTGTCATTCTCTTGAAAGGGAGATAGGCTGGTAAAATACTTCAATGCACTGTACTCCATGTATTTCAGAAACAAGGGTCATTACAACTGAAGAAATTCCCTTTAAATAAAAGCAGTGGTTCACTTCTGCATACAGTGAGAACTGAAACAAAATGAGCCAGATCCTCTACCAGTGTAAAGCATCCAGGTTTTAGTGGCTCCAGTGGCACTGTGTCAATTTATATTTTCCATACAGGCTTTGCATTCTCATTGTAGTTAGTGAATTTCTGCAGATAGAAAAAAGAAATGAGAATACTTGGGAAAATTCGAAATCAGAGTCTCTGTCACAGATATTTCACTGGTCAAGTAGAATTTTGTTTACTCTGTTGCTGTTTTATGCACTCATTTTTCTACAATTTCCTATGTTCCTCCAAAAAATTCATATCTGCCAGATACTATGTTTTGTTCACTATGCCCAGCTCTGCAAAGGCAGGAATCACCCTACAACTTGGCATTTTATCACACATTTTATCTAAGACCCCAGAACAATGGTGCTAAACAGAAGCACCCAGATATAGGACTTGTCCCTCCAAAACCCAATCACTGCATTAAGAAACTGCAGAGGTATAGTTTACTTCTCAGTCTTAGAGAAGGAGGAGAAAGGGAAGCTCCATAACACTTAGGGAGCATTTGACTAAATGGTACTTGAAAAAATTCAGAATTGCAGCTTATGGCTTTTTTTTTAACACAGAAGCACCAAACCATTACTGGTGTTGAACATTGAGTATTATAATGTCATTGCTCTGTCAGGTGAAGTACACCTTCATTCACTTCAGCCAAGTGATGCTTCTGCTCAAATATATGGGATTTCTTTCAGTAAGGAAGGATTGCTTTTCCTTTACATGTAAAGCACTCTTTGGGAAACTTAAGGGACAGAGAAAAATAGCTTTTTCCTTAACAAGTGACTTAAACTCAGGTGCAAAAAAAAGGACAACTGTGTTCACTCTTTTATTGTGAATGTTGTTCATATTCTTCTCTCAGAAGTGTTCTTGACACTCCTGGCAGTATTCCCACAGGAAGGATTGGGGATTGACCTTGTTCTTTTCTCACTGAATTATCCTAAAACTTGTGGTGGACAGGTGTTCTCAGTGGGCTCTACTGAGGCATGTCTTTTAGCCCACTTATAGGAATAGCTGAGGTGAAACTCAAACGTGAAAAACTTGCTATTATGCATACATATTGTATGTTGTTGCCACTGTCATCTGTATATTTAGGACATCTGGCTTTGGTATGTGAGAGCTTTGGTTTATAAATAGCTTGAATTTGGAACATTTGAATTTTGGAATAAATGACTGCATAAAAATCTAAAAAAAATACCAATTACTGCCAAAAAGTTCAAATCTGATTCAGTAAACCCAAAGTAACCTCATGGACTATAATGACATTATCCCAGATATATGCAATCTGACACGAGAATTTGAGCTCACTCATCCCAGGCTATGGACTCTTTCCATACAAAAAGCAATGAAAAAAGGAGAAAATGCACTCATTCAAATTCTACACATTAATTGTCTCCTTGCAGGCTTTTTGATACATAATAACCTGCTACTTCTACCATGTCCTGACTTAGAACTGCTTAAGTCAGCAGGCTTAATGTTCTAGCATATAACGCAATTTTTAAAAAATCAATCCAGACAAGACAAAAGCATTGAAGAAACAGGTATGACAAATAAGCATACAGTTTCTGAGTCCCTCCACAATTTCAGATTCCTCAGGCCAGTGAAAGCATTTACAAGAAAGAGTGGGAGCTGAATTTTTCACAAGTAACATACACAGACACACTGAAAGGAATCAAAATGCAGAAGGTTTTAGAGAAGCTGTTCCTTAACTCATCCTGCAACATAACATCTGTGCTTCCTGTGGACTCGCCACTCTTGGGTTTTGGGAAGAAGTAAGCATCGTTAGTTCTGATTGTTTAGAGAAAAGGAAACTGTCCTAAATAACAGAATCCCTCTCACTTAACTGAGTGAAAATGTAAAATATTTTCTAGTTAGTGGGTCATAACATGATTTCTTGGTAGCATCTTCTGTACCCCACCACTACCCTTATGCTGCTTCACTTTTCTCAGATTGCTGTTGGAAACAACAGTCTTTGGCTTACTTCTGCTCTACCCTGGTTTTCTTCCTGATACTATAGCAAATCTAGACACCTGTAACATTGTTACAGCTTCTTTCACTGTTAATGTGGCAATTGGAAAAACAGCCTTGACCATTCCAGAATAACTTGCTAAGATTTTATACCAGACAAAACTGATGTTTTGTTTTGTTTAAATAATGATAAAAAACTCTGTTTCCTTACAGCTGACCACAAGATACCCAAGCACATATTCTTCTGTAATAACATTGAAAGTAAGTGTTAGCAAGACCTGCTGATTATCTGGTAAGAACACAATTAATTTGTGCCCAGACTAATTAATCTTTCCTAATACATGTCAGCCCATCCCATTTGATCCATGACCTCTGTCCCCAGTCTTGCATAAAAATCTCTCAGGATCAGAATCACATCATGATTTGGCATGGAGCCACCAGCTCCAGCAGTTGCCTGCAAAATGCTTCAAAGCCATCAGCAATGGCAGCTGCTACATTTATGTGCACATGCCCGAATGATAACTTCACAGCTCCTCTAAGGCAGACTGAAAGAAGTTAGCTGTTTGAAAGCCTGAATCCTGTTAGAAATACAGCTGTGTCCCTATTTAGATCAAATGATTACTCATCTTTACTCTCACTTCTGTTCCCACAGACACAAGTGTCATGTGGGGTGCTGGGACAGTCCATACAAATTCTTTCCCCGTGGCTTTTGCAAATAACACTTAACAGCGAAAAATGTGCAGCAGTATTTGAAACCAATTGCCCTTTCACATACGGACATTCATGAATGGAGGATCCAGTAAAAAATCACTCATTGCACCCATACCTGGGTCCTTCCTGCTTTAACAATTTCCTCAAGACAGAGAGGTGCAAATTTTTGTACAAGTTCAGGCATTTAGATCAATGAAATCACCTGGCTTCTTAGTGGACATGGACACAGGTCTTTCAGTGCTTTTTGGTAGCCATCAAGTTACTTCTCCATCCATAATTAACAAGGTAAGTCCAAAGGCTCATATTATTATTGCTCCTAGAAAATAATATGCGCCTAAGAACAAGTATCAAGCCTGTGATGGCACATCCACAACCTCCTCATCTATGCAATATTTTTTAATTGAAGCATTTCTAAGCTTATTCATAATTCCTTATGAATTTACAGGCTAGACCCTTTCTTGTCATCAGCCAATGTTCACTGGTAGGAGAAGTAAGTGATGAATTGGAAAATGACAGAAGTTTAACGATGGCAAAAACAATGCTAAGCTATATTTGAAATGCCTTTTTTAAAGCCAAACAGCAAAGCTTTAGTTAATGTGAATTTAACTAAAGTGTTCTTTCTGAGCTACATCTAACTCATTTTTGTCACCAATATATTTTGTGAAAAATATGTAATCATTCACTGCAAGACAGTGATCTAAATTGCATCACTCAAAAGGAATAGTATTCCTTTTCCTGGTTAGCTGTGGATGTTAGGTTTGGTGCTTATCATGCGAAAGGCACAATGCTGCCACAAAAATAACATATGCAGCTCTAGTGGGGGTTCTTTTGAGGGGTTTTCTGTGACTCTCAGCTCTATGCATGGCTTTTTACCTTCTCTTATCTTCCTTCAACCCAAGAAAACAGATAGAAAACCTTGCAATATAACTGCCAGAGACAGTTCACAGACAAAGTATGCAGTACTTCAATTACAAGTAACATTTGCTAAAGTTTCTAAAGAGCAACTTACACTATGCATTGTTTTATCTTCAACCATACTATTTGCTGATCATGTCCTAGCAAGCATATGCTTATTTTATTCTTATTAAAATGTCAAACAGGATCTTAATCTTAGCAAAGTGATTATACTGCAGCTTTGAATTACTCTGCAAAAAAACCCAACAACCATTCATTCATTAATCGCTCACTCATGCAATGAATAAGAAGGTGAGATTGTCAGGAACTTACCATGCCTGATGGGCCAATTGTGAAGGGACACAGCTCAGCTGCTTGCCAGCTGCCCAGAATGGTAACTCTCAAGGGCAAGGAGGGGAAGAAAAGTTCTCCTCTCTGCTGTCCCCCAGCAGTGGCCTTTTCTCATCTTCCGAAGCCATGCAATCTGTGGAGATGCAGACTGAGCTGGTGCTTTCCCACCTCTCTGGCATGAGGATGATCAGAGCTCTCTCCCTTCCCTCTCTGTCTACAGACACCAGGTTGTGGTCTCTCATCTTTAGATGCTTGTTTCTAGGGAAAGAATAAAGCTTCAGGAAATTCATGTGGTTATCTTTCCAAGCTTCACTGCAGGCACTGCAGAAAAATTACCCACTCCTCTTTTGGGAGCTTTCTCCAGCTTTAAACAGATTCCTACCATACAGACTGCCAGGTTAGGACCATGAGGAAATCTGGTTTTTAAAAGAGTAGAACTGATGCAGCAATTGTCACAAAAGCCACAGAATAAGCAAATTTGGTCTCAACTGTCAACCTTATTGCCAGACTGTCAGAAGATCTGAATCCAGAGAATAATTTAAATGTCAAATCAAGACACTGCAAGCACAAATTCCTGTGATTTGCTGTGCTGCTGAGAGATAACATGACCTAAGGGAAGAGAAGAGCTGGCTGAAAAAAAAAAATCTGTTTTTCAGGGGGTTAGGGAACTTTGTGTTGTAAATTCACCAAAGAAATTGGAATATGTAAGTTTTTTCCAGGCAAAACCACAATGGTACCATGACAGAGAGTTCTCCAAATTGGCTTTGCATCTTGTCCAGATATACTTGCCTTGACAGATGTTGCTACCACAAGAATTAATAAACTAACTTTTGGGAAGTGCTCTGAAATTCTTGGGAAGGAGAAGGTCGAAATGCCAATTATTGTTATTTTTAAAATAAATGTTTTACATGGAACTACAGACTTCATAATGCCTCTGGTTTTAGTGTGGACTATTGCAGTATTTTTAATAAAACTTGCACTGGAAATGTAGAAACTAGAAAAAAAAATATATTTAAAAATGATAAGCCTTTCTCAATGGCTATCATTGTGTCGCTACTCACAGCTTTAGGGAGGATTGTGCCTGAATAAGGACTGCAGAATAATGCCCATATTGAGAAAACCATATGAATTGAACTGGAAAGAAGGGAAAAAAAAAAAAAAAAACAGGTTACAAGCTGTCATTCTGAAACTCATTTTCCCCACCATGAAGATGAACTCTTATTACCTGTGAATATGGAATTCAAATACTATTTTCAAGTTTTAAATGTAGGTAACACTTTACATTATGTGTCATTCTGGTACCAATTACAGCATAACTCTAATATTATAAATCTACTGAGAGAGGGCTGAGCCAAGAAGTTTTGTAGTAGCCCAAAATTCAAGTAAAGTTCAAAAATATTTCAATTTTCTCTTCTTATACAAGTCCATATTCAGTATCATGGGACACATAATGCCTTGGAAACAAGCACATTATGTTTTTAATGTAACAAACTGAAACATCTTGCACTTCTTTTATCTTCCTCATCTATTTTATGGGTGAAAATGAGATAATCATCTACCCACTTTCCCACCTTAGTAGCTATTGCAAAGTTTTCTTTTTCCCTAATTAGGAAAGCCTGCATCCCCTGTTATTGTGTTTGTAGTCTGGACAAGGGAAGTTGAATGTTGCCCTGGATCCACATCTGAACCGTCTTCTGTTGCTGTGTTTGAAGCCAGCTCTTTCCCTGGCTGACCTACAGTGCTGTAGTTACAGTGACAGCTCTTCAGCTAGTCCCCTCTTGACTAGAATAGTATCTAGCCCTCAAAAAGAAGAAAAAATAAATATGATGGTTTCAGGGAAGCTGCTTTAAAGAAAAAAAGCAAGGCTTTTTAATCCCTGAGAGAAAAATCTTCAAGGATTTAATACAGAAGTACAACATTGCTGTAGGTATGTAACTGGTGTTTAGTGGCAATTTAGAAGCTGATGGAAACAAGAGCCACACTTTCCATGGAAACAGACAGATTTTTATAGCCTTCAGAGTATTGATTAGGACAATGTAAAAACATTTCTAATGCTCAGTGACGGCAATAGAGAAATTCCAACACTGGACCATCGCTCCTTCCCACTTACTGAAAGCCCAGATATGGATCCTGGACCTTTTCTGAAGACCAGCAGGGCACCATGTCTGAGCTGCTGCTTTGCTGTGAAAATTTTAAAAATTTTAGACAAATAGGTCTAAGCTATTGAGCCATACAAGCCATACTGTTTTTAAAGGAAGGAAACAATCAATCTACATTTAAACCATAAAATAAAGTTCATTTTCCCATGTAATTTTTTAGCTAGACGTGCAATCTTGGAGTCTTTTTGCTGGACTGTGCTTTTAACCAGAATATACTAAATCCCAGTGTACAGGAAATACCATCTATGCAAGTGATTCACTATAAGTTAATTAGGTGTGCTAGACTATTTTCCTGCCAGTGAATGGAGCTTGTATACCGGTATCTGCCATTAACTCTAAATGGGGCTTACACATGCAAAATCCCTCTGGCATTGAGAGGGGAAAAAATCCTTTCACTTTCATAAATAATGGATCTGTAGCAAAATTAGAATTTCATGAAAAATTTGAAAAACTAGAATGAAAATATAATATCATTTCTATTTTATGTGTCCCAATTTGCCAGTGCATTGTGTGATCCAACACATAGGTCATCTCCTGTACATCTACTACATAATCACATCAAAAATTCTCTCAGTTATCTGCAGACTCAACTACTCACCTATGACCAATGTCTTCTACGGTATTATGAAAGTAAAAGTGCCCTTCTTCTACCAGAGCACTGTTTCACTGGGTTAATTTTTTGGTGTATGGATATTTCTGTGATTTTTAAAATTGAATTGTAATGAACACCATTACTTTTCTACTATGAAGTGTTTGTTTTCCTGTCCCCGTTATGTGACATGCTTATACACAAACAATTATTTCTCTGCAGGTACAAATATAAGAAACTCTTGCCTATTGTACTTCAATAAACATTCAGATGGAAAAAGCCATATGCCCAGATTACTGAGCATGCACACTGCACACTGTGTACAGTACTAGGTAAATATGCACCTATTCATGACATCAAACATTTCTACTCCTAGACAGCTCATTTCATTCCAATGCTTTCCAGGGTGACCGAGATGCACAGCAACCACCACCCATTTCAGCTGTACTCTACACTAAAGCTGGCTGCATTTGAATCACCCAGAGTTCTGCCACAAACCTTGGTGGAACACGGGTTGCAGCCTGTTTCTTTCAGAACAAGATGCTGAAGATCCCACCTAAGCCAAAACTTCTCTATGAATTTGCCCATTGGAATTAGGAATAGAGAAAAAATAGCCCTGCAAACTCCCCTGAAAATCTCCAGACATGGCCCATGTGTGGTGGTGTGATATAAAAGGGCAAGAAATCATTCACATGTGAAGACAAGTGGGAAATTATTTTAGCAGGCCCACACACAAAGACACTGCCTTTCCCTTCTTTTCAGGATTCAGTCTCTATCCCATGGCTTTAAAATCTTAAAGCAAAACCTACTAATATGAGTTTTGTGTTTCCAGTGGAATAGGAATTGCAATACCAGTGGGAAAACAAATTTCAAGAGTCATGTTTTGGGGTTGTTCAACATTCTGAGCCCAAATTTTGCAATTTAGCTTTTTTTATTTCCTCCCTGAGTAAATACTCGCTTAGAGCAGCTAGATGCAAATTCTGCAGCCAGGCATACTTACAAAAGAGTATTTTTGATCAAAAAGAAAACAAGTGACTTATTAATTTCTAAGCATAAACTCATCAAATACAAAGAGACAGATGGGAAAAGTTACAAATACATTAACTCATGCTTTTATTCCATAACTCCTACCATTAGAAATTCTGCTCAACTGTTCATTTGGAGGACACATTTAAACAATTTTTTTAATTCTACCTTTTAAATTGTACTTTATTCTATATTTTTGGTGTTTATAAGCTACAAACTTTGATAACAAACATGGGTCATGATTATATTTTTTGATTCTTGATGTCATTATTTGGCTTATATTTAAAATGAAGAAAAAGATTACTATTTTCCCAATGGATCAAATAAACATGCTGAAGTCAAAGAAGAAAAAATAACATCCTTTCTGTGGTTGAGCAGCATGATTCCTATTTCCTTCTTCCAGCTTTCTGCCTATGGGAGCATCTGTCAAGGCTGAATCAGCACCTTCCCAGGAAAACCTCATAAACATGCTAGAAGACATTTCATTTTGTCATCTACCTAGGCACATTGGACTAGTATGCAAATAAGACAGCACAAGAACAGGACCACAGCAGCAGTGCTAATGCTCTAAGTGATCTTTCAGTGTAATTAGAATTTGTTTCATCACACTAATTTGACATGGCAAATTAGTGAAGCTAAGATAAGGGGGTTTAGTAGAGCCAGGGCACTGGTATGTACACAGAAACTTGTCACTAAGTCCATTTGCACATGGGAGTTGTGTAACATTGCAGAGAAGTGACAATTAGTAAAAGCTCTGGAAAATATCAGTTTGTTTTATTTTTAATCTGGGAACTTGATGGGTTATATATTCTTTGGCTGCTATCTTACCACAGTGATTTAGGGATCTTAGCCTCTTCGCTGTTGAAAAACCATTCAAGACTTGGGATAAGCTAACATGGTACTACAATTATACAAGTTTAGTCAAGTCTGGCCCAGTGGTACGCAGCAACATGCTGTGCTAACACATGGGAATTCAAGGGGCAACTCTTCTGATTTCTGTTTCACAGAATGAACTAGCTGTAAGCCATGCCATGGTGACAACAAAACTGAGGATAGTGGCTGGTTTCTTTTCTGCACTGTCCTGCCCCAAATCACGCAAGCTCAAGAGGGACCATAAACATGAAATGAAAACTGCTCCCAATTGCTGCAAAGTAGTCCTGAAACTCAGAAGATTTTAAGGATGGGTGGAGCAGGTAGAAGTCTGGCAGAGGTCTGAGGGAAGGCTTAGTTAAGGAAGAGGACTTGTCCAGTTTACAGGATTAATTAATCTTTAACTTCCTGATTAAAGTGAAGATTTGGGATTGTTCTTAGTTTCCTAAATAATTTGTGCCTAATATTAGTGTAATTAAGATACCTGACCATTGATGCCACACACTGTTCTTTCAGACCTGATGAGATCATGAGCCAACTGCGAGCAGATGGCTAGAGACATGATGGCACTCTCAGCTGAACCACAAACCCACACACCATCCCCGAAAGATGCAGCTTCCTTTTGCATCTCACACTCCTGGAGGAAATAGGGCCAAAGGGGGTCTGCCCTGAGATGCAGTCTACAAATCTGAGACAGAATTCATATTCTATGCTCCATTGGGTTTTAACTGATTCAGAATAATGTCTGTGGATATAATAATACCAATTGCATATAAAATTTGCATCATATTATGAGATGCTAAGACAGGGTTTATTACTTGGAACTCCTAAGAATAATGTAGCAAAGAAAGATGTATCTAGATAGGCATATTTAATCTGATTTTTCATTCACAGATAGAATAGTGACCTATTCTTTCGATTATATAGTTAGCATTGCTTCTATAATTTGACACAGTCCTGAGGATAATTTAAGTTACCTTTAGGAAATGCTGAACAAGTCAGTCTATTCCACAGCTAAAAGGAAAAGAAAACAGTACTGGAAACCAAAGCAAGTTTCGAGCCAGTGTGGAAATCCCCACCATGGAGTCTAAAGAGAATTCAGAAGGGAAGAAGCAGAATAGCCAAGAACGTAAGCTGCCCTTCAAATGAGGAGACATGCATTATCTGCAAGCTTCACACATCTCAGAGTGGTAACATCCAAAGCATTGAAACAGAATAGACATGAGGCAAAGTCAACCAGGGCAATCCCAGAGACTCTGGATATCAACCTTTTCTTTCCTTTTCAGATTAGAAGTGGTGTCTTTGGCAGGATAAGAACATCAAATCTTTGCAAACGCCGGGGGTTTTCGGTACAGTTAAAAGGTTACCTGTAAGTACACTCCAGGAAGACGGCAAAGGATGTTCCCTACAGAGAAAACTAATTTCTCCCCTTGTAATCACCTTTCGGAACCTTTGTTTTGGCTGAGAAATGGGTCTCATGCCCTAAAAATCTGAAAACTATAGAATGAGCAATTTCCTAAAACCTGCACCGTTGCAGTCCTGAGGTACAGACACATGGAACAGCTTTGAGAAAGAAAGCTGCTTTTTTGTTCACTCACATTCAGAGAAATTTTCTTGGGCTATCTATTATTTTATGAGGATTTTCAAGACCTATTTTCTTGTTATTCATTTTTTTGGTGCATGTGGTTTTGGATTTTTTAACAGTTTCTTTTCATTATAGGAATCACTTGGTAAGGACAAAATAGCATTTTGATTCTTCATTCCCAAAGAAACTTGGCCAAACAGGTACTTGCACACAGAGGCAGACAGAATCTCTGTTATTTATCATAAAAATAAGCTAACATCATCTGCTTCTGAAGGTAATCAAATATTGCTCATATTTCAAAGCTCAAAAATTGAATACTGTTTCAGAGATTTTTAAAAGAAATGCAATTACAATTAGAAGTTGAGATTATGGCAGAAAATGTTCATCACAATACGAGCCATAAAAATGCCTTTTTTAAAGACAGAGGAAAGGCCATACTGTAGGGAATATTTCATGGCTAGTGGGAGGGTTAAATAAACAAATGATAATAACACCAATCAGACCTCTTTGCTTAAAGCCTGCGGAGTCAATCTGCTTCTGACTGTGGAGATACCAACCAGCAAAGGCAAACTAATTAGACACAGTCAAACACTTAGGCAATCACACCTTGTGAATGTAAGCGTCTTCCTGTCATTTGGCAAGTCTCTCAGCTGCCTCTGAGCGTGAGACAACAAATCCCCTGCAAACAAGTTCTTCACTCTCCCTGTTAGTGAGATCTAACAGAGCACAATGGCTGGAGGTGAAAGGTGGCAGTCTAGTCAGGTAATGACATCGTCTTGAACAGCCCACATTAAAATAGTGGCACTTGTTTAGACTAGCCTATTTGCACCTACCTGCAGAGGGCCTTTTTAATGTAATTATTAGCCTCTGCAGCCCTGCTTAGGATTTGAAAATATCATTCATTTTCATCTTGCTTCAGCTACTGCTGCTATCTCCTATTCAATCTCAATCACCTCATCTCCTCACAAGTAAGTGTAGAAACAGAAGCAGATGAGAAGAGTTGAATTAACAAGAAACAAGTTGGCAGGTGAGCTGTGTGACACAACAGTAAAAAAAAAGTTAAAAGATTTGACAATATATTCTAATCACTACCTGACTGTAGCAGAGCTGCAGGCATTGAAATAGCTTCCTGGGGAAAACAGAAAAGACAGCAGGAGAATGGTCTAAAACCCAAGGGCAGGAACCAATCCTTATGAGCCTTAGAACAAATATGTCATTACTGTCTTTCAAAGTAGTCTTATTTTCTCAGGAGTTAACTATTCACTATTGACAAAATATGACAAGACATACAGCCTAAGGAGTGCAGTAAGGAAACACCACCCAATTCTAGCCTGAGATACCCACACACAGCTGACTGCAGGAGCCCATAGGAAGGAATGGTGTAGCCACAGGCCAAAACTTTCATCCAGTTTTCCAATGAAAATCCATGTTGCACTGGAGAGGTGAAGTGAGTTACCTTACTTTCCTGTGTCTCATTCACAAAAGGTCCAGCAGAAGCTTTCTCAGGGTATCTCAGAATGTAAAGCCAGCACTTGCGAGATGAGTGAGGCAGGATGCATTTGGAGAGTACTTCAGCAGCATGTGGCCAGTGAGAAAAAAGCTGGGGAAAAGAGGGACTCGTCCAAGCAAGGGAGCTGAAATATCCATTCCTCTTGCTGGGGAAGCACAGGCCTGTCAAGCATGGGATCATTGCTCTGGGAAGTTCTACAAAAACAAAAACTGGATGAAAGATATATGGAGGAGGAAAAAGAAAAATTTCTGCTTCCTTTGTAAAGAGGAATTTCAACCTATTTTAAGGTGACATCAACAAGGAATAAATTATTTAGTTCTTGCCTTGTGTAGCAACAGTCTCCTCACAGAAAGGACATTTTGTTTACAAGATCAGTGCTAATTTCTGATAAAGAGAAGGCTCTCAAACAGCCTGTATGGAAGGTTTGCTCAGTGTGATATTTTGCCTTTTGGTACAAGTACTTTGGGTTCTATTTGCTACCTTGTAAACACATCCCAAGTTGTACCAGTGAAGAAAATGTCTCTATCTTTGTGCTGTCAAAGTATTCAGGTTAATTTCTCCAGCACACAGCAATTTCACAGAAGACTGCTACAGTGCCGGTTACCATCTTAACTGGTGCCACTGCCCAGCTTCCTGTGCTGAAGGAGTGCCAGAGTCATAGCATGTACCAAGCATTGCTGATACCTACTTTGTTTGTTTGTAGTTTTTTCCTCCATCTGGCTATGATGGATGAGGGTCCTTTAGCTACACTTGTTCTGTAAACTGATATTATGCATCTGACCTAAAACGACAGCTGGAATCAGGGCCACACTTAGAGATAATCATGCCCAACACAAAAATATAAGCGAGTTCTGGAGGGTGCCAGCCCTGGGTCAGTCTCAGCTTATTTGTCAATCTGCCAGTTCACTGCTCCTCAGTGCTGTCTTCCCCAAGTAGCAGAAGGCACTGCTTTCAGGGGCAGTAAACGCTGAATGTTGAGAGACAAGCAGTTGGCAGGAGTCCTTGTGACAGGGGTGGGAAAAGCAAGACAGGTAGCCAGATGGATCTGGTGCGGCCCAAGGCGAGCACTGAAGCAAAGGGGTGAATCAGAATCAAAGGGTTACCATACCATGATGGGAATCTCTGATTGTAGTGACACTGCATAAGCAAACTGTGTATTCTGTGAGCTCTTACGGGTGCTCTGGTCCTACTGCAGTGTCTTGGGCAAATCTTGTTCTGCAGTGACATTCTAAGGCATTTTATATTGCTACTATTATTGCTACTTACATCAGTTTGTCTCTGATCAGTCCATCCTCCCTTTTCCACTTAGTCTTACTTTGATACTTGAGGGGCTTATTAGTTAGTTAGTATTCACTGATCCTCTGGGCTCTGTATTAATTTGCTCTCAAACATTTATACCACTTCCATCAGAAACTAGGACTAATACAAACTAAATTCATTGATTAGTAAAGTAGCACATTTTGCAGACAGAAGTGTTATCTCTCATCAGACGATCTGATGGAAAGTGGGGAAATTGGGGAAGCTCTCCAGCCATCATATCCTTAAGCTAGTTACGATGCCCTGACACATCACAACTACTGTTACCACAACATGCCTATTAAAAAAAAGGAAGTTTTAAATGAACTTAAGGAATTCAGATTGAAATTTTCAAGACTTAGAGGGTGAAAATAATTCATTTGGTCTGGATAAATTATTCAGTGCTATTGCACCACTAATACTTGTTTATTTATACTTATTTATACCACATATACACAAACACACCCACCCCAACACACTGTTACTTAGCTTAATATTTGAATTTTATAAAATATTAAGCGATGAATACAGTATTATCTTGCATATAATATGACCTTATTTTTCAAGCAAAGGTGACAGGGTATTGAAGCATCAGTCTGTGTGTGAATCTCTGTAATGACACACCACATCATGAGAAGCAGCTGCCTCACAGTATTGAAACAATTTTTGCTCACACAAGCCTGTCAAAATTAGGATGTGACTGATCCCTGTACCTGTAACTATATTCCTCATGATACTGCATCTCATTTTTCAGCAGATTTCATACTGCTCCTCAAGGGTCCTCACTTGCAGGTTCAGGATTTAGAGGACAGGCTAAGGGACACCTGCCCTTTTGGAAGGCCAGAGACAAAAGCATTAAAACCACTATTAACTGCAAAATGGAAGAGACACTCTTTTTATCCCTTTGGCCACAGGACTGAAGTAGGGGTATTGGAGAAAATCAAGGAACCAGAATTTTGTCACAGCTGTTCATCCATGCTCTTCCCACATTTCCCTTCAGCCATTGGACCTGAATAAAGACAGAAGGGATGTTCATGGAGCAACAAACTTCCTCAGACAAAGACATCTCCTGGACCTGGCACCAGCTGTAGGGATGCCCAAAAAACACTTTTTTTTTTCTCTTTCCTTTTCTTTCAAATAGCATTTTAAAGAAAACCACGTTCAAAGAGGGAAACATTTCCACAAAAAGGAGCAAGCAAGGAGATGGCCCAAAAGAGACCTGAGGCAAATTAAAGCCCAATTTAACTTTTGCTCAATAACTTCACTTCATTTGGATGAATCATTTATGTGGTGAAAAACTTCAGCTTACTACACTAGAAAACTCAATTAATAGCCAAAGTGCTGAGAGAATAGCGAAGGGGAAGAACGGAGGCAGAACTCCAGCTACCAAGTTAAGAAGCAGAAATAAAAGCCTTTTGACACAGAGCATTAGAAATATTGAAGAGGAAATGGGAAGAGTTCCTACCTCCCTCCCCACCGTCCACAGCAGGAAGAATGCTTACACAGGGGAGTTGATGAATGATAAGAAAGAATAAATCCAGGTGCAGGACAGGAATGACTTGTGCCACACTATGCCATTGCAGGTGGGCCCCAAATGACCAGCCAAAGGCTACAGGGAAAGCTTGAAGTGGAGCAGGGACAAGAGTGTCAATGCCTCAGCTGCCCCACTAGCACAGTCATCATCCTCACTGCCTCCATTGGTAGGTCAGAAAGAGGGTTTCCCTGGCTGTTCCTTGGATTATGGAAAGGATATTCTATCTTGCTTGGAGACACACTTTCCCAGTTGTTCAGTGCCATTAGCATAAGGACTCGACATTTCTTAGGGGCTGCTCTGTCTCTGCTCTCTTGGCAGAAGGTGCCAAGAGTATTCAGAACAAAGGGAAATCACAGCCTTGCCTTTACTACCAAGACATGAGAAGACAGAAACAATCTCCAGCCTTTTTCACGTTACCCACTGCTTTTCTTTTGGATCTGTAATTACACAAATTCCTCTTAAACATACAGAAAAGTAAGTCCCATTTAGCACAGTATCAGACAACTTCTCAGTCATGAAGACTCCATCCCATCAAAGTGTGAGAAGCCAGTTGTGGGGCAGGAGCAGTTTATGAATGACAGCTTTTTTCAAAAGGAACAGAGAGAATGAGCACTTTTGTTGTCCAGCAAACTTAAACATAGCAGCAGAAACCAAATACTTAACTAAATTTTTCTGCTGGCTCCCCTGTTTGCTTATTAAATGTAGAGGAAGGAATATTAGGTTCAAGTGGTAGCAACAGAAAAGGGAAATTGAATGATAGCTTGATTCCTGTGGTCTCTCTGGTTTTATCACATTGGAATATGTTTAACCCTTCAAAATCTGGTCACTTCTCATCTGTGGTAGGAAAACTGCTTTGTTAGAAAGAGAAAAATGCACTGGTGCATATGGTATACCATTAATAAGTCTCACACCCCATAATAGGAACATTTGTACACAAATGTGGTTTTTGGGATCTAGCCAAGAGCAGAGCACCCTGTGAATCATAATGCACAGCTAATGAGTTATTTTTGGTAAATTTGGCAGAGTTAATAGAACCAATTTGTCCCCAAAAAGCTAAATCACTTATCGCTTCTTTGGAGGTGCTAAGGGAATCTAGAACTTCAGGATGCTGTCAATAAAAATGAAAGAAGCACAAAGCTGCCTGTTAATTTGTGCTCCTCTCTACTTCTGTTTAGAACAAAGGTAAGATGTATGAGATGCTCTGACAGGCAGGGAAATTCATTACAGGAAGCAACAGTGCAATTTAACTGTGCTCCAGGGCTGATGCTGGTTGCCTGAGGTAGGTGACCACAAAGAAAATAGACTATTATTTTTGGGAAACATCCAATTAAACAGCTAGACCTAAAGTGCAAAGCCCTGAAAAGATGTTGAATTGCCCGTGTCCTAAGTGTGGGAGATGTGAAGCTCTGGTTCAACGTGCTACAGATTGCTTATAAATTCAGATCTGAAACAACATTTCACATCCTTATGAAACAGAAAGGTATTCAATTCAAATTGAAATTGAAGGGGAGGCTGGGAGGTTAATATGAGGTTTTGGTTTGGGAATGTCTCTGGTGGCAGAAAAAAGTCTAATTATTTTCCATTTAGAGAGTATGTCTCCAACCCAGAAAGTCATTGCCACAGCTGTATTTCCTACGGGAAATTCCCCTTAACTCCTCCCTTTCAGGTGTAAGTTGTCATTAATGCCCTTCCTATGTTGAGCAAAGGAGCTGCATATGGATGTGCAAAAGATATCCACTGAAGTTTCCACTTTAATATCCAATGAAAAATGTATTTGGGTAGGGAACTCTAGTTTTGAGTGTATAGCAATTGTCTGCATTAACCAACCAGCCTAAGTGGAGTGCACTGAATAGGAAATGAGAGTAAAGCAAAAGTTAGAGCTATGCCAAACTACCTGAGTGTAATGTGGATAGCAGTGAACTGTGACTCATGTCATGTTGTGTTATGTAGCGTCAAATCACTGTACAGTGTGACACAACGTAAGCAACATGAGTGGCATGAATGTGACACAGCACAGCCTTTTTTCCTCTCTCCTTCTCTTCTCTTTTTTTTTTTTTTTTAAGAGCATTTTACTTTTAATCAGATAGCTGCTGTCAATTCAGATAACAGCTGCCTGACCCAAATTTTCAGCTGACTGAAGTGGACGAATACTGAAGTATGGACTTTCTATTACGAAAAGTTAACATTCCAGACTAGACTGGCATCTAAAAATACTCCTGTCTCATTCTCTTCCCCCCACCTGCTTCTTCCTCCCCTAACACCAGTTGTATTTTCTTACTGATACTGAATCAATAATTTCATTTCTATATTACAAATCTTAAAACAATACTGGCAAAAAAAGTATACTGGAATTTTACTTACTGATGTTTAATTATTAATGTAGGCTTCTTTAAACATATTTGGCTCTCTGAAACAGCTCTTTAGAGCTGTGTTCCATTTCTTATTGCTTACCTATTCTGTTTGTTCTCTGCCTCCCTGATCCTTTTCGATTTTCTGCAGGTTAGCAAGTACTGCATTGTCTGCTTTTGAAATGTGTCTTTAGGCATGCTTTTGTTTGACAAGGAATGCCAAGGCTGAGCTGACAAAGTCTGTTTGAAAATCTTTTTCCAGGTATACAAGATCAGTAAGTCTGTTCAATGTATTCTGTGATTAGTATTTTTCTTCAGATATTTATATCAACATTTCAGGTTTAGTGAAAGATGTTTTCTGAGCATACCTGTCAGTGGGAAACCTACTAAAGGTAAGTAACAGTATCATTTATATATTCAAATGTATAAATATATTTATGGTAAATAGTTGACATCTCTCTCCATATAACTTAAAAGAAAATATACCTTTAACAAGCACTCAGCCACTGTTCTTTTCACAGGTTGAAACAAATATCAACGTACGAAAACTGTCTTTTAGGTATTTTGGCTCTAGCTTTTTACAACCAGGATCATTTTAAACACAATATTTAGATTTCTGCACCCTTTCCCCTGCAGGGGCAGGGGCACTGGGGATAATGTTTGTCCTATAAGGCAAACTTTCAGGTGAAAAAAGCATTTATATATTCAGACACTGCACACTCATGAATTCCAAATAGGATTTGTTTGGGTTTTTTTTTTTAAACAGAAGACACATGTTTTGCCTTTTACCTCCCCAGTTGCAATGGAGATCATATCCTTGACACAACAATTTGGTGAAAGCTGTACCCTAAGCCTACCTAAAAGAGGC
Source organism: Dicrurus megarhynchus (assembly GCA_013399195.1). Taxonomy (NCBI): domain Eukaryota; kingdom Metazoa; phylum Chordata; class Aves; order Passeriformes; family Dicruridae; genus Dicrurus; species Dicrurus megarhynchus. The sequence continues at coordinate 197,993 of VXAD01001540.1, forward strand.
AAATTGAACAAAGGTGGCACAATTAAAAAATGTAGATCCCTCTTTTAGCAACACATCTCCTGTTTGCCATGGGATACAATGGCCTCAAGAGGCAACATTCCATGCTAATGACTAGAGAATTTTGTGAATCATTGGAAAAAAGTACAACAGCCCCAAAATCTTTACTTTTTATTCCTTTCCTCCACAGAGCTGCCATCACATAATTCTATTGTCACTCTGATTAAGACTGGAGCCTGATACACACTGTCTTTTCATGGGGATATGGGAGCAAATGAGTCCCATACACCAGGTAGTGCTGGGATTTTCCAGGTGGTGCTAGGATCCCAGGCACTTCCCTCTGAGCTGGAAATGAAAGTCTGTGTAGAAGATCTGACACTACATGTCAGTGAGTTAGCAAGAATATGAACTGAAGGCAGAACACGGACCTAGCTGAAGAACTGAAATTTTGATGTAGAACTGAATTTTCCTTCTGATGACCACAGCAAATGCTTGTTGGAAAGCAGAAGGCAAATAAGGGATTTGTGAATCTCCCCTATGGTGAGATTAGTTCCTCTCTTATCTAAAAGGCTGAAGAAATTCTTCAACAAGAAAAAATGCTCATTTTCTTGTGATTGAAACTCTAAGTGCTGAAAATGTCAAACTCTTAACTGTAAAATAAGCTACACTTTGTTTATGGTTCTTTTTGTTTGTTTGTTTGTATCTTTGTTTTTCATAGAGAACTAAATCAAAGACCTAAATTTTAACGTGACAATCAAAATGCAGACCCCGACTTTGTAACCTTAACCTAAAGCTGCTCTGCTGCAAATGCATTTTAAGATTCTCTTCTCCATTAATAAAGTTCACATTTACACACCCTCTATCTCCATTAGGCAATAAGCAAAGAGATTCCTACATCAGCTGGGTGTATTAAAATTTCACTGTTGTCTCTTTTTTTTTTCCATATACCACTAAATTTTAAAACAACATCAAGATAATAATAGGCAGCCCAATCCTACCAAGGCATGACCTTGTCAAATCATGATCAAAAGAGATGAGCATGCACACTCCGTGTTTTTTCCCAAAGGGCATGGTACACAGCTGAGAAAGACCATCAGAGCCAAAATTGGAAATGATAAAATATGTGTCACTTAAAAAATATATTTTACTTTCACTTAATTTCAATTATATTAATGCTAATAGCAAGGAAAATCTATGGATCTAAGAATCCATTGCACATTCCTTACCCAAAGGGAAAAATAATAGAAGATGTTTGGGTTTTATGTAAATAAAAACCATAAATATTCTAACAGTTTTCTGATACAGCAAAAGTACTAATCTAGTGCATTTGAAACCAGAAGAGGGGAACAATTGATCTTAACTTCGAAACATGCAAAAGTATTTGACTTATGATCTTTTGCCATAGAAAATGAAACTAGCCAATTCAAATGTAAGAAGTTGATCTTGTTTAAAAGGTGCTTGGCTCTCTAATTACATGAGAAGTACCTTTCTTTAATAATTCATTAGAAATATGGGGCAGCAAGATAAAGACAAAGTCTAAAAATACCCACCATGTAAACTACTGTTGAACTGCTCTCTTAAAATTAAAAGCTGAAATTCTTTGACTGTCTCATTTTCTAGCAGAACACAAGAAAGGAATATTTTAGTTGGTTCTCACCCTCCAGGCAAAGTAGTATAAAACCTCTGGCCTGATTCCAACCCCATTATCAAAGGACCACTCACCTAATCTAAAAAAGCAGCTCTTCATCAATTTATCATTAACAAGAGCATTACAATATAATGTAGGAAAACGGCTTTTCACCAGGGATTCAGTTAATGGGAGTCTAGAGCTACATAACAAGCATGGCAGAAGATATTCCACAGTAGGTAAAGATAATATACATGTATAATATTATACATAATATACAGATAATATATTCTACACAAAGAATACTGCAAACAACTTCTCTGTTGCTGATGAGCTCTCTCAAATACTTTTTTTTTAATATTTAATTTTAAAAGTTGAAGTCTAGTTGAATTCTACAGCAACATACATGAATGCAAAGTAATTAGCTGCTGACTCCTTGTGAAAATATGTTATACAATACATTTGGCAACAGTGAAAGTGTGACTCTGCTAGGCTTTTGTGGAATTTCACTAGTGTTGATTCCTGTTCACTGTCTATCCCACTACCTCTAATCTCAGGAGTTCAAAAATCAAAAGCCAAACATACAAAATTCAGATTAGTTAAGATGTCACAAAAAAAACCCATGCAAGAGATCTTTGACTTTTTATTCTTGTTCTGAGGATTAGGAATTTTCTTCTCAATCTAAATCCACGGGGTGAACACACTATTTTATGATGTTTAAACACAAGTTGAATTTGGACGTACTTCTATAAATTCTGTAGCTGATACTTTCAGGCAAATGTTGATACTGTCAGGCAAGCCACAATATCACAACAGGTAAGTTTCATGCCAGTAGCAAGGCTGCTGTACCACCCTTGGTCATTAATGCCACATCATTGCCTTACTGCATCCCATGGGAGGAAAAACTCAAGCCAGACTAAGGCAGGTAAATAACTTTTTTATGCAGCTCACCAAAGCCTCCAACACAGAGTTGGTTTACCTGCCCTAGTCTGGCTTTTGGGGGGGCTTTGGCGGGAGCCATGAGACTGACTATGTCCTGTGGCCTCATTTGAACCCAAAACAACAAAGAATATGGGCAGAGAACACTGGAGTTTCACAACAAAACAAGAAAAAAACTCTCACTATCTGTATTTCTAAAATTATTTCATCTTAAGAGAGACAGGCATTGGTATACTCCTAATATGATGTTTCCCTAGTATAGAGGTTTACCAAACTGTAATACTCTAAGATACTTAAAAACAGTATTTTAGACTTACTTGGTGTAAATGAACTATTTTCCACCAGCTCTAAGAAATTAATCTATTACAGGCCAAACAAGAAGTTCCTGTGCTTAAGTGAAGGTAAAATAAATCAGGGGGGGAAAACGCCACGAAATTCATTTACCTTCAGTAAATCTTTAGGTCTGATGAAATAGTGAACCACGTGACACTTCCACCACTTCAAATCAGATCTAGGAGTGAAGTTACGGATCCTGCAAAAAATACCAAGTGTTGCTGTACATAACAGTTCACCTGATCAGCAATGCAGGTCACAGCAAACACTTCACCCCAGTGCTCTGGCTTACTGTGCAGGGCTCCCTGCAGAGTGGAGACGAGTTCAAGGTCACTACCCTGAAATTTGAAGTGCGCTGCAGGACTAGCCCCACCTACCTGAGAGACCTCCTTCCCCCTCTCTGATCACAACCTCCCATGACAGCTGCGTTTCTCCAAACACTGAATCTGCCAGCCAAACAGGCAAGATGCTCCTGAGAGGAGGAGATGACTTTTGGAGGAGCTGGATATGGACTATGGACCTTCTTCCCTGAGGAGAGAAAAATAAACTCACTTGCAAACTTCAGCGTAAACCTCATCTTTCCAGCTGAACATCCCTCAATAACATCTTCAAACAAAGCAAAATTCTATAAAATAATCAAATTCTTTCCCTGACAGGCTGAGACAGAGGGGAGTGCTTCATACAGAAAGAGACATTCACACACACATACACACACACTGCTCTTAGTAACAGAAAGTGTTTTGATAATACAGTGCATGAGGGTACGTACACAAGAGCATACTGAGACCAAACAACACAGCTACGGTGATATTTCAGGAACAGGATTAGGAGATGTACTACACTGCATCAAATACGTAATGAAGTGCTCACACAGATATTTGATGTTATTGCCTGTTGGCCTCTACGTGTTGCCAAAGGAACTGGTATCCTGATAACACACCTTAAACACAAAAGTGACATTCTTTCTTAAAATATTTTGAGCATCAGTGGACTGGGGATACTCCCTTCCAAAGAGGTTGGTGGACTCTGCTAACAAGTTTTGTTTGAAATAGCTTCATATAACATGGCAGATATTTTGCTTTTTCCTATCTCCCTTCAAATGAGGATAAACAAGATCAGAATGCGTGTGCATTACCAAAGCCATGTCCTGCCAGTATTTTCAAGATTTACCCCCTCCCTTACTCTGACCCAAGACAAAGAGGCAAAACTGGAAAAAACAGCACAAGGGTCATGCCCGCCACAATGAAGTATGCCAGTGGAAACTCTCCACTTTGATAATTTCAAAATATTTAATTTTTATTTCAATTTTTGAAAGACATGTTTTGTAATCCTGTTCATGAGATATTTGAAACTAGACAAGTGATTGTGTCCTGTTTCAAACTTATAAAATCAGAATACTTAAACCCCAGAAAGGATCATCCAAGAATTTACTGGCATTTATTCATTCCTATTAAATGCTTTAATTTCAAGGAACTGACACCCTCCAGGAAAAAATCCACTTTGCCACAAAATTCCCAGCCAAACCTAACAAAGAGCATCCTTCTGAAAGGTCTCAAGAAAACGTTCTGAGTGTTTTTCCCTGAGGGATTGCACTGGATTGGCACGGCCTGGTTTTGGGTAGTGGGGGGCCACAAAGATGGCTCGGGTGAGAAGGTGCTGGGAGCTTCCCACCATGTCCGGCAGAGCCAATGGCTGATGGCTCTGAAGATGGACATGCTGCTGGCCAGAACTGGGCCAATGAGAGAGGTTGGTGACACCTCTGTGAGGACATATTTAAGAAAAAATCAAAATAAAGTCACAAGATTTTGGATTCTAGCCAGAGAAGAGGAGGAGGTGAGAACATGTGAGGAAAAACAACATGGCAACACCAAGGTCAGTGGAGAAGNCATTTCGGTGATGGACTGACCAAACCCCCATGCCCTGTGTCCCTGCGCTGTCGGTGGGAAGGAGGGAAGGACTGGGGGAGGAGGTGTTCTAAGGGCTTATTTTACTTCTCATTATCCTCCTCTGATTCTGTTAGTTATAAATTCACTTCGCAACTTAAGTTGAGCCTGTTTCACCCTTGAAGTGTTTCTCCTGGTCCTTATCGCACTCATGAAGCATTCATTATTGTTTTTTCCTTTTCCATCCTCTGCCCAGCTGTGGCAGGAGAGGGTGAACAAGCAGCTCTTGTGGGTGCCTGGCACTGGGCCTGTGTCAAACCATGACAGGGATTGTTCTGTTAATGGTGGACATTAATTTCCATGTATGACAAAGCCAGGTCAAAGCCATCAAGAAGATAGACAAAGGACTTCCCTCTGCACGCCACCGTGACTGCATCCCACTCCAGGCAGGTGTGGGGAAATGCACAGACTGCAGCAACTTTACAGTAAAAGCCTGATTTCAGAAAACACAGTGTCTGTACCAGTTAGATAAGGTATCTGACCAGGAAAACCACAACAGCGAAGGAGGAGAACCAGGCTGAGAAGCTGTAGGAGCAGCAGTAGGAGATGGGGATAAAGGTTACTGAAGGTCAAGTACAGCTGGCGCATTGCTGCTGGCACGAAATTGCTGCTGCATTCCAGGAAATCATTCCCTCTCATCTTCCTGAGCCTGTCACATTCTATTTCACTTACTGGTTCCTTTTCAAGGTGTTCGTCTTATTTGTCTCCTTGGGTTTGCTGTTTATCTCCATTTATTCTCAGCATAATTTGAGGCTCGTTGTTTGAATTCTGTGACTGGTGGGCAGGTGGGGGAGCGTTAACCTGTGTAATGATTTGGAGAATCTACATGGGAAGGAGAGAGAACAAGATTAGTAGAAGTGATTACAGCAGGAGTTGTGACGGGAATATCATTTCAGCAGAGTGAGCAGTGGGGGACCAGCTGGCCTGTGTCTCGTCATTTTTGCAGAGAAAACTGAAGGAGCCACGTTACTCTGTGTGAGCCGTGTCCGGGAGCTATAAAATTACCTACTGATGAATAAGCTGGAAAGTTGTCTGAGATAAAGTTTAGGAAGCACTAACATACCTCACGCAATTCCAGCTTTATGGTAATGTATGTTAGATAATTAGCACCAATGGGTAAGAGGCATGAATACTCATACATCGAAAGCAAAGCATTAGCATATATTCAGGAGATTACAGTTAAATTTATCATGAGCTACCTGTCTCTGCTGGAACAGTTCTTACAGCAGAAATCTCAGTCGTCTTTGAAAAAGAAAAAGATATTAGGACTTTACATTCAGCTTGCAGGGGGTTCTTCTGAAGAAACCAAAGCTTGCTATTCACAAATGAATGATGGAAACCCCCCGCCCCCCCATTACCAGCCTGGGTCTGCAGAGTGGTGGCAGAGGGCTGCAGGGCTGTGGGCTGGCCACTGGGAGGAATGGCTGGGGCTGCCCTGTGCCAGGCACATTTGGTCCCAGCCAGCTCAAACCAACCCACTGTGGCTGAGCCACCCAGCCATGTATGGGGCACCTCTGGGAAAACAGATCTAAAGGAAGGGCAGAAAATTCCAGGTGGAGAAAAGAGGAGGGAACCCCAAGGTCAGAGGAAGAAGTGCTCCACAGCAAAGTAGACACCTCCTGCAGCCCATGGCAAACACCATGCTGGAGCAGAGACACTCCTGACAGGAATGCAGCCCCTAGAGCCTACTCTGGAGCAGAAGAAAGGGGCAAGGAGGAAAGAAAAGCAGAGAAGAACTGTGATGGACTGATTGCAACCCCCAGCCCCACTACACCGTTCAGGTGGGGTGTAGAGGAATCTAGAGTGAAATTGAACCTGGGAAAGGGGGGAGGAAAGGTGTTAAAATGTTTGTTTTTCTGTTTCTCACTACTCAAGCTAATAATTGGTTATTTTAACGAGCAAAAAAATTAAATTAGTTTTTCCCCAAGTTGAGTCAAATATTTGAGAGAGACTGTATCCTACCTTCTTCTGAGCTTGGGAATCTATGTCTACATCTTCACTGCAGGACAAGTGCAGATGGATCTGGGGCAACCTGCCTTCTCCAGAGGCAAGACCTGAAGTCAGCTCACCAGGTGTGCCTTGCATCTGCAACAGGAGCTAAACTTCCTTTGAATTACACTCAGCCACGTCTTGCATTCATAACACAGCTTCTGCCTCCTCTCAACATTCTGCCCTGGGTGAAGAAGTATCTTCTCTGGCCCTAGTCATGATTATAACATCTTTTAATTTTAGCATTGCAATATGTCAATATGTGCACTGTGCAGGTTTTTAATCCTGTTGCTAACAGTTTACCAGAGAACGGAGTAAAAGATATACTGTGCTCCAAATCTCCTGGATAATGACTTAGTTACATTAAACTTGTTTCCTGGATGTCTCATCCATTGTTATGCTTGCAAAATCATTCACATTAAGAATGCTCTGTTTTAACAACCTTGCCCAAGTGTAATTCTTTTAATTTCTTCATTTGTTTCTTCTGGGAAGTTTAAGAAAATATCTTTAAGTTACTGTTGAATTAAGGAGAAAATAATCCTCTACTTGTTCAGAGAAGAAAACCCCAGAAACTCAAACCACACTTTTTCATCTGTGCAGTCCTAGAAATAATGCTGAGGGTTTATCATTTCATGTATATTGCAAAACCTAAGTAAAAACCACTTGCATCTTCTGAGAACAAAAATGAGAAAGAATAAGATTAATAAGAAATGCTACCAGAAAAAGACAGAAAACTAAGTGTAAATGGAGGTAAGCTACAGCTAAAGTGGCTGTAAGGTTACTCACGGATTGAATACTTGCACATACTCTGACATACAAAATCTGCAATTAAATTTTAAAAGAAATTCCTAAACCAAGGATTTGGTCCATCTAATAAGGAGAAAGATGTTGAGATTTAATGACTCTACTGTTGTCTTGGAATTCCTTTTTTCTTCACAAGTCATTGAAAATGTCTGTCTTTGATAAAAACAGAGCTGTTTCATATACTGACTAATACTGCTCATGTTGTTACAAGACTATTTGCAGATGATATTTTACAAAGGACACATAAAGAAAAGTATTTTTGAGGGACAAATCTTGTTTCTGTTCACATACCCAGACTCAGACTAAGCACTTCTCTTATTCAGAGCGCAGAAGTGGAAACCTAAATTTAAAGTAAGAAGTCAGTATTTCTTTGTGACATGGCTGGGATACACCACCAGGAGTCAGGAAATTGAAGAGGTCATGTATGTGACACTGAGAAGCACATCTGCACCTGCTTAAAACCTACATACTGGTCACAACAGGATCTGGCAGAAATAAAATAATCAGGGTCTGAAGCAAAAAAGTAGGTTCTAGATAAATCCAGACAGAATGGCCTCCCAAAAATACCCTCCTTCCAAGGCACTTGGGAAGCACAAGAATAAAGTTGAGACTTGTGTTTCCTATAGATTTAATTATATAGAGCCAAGTGACCCAGTGAGAAAGATGGGCAGAGAGATCCATTCCAGAGTAGACTCCAGCAGAGTCTCCAATAGACTGGAGATTAAAAAGTAACATGAGGCATGGAAGAAGCCCCATTTATCAGGCAAAATAGCTTCTGTCCTCTTCATTTTTAAAAGTTTTGGGATATCTGAAGACAGACTGGAAAACGCACTTGTCATCCAGCTCTTTACACTACCAGGGTGAATCTGTGAGAGTGAGAGATGTAGAAACACCTAATCGAGGTGCCTTGGAGGGAAGGAAAAGGCTGCAGGGAGTATGGTAGGAGACAAAGAACAGGATACTTACATTCATTTTACAGCTTGCACTCCTCCTCTGCCCAGGAACACAAGCAAAAGACAAGCAAAACAACAAGGAGTAACAACATATTTTCTGTGTTACTTAAAATACTGTGAATGCAGAAATTGAAATGTTCTATTCTTTCTTTGATTCTTCCAGTTGCACCTGTTTAGATAGAGAGGAAATACAAACCAAACATGAGCATTCATTCTTATTTGCATGATTATAAGTGAGCTGAGAAAATTCAGCTTTTCTGAGAGGACACCTGCCCCTTGTCTTCCTGATCACTGTGAATTACCATTCTGTTACACTTGGAACTGCTGAGGATGCTGCTGAAACAACATTGGCTTCTTTCCAGAACAGAGAAGTTTGCTTGAGGTCTGTGTATACTGACTTCCTGAACACCAGAGTGATATACATAACTTCGCTGTTTATATGCAACATTTATCCCATTTTGTTTGCTCTTGTAATTTTTATCACAATAGAAAAATATTACAGATCTACAGAATGTCTTTTTCAAACACCTTTAGTACCTACATGAACTGAATTTTCTTACTTAGAAACAAGAGCACTTCAGGAGCTACAATAGGCAGATACAATTACAAGTAACTGTATATGCAGGAACAGGGAACAGAGGTTAGGCAAGGCTTGAATATGAGATATGACACCAAACCAAAAATGGGATTCCAATACAGGCTTGGTACCAGGAAAATCTAAGTAAGCACAACTTTGCAAAAGAACAGAAACTTGGTTGCTTCAGAATAAATGGTCTTTACATGATGCTGCTGGAGAACAATAACCATGGAAAAGCTAAGCCCAGTTTACTTCAGATTTAAACAGACTTCTACAGAATCATTCCTGACATCTGTTTGGTTATGTTTCAGGTTCGGCTATGAAAGTTTTGCAGAATCTTAAAAAAAAAACCCAACCAAACAAACCACAACACCCTCCCTCCAATCTACATTTTATAATAGAACACAGTCTTTACAGATTCAATAAATTATTCATGGAGAAGGCAATATTACTATTAGACCCTGGGGTCTTGGGCTCCCTGCATGTAAAAGATCTAACTCTACACAATCAATCCAGTAGGATAACTGTTATACTCTACTTAACCCAGATTGCCTAACAGGGTTTGAAAATGGATTAGTGGATGATGAGCTCGTTTTAAAAGCAATATTATCTCCCTGAAAAGCAGAGGATAATTCCTACTAGCCGTTTTAAGAAATAAAATGATCCTAGGTTTGAAAGAAACTTTTCACATATTCTGTTAACTAGCTAGACATTGACACATGCAATGACTGGAGACATGGTACAAGCTAAGCATCAAAACAGGCATCAATCAAAAACATGAACAGTAAGCAATAGTCTTACACTCTTAGAGTAATAAGAATCTAGATTGACAAGAAGGTATCAAAACTGGCTCATTATTACAAATTCTCTGAAGATCCTCTGTGAAGGGGCAAGCAAGATTTCTGCAGTGGCTCCAACTCTTCATCATTACAGCAACTCCCATGATTAATACTGATATACTGAGGATATGCTAACACATTTCTAATTACAGAGAGAGGCATAAACCTGAAAACATTCTAGAGACCAAATGGTTCATTGCTTTCTATTTCTGGTGACTACTAAGCTCCCAAAATAACCCAGCAGAATTTACTATCTATAGTGATGGGTTCAATTTTTATTTTTCACAGAAATCTCTGCTTGCTATCAAAGCACTATGCTATGGTCATTTTTTATTTTGCACTTGTTAGGATACTCTGTTTTCCTTGCATGCCTGCATTTTGTTTGTTCATAATATTCCCTTGAAATAGAGAAAATAGCTGGAAGTAGCTCCAGATTGGATTGGACACAGAAAGGGAAAAGCACAAGACTTACCTCTACATGAAGACATCAAGATTTCAGACAGAGAAAAGAGACATATTCTGAACTTGTTGCAGAATCATAGCATCATTTACTTTAGAAGAGACCTTTAAGAACATTGAGTCCAACCATTAACCCAGCACTGCCAAGTTCACCACTGAATCATGTCCCTAAGTGTCACATCTACATGTCCTTTCAATCCCTTCTGGGATGGTGACTCCACCACTTCCCTGGGCAGCCTGTTCTAATGCTTGACAGCCCTTTCTTTGAAGATTTTTTTCCTAATATGCATCTACTGAAAACAGTTCATATTTTGAATATCAAATTTTCACAGCAAACTGTTCATAGGCAAGCCCTAGGCTGAAAGATGTTCGCATAAAACATTAGTTGAATAAATTCAAACTAACATATTTCTGAATCCAGTAGAGCAGTTTGTAAGAACAGAATCTACTACTGGCATACATGGTCACTCCAGGATTCTGTGAAAGCAGATAGAACTCCAGAACCCACAACATTTTTACACTGTTGTAAATATATCTCTCTTGTTAACAAAATGGCAGCATGACAAATGTAACACAGGAGCATTGCTTGGCCCCCTTTGCTTAGCAGATTTTCTCTCCTTTTATTCTTTAGTACTTTCTCTCCCAACATGTTTTTTGTTTTCTGTGCTGCTACCTGGCTCTTCCCTTTCAGACAGCCTCTTCCTGACAGTTATCAGGGTTTAACATACTGTACTAGGAGGCTCGTGAATATTGCTCTTTGATTTTTAGTGCTTTATGATGAATGGCTAGAAATCATTCCTGTAAAAAGAAAAAAAAAAAAAAAAGGAAAGAAAAATAGTTTCTGAAAACCTTTGTGCTATTGAATTCTGCCTGCAAATTCTCTCACATTGCCTTGCTTTGCTACAGGACTGTCACTCTGCATGCTAGATGTTATACACCTTTCCCCCCACACCCCAAAACAGCAAGGTATAATGTGGGAAAAATAAGAGTATGAACCCTAAGTTTAATTTTCCTGTGTGATTTTTTAATTCTTTTGTTTTTTAAAGTCTTTCCAGATGTGTTTAAATTTGAGGTACTTTGTGTTTTGCATCCTTTGTCACTTCATAACAGACCCCCAGCTCTTTTTTCATTACCTAAATAAAAGCAGGGAGGCAAGAATTGAAATGGTGGACCCTGGACTAACAAAGATTATTCAGCTCAGCAGAAAAATACTTCTACTGCATTTAGCAACCTACAGAAAGGATTGGGTGGAAAAGTCACTGGCAGGAAGGAGAAAAGGAGCACCTCTAAAATAGAAAGGCAAGAGTCTGTCCAACTGCACATTTCTGCAAGGAGTCTGATGGAAGTACTCTTACCTCTAGGTTTCTTTAGGGGTGTTGTCATTGACCTACATGCTTTCTGCCAATGAAATTCAAGGCATTTATAAACTTGTCCAGGGTTTCAAGAGCATTCAGGCGAAATATATCCCCAGTGGACTGGATTTAGTCCATTGCGCCCAGACAGAGCAGACACAGCAGGCTCCACGCCTTCCAGAAGCCTTGGCAACATGCTTGTATCTGAGAAATTCCAGGCAGTAGCAGGCCCACACTGTTATGGTGTGCTGCCATCACATCCACACAGCTGGAAATCCAGCCTGAAATCACTGTTGGTGACCCTTCCACAATGCCCTGCAGAGCAGGAAGGATCCTGGTGGGCAAGACCAGCTCTCGATGCCATTTCTGCAGGTCACAGGCAGCACAGCCCCCCTCTCATTCTCGCATTAGGTAATTCCCCAATCCTCAGTGATGGCAGTGGGACCAAGTTCAGAGCAGCAGAGCACTGGCTGGTCTACAGGGGGATGAGTGGGATAATCTTCCCCTCTCCTCCAGAAAAACAAGCTTCCTGTTTTCGTTGCTTGGTGAGAAAATAGTCTGAAGTTGTCAATACAAATATCAGGCAGCAAAGTTTATGTTCTGTATTTTTAAGTCTCTTTAAGACAGTAAGTCAAAGTATATACCAGGCCAGGACATACTGCTAGTTCAGATATGAAAGTAATTTCCTAAGAACACATATACACAAGGCCTATCAAGCACTGCTGATGCCAAGGAAGGAACTAAATCAATTTCCACCATTTGAAGTCCTTTTTCTTAAAGGTGAATCTCAGTTTTCTCTATTCTTCCCATGAACTTAAAAATACATTTATTTCCTTGATTTTTCTCCTCCTCTTTCCAAGTGCCATAATTCCCCAGTGTGGGCTTATGAAATACACAGAAGCTGGTGGTCCCCACCACAGAGAGCCAACAGCCTACAAGCAGTAACAAAGACCGCAGTGGTAAGTACCAACAAGGGAAGGAAAAGAAGCATTTCTTGGTGAACTCATCTGAATTAAAAAGTTCAAATTTATCACCTTCAATTTGCTATCCTTTCATGAATGGTAAGCTTCAACTCTAGAACAGTTCAGCAGTTCCCCCTTTCATAACTCATGAGCTTAAAGCACACACAACAGTGACTTTACAGCATTCAGCTTTCCCAAACTTCTTCAGTGTAATGGAAAAATACAGAAGAACACATTTCATAGTATGGCACAGGTGGCATCTTGCAATTCTCCATCTGGGATTCCAGCATGTTTCTGTACCTTTCTTACTAACTGGGTGCAACATGGAAAAACCCATGTATGAACCAGGAATTTCAAGATCTTCTTCAACTTAATCTTGAAGATACACATGCTGAAAAACTTAAAAAACAGGATTTAAAAGATTCAAACATTTTTTTACTATAATAACCAACCACAGCTAATCCTGTGGACCTAGGTTCTAGGTATGGACCAAATGCCTATATGCCAGAGGGAAAAGGAAGGTGATTTTGGAGATGCAGTCAGCCTGTTTGAGCACCTCATTACAGTTATGTGCTATGGCTGTCACCGTGTGTCTCTGCATATCTACGTTCAGACCAGAGGTTGCACAAGAAGCTGGGTATCAGTTCCCCTACTGAAACTTGCCCATTTCCCAGGGAGGTTTGTAGGAGGCAAACCCATGGGCCCTGTGGATAGCGAGGCTTGGCCCATGGCCTTACACAGCTCAGGCTGCTCTGAGGCTGGGTAGAGAACCAACTGCAGCCACATCAGCTCACATTCCTCACTGCTGTTTGTTGCTCTGGGACAGTAATTACTTCCAGCTTGGTTTCCAATGCATCAGATTTCTCAGTGAAGTGGTTCTTTGCATTTCACCTGTACCTTCTAACATCACACAGATAGCCAGATCCTCTTCTCCCATCTGCTGGCTCACAAGTAGAGAAAACTGTCAAAATCAAACAGAAAACCAGCATTCTGTGCTGCCTGCCCACAGAGTGGGCACTCACAGCACAGATCAGTGAAGTACCAGTTATATACCTAGTCTAGTATCATGTGTGTAAGGGCTTTCACCAAAGCAAACGGATGAAAAGCAAAAGTTACCTGGAAGATACATCAGTATGCTTTAGTCCTTACTGACTTGTGTGTTAAAAGGCTCCACACCAGATGTGTCATTTCACTAAAAAGCCACTTTGCCCTGTGAAATTGGAGTGCCCAGGCCTCAGATGAATACCTGGCTCTTGGCTTAAGGTCACAGTTTCTTTCTTGCTAAGTCTAATATCTTTCCTCAGTTGTACCAGATCAGTCTGCAGATTTAATGGGATTCATGGGATTTTCATTTTCCTGAGAGCCTGCTAAATTTATAGGCAAAAAATACTGTTTTGCCTTTTTTCCCCCAACAGTTCTGTAAAATAGCTCCACCTTCTAGGGGGTCTACATTAAATTTTTTAATACTGCAGAGAATCCTTGATTTGGAACGGAATTTTCAGAGTAGAAGAGGCTTCCTTTGCAACCACCCCTCCCATCCTTTAACTTTACAAAAGTTCTCTTCACAAAGTTCCAAACCACTCTGGTTTAGATGCAGAGCACTGAGAAGGCTTAACATTAAGTTAAACTTTTTTTCTTTTGTTCTGGAGTGTGCATTTTGGGGCAGGATTGTTAAGCAAGAAAAATAACTGAAGATTCTCCACAGAAAAGGTCATTTTCTGGCAGGAGTTTCAGTTCATACCTATTAAATGCTCACAAGGAGCCGGGTTTATTGTTTGTTTGTTTTAAAACTAGAAACAACCTTCAGTTCCACATTCAGAATTTGTATGTCACGTTTCAGCCTGGAGCATATTTTTACGGTTAAGTTATAAACCTTTAAATTAAGAATTTATCATAAAAATACACAACAACTCTCTCGCAATAACATCGAGAACATCACCACTATAATGATAAAAATGATTAAATGCTATCATTCTGTTCAAGACATTGCCAACAGATTTTGTGTTAACTGCCTGCAATTAAAGGTCTGTCTCTTTTAATAACAACATATTAATATGAATTCTGCCAGTACTTTTTTAGCTTCCAAAATATTATTAAAATAAATAAGCTCAGGATGAGAAAGAGTAACACAAACAGGAAAACAGACTGTTTCACAATTATAAAGCCCTTTGCAATAGAGAGTTCAGTTTTAATATAAACCTGAATTCCTTAATACAGATTATCCAGAGCAGGAGACAAGTTCTGTACTAACCTTATTTAACATGCCTGCCTGGGCGTACTGAGCATTCAAAACATTGTACTCTGTAACCTCCTGGAGCATCCTAATGAACTGGGGGAGCAAGATTAAACTAAAATAAATATCTAACTTTTTTTTAAGTATGACAGAGGGGCAGCAAGAAGATTTGTACTGGCAGTAGGATGCATATTTTTTTCAGTCTCTTCATTAGTCATTACAAATAAATTAGCTAACTGCTAAATAACAAAAAAAGACAGGCACTAATTAGAGTAGTGGCTTAGACAACTGTGTGTATTCAAAGTTAAAACTTAATTAGAAGTTAAAACTATGTTGTTTTATTGATGTGTACTTAGCATTTTTAGCCCTTTAAACATTAAATGGAGGTTCACTTAGGAAGGGACATTACAATTAAACATTTAAATACACTGCTAATTTTCTCCTCCAGTTAGTGATACTCGCTTTTCTCCTGACACAGTCACTAGCAAAAAAAGAGCAAAATGAGAAACCTGCCAAACATGAGCAAATATTTTCACCTTATTCCTAGAGTAAATTATTGTCTCTGAATTGCCATTCTTCTTATTCCAGTTTTATTCTTTTCATTTGTTGGCAAGGGAATTCGCATGCTCCAGCCCCCCTCCTTCCTCCCAACAGTGATACTGGGCTAATAAATTCTTACTGCTTTTTTCCATCTATCAAAACCACTGCATGAATCGCTGCCTAGGAGTCCTCGCCACTGAGCCACACATACTGCTGACCCCCCTTGGGAACAGCAAGCAGAACCCTGTGCCAATCAGCAATTATAAGATAATGGTACTAAAAAGCCTGAACCTGGGAGTTATTCAGTTGCTCTGCCAATGCTTGTAGGACTCTTTTATGTGCCTGGGAATTAAGTAATTAACAGACTAATTTATTGTTCCCTATAAAGGATTCCTCCCTCTCTAGTCAGGTTTGACATCATCAAAATTCACCACAACATCAGAACATGCCAATTGTTCATCCTCATTTCCAAAAAACAAAGAAATCCATGAAAATATTGCTTCATAGCTTAAGCTTGCTTTGGAAAAAAAACAAAGCCAAACCATAAAAAAGTCACTGTCACAATTTGAGCATTGTCCTCCAATACAAATACACATGCCTTAAATAAGGTAAGTCCTTAATTAACAAGACCTTGATAAGCCAAATACATCAGTCAAGTAGATTGTGAATACATTGGTGCTCCTCACTCTGAAAAGTAAAGGATGAATCTGTTTTTAACCATTGTGCAGACTGCATGGAATAACCTAGAACATTCTCCCTACAGAAGCTAGATCATTGCTACAAAGAAAGGACAAGCTTTAACCACTGATGGCAATGAACACTGCTGCTTTAGCTTACAGTCCAAGCCACAGCCAAGAGATCAGTGTTCAAGCATGGTATTACAACCTGTTTTCTAGCTGATACACAATATTAAGGCTTCACCTGCATTACAAATACATGTTGTGTTTAAACAAAAATAGGAGAGGTTACATTAGAGGAAGTGACGACTGCAATGTTATAGTAGTCATCATGGTCAAGGGGAAATTGTGTTCAACTTCATGGATTAGACACTGATGGAGAACACCTTTCTGCTTCTTTGCTCTAGGTCTTTCCTTCCAGCCCAGAGGAAGCCTGCCAGTTGATCTTTGCAGAATCTGAAGGAAGGAATCAGCCAAATTTGTAACATAGAAAAGAAAAAAAAAATCAAACTAAGCTTAGAAAATAAAGAATGTGAATTAGAGATGTCAAATCTCCTTTACTGAGGATATTTTAGTTAATAGGATATATACCTGTTGGAAACAATCAAGGTATTTCCATTCTTGTCTCAGGTCAGAAACCAGCTGTTCTCCCAAGACTGCTCCAACTAGGATATTTTCAGGATTTTAGTATCTACAGTATTGTTCCTGCACCTCTTCTGGTCCAGTCACATCACTCAAATCAGTCTCATCAGCCGAAGTTCAAAACAAGCCAAAATGATCCCATGACACTGGGTTATTACAGAGCTGAAGAGTCAAAAGAAAACTTTTGGGACTGAGAGGGTTGAGCAGCCTTAGGGGTGGCAAGGAAGATACATTTATCAAAAAAAAAAAAAAATCACAGAATTCTAGTAAGGCTAGAAAGGACCACAGTGGGTAATCTGGTCCAACCTCCCTCAGGTAGGGTCGTCCTAGAGCACACTGCACAGGATTGCATCCATATGGTTCTTGAATATCTCCAGTGAAGGAGACTCTACAACCTCTGTGGGCCATCTGTGCATGGTCACTGCACAGTAAAGAAGTTCTTCCTCATACTTAGGTGGAACTTCCTCTGCATCGGTTTCTGTCCGTTGCCTCTTGTCCTATCACTTGGCACCACCCAGCAGAGCCTGGATCCATCCTCTGACACCTTCCCTCAGATACTGACAGATACTCGTGAGGTGTCCTCTCAGTCATCTCTTCTCAGCTGAACAGGCCAAATTCTCTCATCCTACTTCACAAGAGGATTTCATCATCTTTGTTTCCCTCTGCCAGACCCACTCCAGGAGCTCCCATGTCTGTGTTGTACTGAGGAGCCCAGAACTGGTCACAGCGCTCCAGATGTGCCTCACTGGGGCTGAGTAGAGGGGCAGAATCACCTCCCTTGACCTGCTGGCAATGCTCTTCCTACCACTGTCCTTCTTGGCACTGCTGCTTCACGGACAGCTTGTTGTCCACCAGGACCCCCAGGTCCTGCTCCACAGAGCTGCTCCCCAGCAGGTCAGCCCCCAGCCTGTGCTGGTGCCCAGGGTTATTCCTCCCCAGGAGCAGCACTCTGCATTTGCCTTTGTTAAATTCAGATGGTTCTACTCTGCCCCTCTCTCCAGCCTGTCGAGGCCCTTCTGAGGGGCTGCACAGCCCCCCGGGGTATCGGCCTCTCCTCCCAGCTTTGTGTCGTCAGCGAACGTGCTGAGGAGGCATCTGCTTCTTCATGCAAGTCATCGATAAATCAGTTGAAAATACTGGGCCTGGTTTTGAACCCTCAGGGACACAACTAGTGACAGTCCTCCAACTTTGCACTGTAGAAGCAATTGTAGAACCTTCCTGAGAATCATGAAGACTAAGCCATGCTTTCCTGGCTTGGGCAGAGGAGAACTTCCTTAACACTTCTTGGTGGAGGAGGCAAAAAGAAGCTTAAAGAATGCTGAGTTTGTTAAATCTAAAATGAAAAGTTATTAAAAGAAAAGTGAAAATGCAGAACATCATATCACTAATAAAAACCTGGCTGAAAAGTTGTATTGAAGGATAGCACAGAGTAAAATCATGATATCAATTCATAATACATCATGCAAGTATTTTTAATGAAGTTTTTTTTTACTGCATAGCTCAAATCCTGACATTTATTATTTCAATGATTTCAGATGCTCTTTCCAGGATTTCTGTGAAAAAAGAAAGCCATTTTCAAACCCTGAAACAAATTGGCTCCTATATATAAGTTTAAATTATCCATCACCCTGAAGGAGGATTCAAGCAAAATCGAAGGCCATCTTGATGAATAATCAAGGTAAATTTGTCACATTTTTTACCGTGCTGCATACTTTCAGAGTTTCATAAAAAGATCCACATAATTAGTTTAGCTTACCAGGAAAAAAAAAAGTTGAATGACAAGGTCAGGCTCTTGCCCTTTCAGTAAATTAGAGAAGATTGCCATAAATTGCATAATATAATGAAACACCAATTTGCATATTTGCTGCTATATTAAAAGGGATCAGTTTTAGCTCGCAAAGCAGAACAAATAAAAACATGCATTTTAATAACTCAAATTACTCCCAGGAAGTGACCCTCAGCAGAAAGCCTGATTATCACTACTTAATTAGAAGCCTTGGAAAACTAAATCCTCCTTTAAATCCTATTCTGTGTACAGTGAAAGATGAAGCCGTGAGTTTTGTCTTAGATTCAATATTTACTCTTTACTAATATGTTTGCAGGGGAGACTTTCCAAGCATTATGAAGACATGCAAAAAAATTAATATTCAAAGAAAGAGTGCATAAAACCTGTGTTGGCTTGCAGGTGCAAAGCAATTAACAAGCTGGCATTTGCAGTACTTTTAATTAATTAATTAAAAATTCAAAGCTGACTTTCATTTCTTTAAATGTTTGAACATTTTATCCATCAATAATGAACCACTACTTACTGCTGTGCTACAACAGCTGGTAAATGAAAAACTTAGTCCAACACTGTAAAAAAAGTGCACAGGAATTTCACATTTTGCTTTCTCCTTGCAATTTAAAAATGCAGTAGATTATGAAACTCTGTATGATGTGGAGATGGATCTTGTGCGTCCACTTAGCTGTAAAAATAAACTGCATTCTGTATTACAGTTCAATCTAGAACAGAAATTAAAATCAAGGTTTCAATATAAAATGTACTTGGGTTTAATTTTTAATTTAACTTGAAAAATTTAATTCTGTCTGCTTTGGGAAGTCAAGAGATTTTTCTCAAGAATAAAGTATTCTGCCCTAATTTTTAAAGGTTAAAATTATACTATAAAACAAGATCGGAGAAATTTCTAAATGGTTGCAAATAATAAATAGTCATAGAAAGGTGCTGCTAATAAATTTACAGGTTGATATCACTTGAATGATAAATGCATTGATTTTAGCAGAAATAATTTGATCAGTATGTATTTAAAAAACACTATCATTAGTATACTTTAATTAAAACATAAATACTACATTGCTACCTCACTAGGCATTCACTCAGCTGGAACTAACTGTATTTGCTTAATCTACAATTTTAGATGTATTAGCAAAAATAAATGTTGGTGAATGTAAGAGCCTGATTACATATCTTGGGTAAATTGGTGATAATGAGTCAAGAGACTTTGTGTTCATTCACATATATTAGAATAAGAATCATTATGAAATTAAAGCTAAGATTAATCCTGCTAATGACACCATGGAGCATCTGGGAATAAGATAACCCAGATGTCAAATTCACTGTGATACTGTGCTGCTATTTGATAGAGTAACCCCTTGAAGTGTTCTTCTAAGGCAGCTAGCTGGTACCCCACAGTCCCAGCACTTGAAATGCAAATGAGTGACAAGATAGACTAATAATGAGAGCAGATTCTAGCAGTAAGGAAAATGAATTAATTAAAAAAAAAAATCTGAACCACTGATAAGAACAAGCAGCAGGCAACCCAATGTCCTCAATTAGGGTGGATGACATCTGCAGTGTATTTCTCTCTAATAAAGCCCTCACTCTGTATTCCAAAGCACACGATTCTAACACTGTTAACATTTTAATGTCTTGGGCGTGCATGGTAACATTAATTACAAGATGATTTGGATGACTTCTGAATCTCTTTTATGTCTTCCAGTGAGTAAAAATCTGAGTTGCAGCTTTGATATCATAAATAAAATGTAGAGACCTGCCAAGCATTAAAGCTCTCCTGAAGTAACTCAGATCTGCTAAGTTACATTAAACCTTTATAGCTAAGTAAAGAGCATTCTCTATGAATTTAAAGAGGGTCAGTGTCTATACATTTTAATGGCAAAGCTTTACACATCTCCGGCATTTTTCTTTAGACTGCAGCTGTTGTTGTTTTAATTACTAATGAATTTAATCTAATGTTTTGTTGAGCTCAATTTACCTTCTCCATAGCATTTGTTCAGAAACACACACCAGGATTAAGCGACTTGCTTCCTTAGTTTCCCCAGCCCACTGTCTTCTCTTCCTGCTAACTGCTCTGCTCCCTGTCTGGAAAGAACAATTGTTAGCACGAGGACTCCCAAAACAAGACAAAGATGATCGCCAGCTGAAAAAAAGCCACACTTCAATTGTAGCACAAGCCTCAGTGAGGAAACCAAGAGCAATCCAGGATCCCCATGGGCTTTTCTGAGTCACACTGAAACATAGTGGGACTTCATCTCCCTTGCAGTTCTTAGGCACACCAACCACCCATGCAGTGCCATCATCATAAACTCAGTGCAGTGGGGAAAAACATGAACAAGGGACAGCTTTTGTAGAGGGAAGACACACAGTGTCCCTGGTTCTGTACTGCCCCGAATCTTCTGTAAGTCAGTACAGTAAAAGCAAGGAGAAAGCTTTTCACAGTTTCATAGTCCCCTTCATGTCAGTGTAAATGCAAGGAGCAAAGGCATGCAGAATGGAGCTTTTATTTTCTAAATGAATGCCTGAAGCAGACAATGAACTTTCACTAGTGTTTGGGTGGCTGAGTCAAGATGCTCAACCTTCTCGCAGCTTCACTTGCAAAACTTCTCATCAAACTTCACTCTGCCATAGGTTATGATACACAGTTCAGTAAGAGCTTTATGAGAAACGTCACTGTAGGAAAGGCTTATGTGCATTTGAAAACTACCATTTCTTTGGGGCAAATAAGCAAATGCAAATATCTTGATCTCTTCTTTGACACAGGGACACATGTTGACCAGAGTCTTCATGCCAAAGATATAAGACTCAAACTGAGTCATTTCCACGTATAATTTACAAGAAAAATAAATAACAATATGTCAATCCACAGTTAAGATTTGTGGTCATGAGATTTGTAATGAGAAGCCACTCAAATCATTTCACATTGTTACAAAGTTCTTCCCTCAGAATCTTACATCTGTGCCCTTTTCTGATGACATTTCTGGGATGCCACCACTAGGTCTGTCTTCTGCTTTCGTTGGGTTCCACACACATACACACTTCTCTGTCTTGCTCACCTATGTATGTAACCACATGCACCTTCTTCTTGTTCTGTCCCTCTCCTCCCCAAATACATTGATAAGAGACATTTACTGGTCCAATTAGCTTTTTTATAAGTCTGAGGTGAGATAATCAAGGAGAAAGTAAGAGGAAAGCAAACTGGCCTTGGGATCTCTGCCTTCAAATACACTTCTGGTGCATTTTAGAGGGTAATGTATACAAAATCTCATTTAATGCAGACATTCTTTCCTGTTTCAACCTTCACAGCCTCAAAGAATGTCTTGATGTTAATAATTTTAAAACCTTTCTCTGAGGAACATGGATAATAATTTCCACTGTTGTGTTGTTGCAGTAGATCTTGTCATCCAGGTGGAGCCAACTTCTGGCACAATCATGCTCTCTCTTTATGCCAGAAATTTGGGGGCGGGGGGGGGGGTTACTATTCAGAATTTAAAATATTTTTGTTGATATAATAAAAAGTGTACCCTTTTAGATCCATCAGCCCATGATCTGCTCAGTCAGGAAAGTAATTCACATAAAGTTGCGTAAAAGGCAGAGACTCTTTCCCCTGCACAAAGATTTGACAGCACTCACATCTTCAGTCTTTTATAGACATTCCACAGCCCTGTGGATTTTCATTTCACTTCAGCCCTGCTTTTTAGTTTTTATTGTTCTCCTCTCAGCATCTCTAGATCAGCTGAAGAGGACTTGTGAAGATGGAATAATCCACCCATACCCTGAGCCACCCAGAGAACTGAAAATTTTGCTCAAGTACCCCCACAATTAAGTTCAAACAAAGAGTTTAGCATGTCTATACCTAAAAGTAAATCTCTACTATCAGCTCTAGTTATTGGAATGTATGTGCAACTAGAAGCATGGGTTATGCAAAAATATTGTATTGCAGGTTCAGGAGATGAAAGCAAAACTGCAAATCATCTGCATCTGCTGTCCTTGATACACATCTCATGTCTTTGTTGGTGGTCTTTGCTAAAAGACAAAGACTGACCTTGTCCCAGGCTACATCACTTATCCTATTAATCAGCATCTTAATGAACATTCCACGTGGCTTTTGAGCAGAAGACTAAGCACCCACTGTCTAAGAACCCTTCCATTTTCTGGAGAAGCTGTCTCTTCCTAAAAATGGCTTTGCATCATGCTCTGCCTTTCTACTTTACCCTGCTCATCCCTGCAAAGACCTGGCAGTGAGCTGGAGGCACAAGTCTCCTTAGCTTTCATTCCTTCGAGTTGGCTTGCTAGGGTGCCTCCACAGAGCACAGCATGCCTGCAGTGGTTTCACCTCGGTCTGCTCTAAATCCAAAATTTCAGCAGAGTTTTAAAACCCCATAGCCTGTATCTCTCCTCTGACAATACCAGCAGATTTGTTTCTTTGAGTTTTTCTGTTAGAAAAGAGCATGATGCACCTCCTTGCAAGAACATGGAGTAATTGCATAACCACTGGAGATTTTTAAAATTTATAATATAAGCTTCATTATAGGAAAAAAAATTAGGTATGCATAAAATGTAGCTTTTTAAATAGCTGAAATGCTTGTAATGTAACCACAGGGACAAACTAGAGACCCAGAGGGGAAAGACCATTGAAGAGTTAATAGAACTACCCCTTAAAAAGGTAACTGTTTTATCTACACACCACCATTTCCACAGGTAGGTTTAGCAAATTGCAAGCCAGCAGGTTCCAATAATAACTATATAAGGAATTTCCAAGGCAAAAGTTTAAGTCACAGTTACACAGGTCTTGTCTTTCCTTGTGCTTGGGCAAAATTGCCATTAATATTAATGGCAGACAGGCATGCATGTAAAGGAGAGAAACCCCTAATTAGTGTCATAGCACATGCAACATTCCTAACAGGGAAACCATTTTGTATGCCCTAATTGCACAAAATTGGCAACAAGTTACCGTATGCATCTGTATCAAAGGCTACAGAAGCTCATGAATTCTCCAGTGGTAGGAAAACGTGCCCATACTGCAGAGTTTGGGTGACAAAAGCAGTCTGTCTGTGTGTTCTTCTTACAACCTCTGCTACCTAGCAAAGGTACCCCTCCAGGGGTTCCTCACTCACCAGCAGGGTTCCTGCTTCATGCCTCAGAGGGTAAGCACAAGTACCTGTGTTTTCCACCAAGGCAAAGATTTTTTTCAGCTTTTTTTACTTAAACAGATCTGACTGATCAATCTGCGCTGATATGCAGATATTGCAAAAGTGTACTAAAAACACAGTGTAGCCTTACAAAAATATCAGAATTACACTGATCATGTCAGAGAGTAGGGCCTTCTTCCTGTCATTTACAGGAAATTTCTTCATATAATGCACTGCTACAAATCACAAGAAAGTCCATTTGGCTGCAGAAAGATGTTCAAGGTCC
The DNA here is from genome assembly GCA_013399195.1 of Dicrurus megarhynchus. Lineage (NCBI taxonomy): Eukaryota > Metazoa > Chordata > Aves > Passeriformes > Dicruridae > Dicrurus > Dicrurus megarhynchus. The sequence continues at coordinate 222,069 of VXAD01001540.1, forward strand.
CAGTGATGTACACTATGATTCCCACTAAATACAAAGCATTACAATTTCTGCAAAAATATTTCAGAGCTCTTCTCACTTTTAAGCCAATATTTTTTTTCTAGTAAAACAATAAACCAATTTTATCTGCAAGCAAAGGTAAGTGGTTAAGTAGAATTCTATGAGCAGCAATTGTGATAGTATGTTTTTACAGAGAAAACTCCTACATTCTTATAATATCTACCTTTTTAGATTTTCAAATCTTTAAATACACATTGCTTAAGCACCTCTGTTTGCCCCCGCTAAAAACATCAGCACAAGCAATTCCTCAAGTAACTCAGTTGACTTCTCCTTGATACAACAGACCACATTTTTGCTCCAGAGATTCAGAGACAGAAAAATATCTTATTCATCATTTTTTAATTTTTAAACTGGAGAAAGGAAATACTGTGCAAAATATTTTCACCTAAATACTTAATTGGAAGTCAACATAAATAGAGGACTGGCATCAACCTACTTAACGAGAAACATGATTGGCTCACTTGACATTTTCTTCACTTAACATAGAAGTTTCTTTCAACAAACAAATTCTTTTTCGTTTGGGTTTTTTTTTTTTCCTTTTAAGAAGTAATCTTCATTCTTCTACAACCAAAATGTGGAAGTGACCAAAGGAAACTCTAAAAATCCAAACATTTAACCATCTAGGAGCTCAGGTAGCAACAGTATATCCACTTCACCAATCACGGTAACACAAATCTGCCCATGTTGTATTTCTGGATAGATTGTTTGGCTCTTAATACTCAGCTTGGATGAGTTTAATGTTTCCCTGGCTGGTCTACTGTCATGCCCATCTGTCAGAGTGGCATACAGCCCATTCACAAGGTAGAATGCCAGTTTCAACCAGAGTATGGATACTAACCAAAGACCAGTTTAGGAGGAAAGCCTATTGGATGCAGCTAATGACACCTTATTTACAGAGATCCTCCTGGTGTCAAGCAGTGCCAAATTAAGAACACATGCTACATTACAAGGATCACATCTGTTAACAAATATTGGCACTTTGTCACTGGCATCTGCCTCTTTTGTTAATCCTCTTCAGTAGTGAAAAGGCTGCCTCAGAAGAAGAGGTGTTCAGGCCTCATCATACCAGTATAATCACAGATTTTACTCATCAAGCATTTCCCAGTAACAGGCCAAAGTTTGTCAGCATTACCTCTGCATACATCTCTTCCCAGCAGTTGGTGATGCCCTGTAAAAAGCTGTGAAATTATAGAATTATAATACTGATTCAAATGAGCTTTTTCCACATCTTTGAGGATTTATTAAACCTATTGTCATCTTCTCAGCAACAAGAACAACATGATTGCAGAAAAAAGAGTGACATGTAATTAAAAAGTACAGAAATGACTGTTGTATATTTTTGGTACAGCTAAGTTTGCAATCTAAGTAACAGATTGAATTAAATACCTCAGCCCAAATGAAAAAACAAAACCAGAGAGTACCAAACATGATGTTCAACTTGATGGTTTTTGGGACTCCTTTACACTCATATTTAGGGCTTTGGGGGTCTTTTTGGTTTGGTTTGTTTTTTTCGAACTGAACAGTATGGATGTGTTAAGGCATGGACAGCACAGGCCAATAAAAAAAGACCTCTGTGCTGAAGGCATGCAACTACAGCAATTTCCATTTTAAGATTATTTCCAGTTTCCACCATTAAAACAGTGAGCCGTTTGCCATGAGTCATGCCACAGATATTAAGTCAAGAAGCTGCCAGTCCTTGCCAGCAGTCTCAGCAGTGCTCTGTGTGGGAGGGGAGGTAGGCTGGCTCTCCATCCAAGCAAGTGGGAATATCAGCAGTAGGGACTCCTCCCTTTTGAGAGCTGTTGCAAACATCCTATTTTGCTGGATGGAACTCAAAGGGATCTGCACTCCTAGCAAGCCTCTCCCTTCCCCTTAGTCCAGGAGAGAGAAAGAAAGTCATAATGGATACTACAAGAGGTTTAGACTGAGGGAATGCAACTGGTTCCTGCCTTCTAGGGTAGAGAAGCAACCCAGTTACAGGGATCACCACTATTCAAGGCTGGTGTAAAGGAATCACAGTCCTTTACAGGAATATCCTGTCAGAAGCAGGACACTTGTACTAACCTGCTTTCAGGTACCTCACCTTGGTGAAGAGACCAGGATTTTACTCTCTTTGCTTTTCTGAGATGTAATTGCCTGGCTGACCACACTGCAGCACTGTGCATCACTATGGGTAATTTACAATAGGACGGGAAGCTCTTGGACTGAACTAATTGATAACAAGCTACTTTCACTAAGCGTACCTTAAAGGACTAGCTGAATTTTCTTAAACAGACAAGAGGAACATCAGTCCTGAAGAATCTCTTTTGTGTTGACTCTGGGAAGAAGAAAGTACATTTAAACCCTTCTAGGACACCAAAGGCCTGGGAACAGGATGATACTATTGGGAATGAAATGAAGTGTTTTCACTCCTTAGTCAGATGCAGATATTGTTCAATAGGTCTCTGTCCAAGAAGGACCACTAAGTACTACTACATAGTTCACATGATCTTTGGTACCAAGAGATCTGGCTGTAGCTCTTTTCTCTGTGAAGAGTTTCCTTCGGCCACCCTGTTCTTTCAATTACACCAACCACCCATAGCAGGTAGGATCAGTACTGTGAACTGGTTGAATCTAGCACAGTTCACAGAAAGTCCTTAGGGAGCATTGATAATAAAGATGGCATGAAACTTCAGTCTTCCTGTACTGTTAGAACAGCTCTGCCCCATAACTCATCAGTAAGCAATGACCTTTGTGGAGATTCAACTGCAGGCTTCAGAGTGAGCTGGCAAGATGAACCATTTAAAATGAAATGAAGATATAGGGCTGTGTGCCTGTGCCTTTGGTGTCTGTGGAGAAACTACTCTCTATTAACACCATGAGACAGACATTTCTTGTATGCTCTTACCTTGATTAAAATGTAAAGCAAATGGTTTGTTTTCTTTCTACTGTTGGATGAAGACCACTCAAGCACTGAGTTGACTGTGCTCTTCAGTGGCACCACAGTGTTTCACTCACAAGCAGAAACAGTTTAACCAGTCAGGATATACAAAAATAGACTGAAGATTTTGTTGAATGGTCCCAGGAAGCTACAGTTATCAGGGCTGTTACAGATGGTTCCTTCCTCTTCCTTTATTGTGGCAGGTCTTGAGCAGAGACACCACTTAACCAGATAGAAACATGCAATTCGGACAGAAGAAAATATCTTACATTGTGTATAAATAAGTTAAGTTCTCCAAACATCTCTAAGCCATTTGTCAGCCTCCGCACCTGCAAAGCTTCAAGACAAACAGGCACAGATTTAGAGGTATTTAACAACAGTTAAAAAAATAAAGATGAAACAAAAATCCACCATCAAGAACAAAAAACCAGATTTGTCTTGAAGACCTCAATAAAGTCTATTTTGTGACAATCTATTCCAGCAAAAAAATAACACATATATGATGATACAAACATCACTTGGCCGGTGATTTATTTTGCTAAAACAGTCTTGAAGCACCAAATGACATTTGTGATAATGTCATAGGGGGAAAATGTTTAACTGCCTCCTGGATTTACCTGGCACGTGAAAGATGTAATTCTAAAGATAATGACAATGATATTCCATTTATACATCTCATGTCATCCAAGTTAATTCTTCTGGTTTTCTGACTACACAGGAATATCTGTAACCATAAAGCTAGAGTCAGTACTGGAGACTAACAGCTTAAAATAGGAAATCAGAATTTCACCCACTTGGCATCCAGCATCTGAACCACAAGTGGTGCAACGTGATTAACCACAGCTCAGCTTCTGAGCTGGGAGTCCTTGGCATGTTTTTTGTGGGCTGAGTACACATATCCTCAGGATCAGGCTTTCACCTTGCCTGCACAGACAGCAATCCCAGCAAAGATGTCATTTACAAAGAGTTCACCTAAGTCAATGCCATTTAACCCGGTAAGAAAGAGAAGACTATTAAACCACCAGAGCTTTTCCCAGCACACATAATGGTTCCAGTACAAACCCAGGTCATATCTGCTTCTTGTTCACCAGGGAAATGCATTGGCATCACTGTTAAAAGTGACATATGTGGCTGTGGAGTCCAGGTTACACCGCTTCATTTTAGACACATACAAATTAGATGTCTTATCACTCAAATGTTTTCTCTAGAGGATGCACATCTCCAGAAGGCATTTCAAATCTTAGGTCAGTTAAACTGCCCTTTTTAACAATCTCTCCCTCCCCCACAACTAGAAAGCCAAGGGTGATGTAGTCTCCTCAAATAGATCCCTAATGCTTGGTGGCAGAAGTCACTTTTCATTTGATGCCCCTAGTTCAGAGAAGCAAAATGGCATTTCTTGGCTAGTGATGAATCAGAAAATACCTGTTTATCTAACCTTAAATGCCAAATCACACCTCTTCAAGGTTTCCTGTCTGATCAGTCAGTCCAGGTAGGCTGCCTCCTGGCCATCTGCATCCTGGCCCTGTGGAGGCTGCATGGAGCTGTTGACCTGTTCAAGATGGCTGGAAGCCCTGGCAAAGCCTTGCAAACTGGCTACAACCGAGAACCAACACCAGCACAAGAGAAGGTTTTGCCTCTAGTACCACAACAGAACTCCACAGGTGCCCAACCATACAGGTCTACTGAGACTGCAGCAACAAGAGATTTTTGCCAAATAAAATAAAAATGCTGAGAGGACAGCTTGAAAACCAGTAGTAATAAAAAAAAAAAAATAAAAGGGAAGGGCTAATAGACAAGTGAACCTGTTCATGTTTTATTCTTTTGCAATAATATAAAATTTTAAATATTAATTTATGTACATTTAAAAGGCTAAGGATAGAAGATAGAGGCTGCAGGGTGCAATTTCTGCAAACCTGAAATAATATATCCATCTCAAACCAATTCATATTTACTAGTGGAATAAATCCTTAAATTTCTTTCAAAAATTCTCATCAACCCAAACACTGTTCCAGGCTCCAGACCAACAAACAGATCTGAAAACTTATGTCAGAGAACACTGTTAAAAGTGTTATTAAAGTGATCTGCATCTATTTTCCTCAATTCTGTGGAAAAAGCCTGCTTTTAGACATTTTATCAAATGCTGCCCTCTAGTGAACATCTGGCTTCCAGATGAGCATACAGACTGAAACAGTTGTATGGTCTAAATGAGAAACTTAATTAAAATAACTAAAGTGCACACCAGTCGAGACAAAGGAGTCAAAAGAGATGTCTGATTCATTACTAGAAATTCTTACGTTGTTCTATTAGTGCTGGTGATTTTTTTCCATTACTATTTTATAAGCACTTGAATTTATTGCATTTAGCCATTACAATGTATTCTGTACCCTCCACATATCCAGCATCTTGCCATCAGACATTTGGATTTCATATGCTCAATTTTGAAGATACTTTTCACCATTGAGACTCTCCAACATCATACAGGTAGCCTGCTTGGAGTTAAATTCTGAACCTTAAATTAGCCTGCAAGACAGCAGAGTTCAATGGCATTGTATAGAAACAAGTGTGTAAGAGAACAATAATAACAGTGAAAAATGTCTACCACCATGTTTGATTCATATTATTCTTTCTCCTTTTCCCTTGAAAGGGATATCTCCCATGCTTCACTTGCTTACACAAAATTTAAGCTTCTACTTCCTACCCATTGATGAAAAGAACTGCACTGACTCAGAAAAAAAGAATGGAATTCTCATAAACCATAGGTATAATTAAAAAAATCCAAACCAACACAAACTAAACCTCTCCAGTTCCCACAATAACATGCTTTTAATAGATTCCAACCTGTTAACATTTACACTAGCTCAATATTTTAATAGTATTGGGTTTATTTCTCCATCAAGTAGTAATATCACCCATTAAGGTAGAATTAGTTGCCTTATAGTTTATGAGTAGCATTTAAGTGGAGGGGTTTGTTTTTCATGGGATAATTTTCTTTTAAGTGCATACTGGTAATGCGCTCCAACGCTCAGCTTTCCTCCTTTTGCATATTGCATATGCTAAGTAAGTTCTTTCAGCAATAAAATAACAACCCACCACTTATCACTGCAGACCAAAACGCCGTGTGTAACAGGGTCATAAGGAAACATTTCTTTAAGGTTCTGGTGCCTCCCAGTATTTTCTTGAGTAGAGCACTTGTGTTTTATTAGAGGTACATGAAATAAAACATGTAGCATAAAAAATTACTTTCCCAGTCACTGCCACCAAATAGATATTCTGCCCACTATAGTGGTAGACAGTCACGTGAATTAGTTTGAAGCCTCATCCTCCAATCCATCTTAGAGACATATTGATTCATAAGGTGGGAGGTATCAGCATTCTGTGCATGGGAAATAGCCAAATCTTGGCAGCTGCTTGATTTTTTTTTCTTCCACAATACCAACATGCTGGAGATTTTTCACTGCAAAGGAAAAACAATGACAAAGAATGGCAAGTCTTCAGAAGAACTGGCAAATCTAAGGGCATCCAGTTTCAGGTGGCTACCCTCATACAGCTTTGGGAGGTCTGCCTTTTAGAAGATGCTTAGCACTTACCTCTTTAAAAATAGGCTCTTTTCAAGCTTCTCTAATGAAATACTACCCAACAGAGATGCATGGTGGCACAGTACATTTTTGAAACTGCTGGTGTGACAGCTTTGATTTTAGCTTTATATCGGCATCTGAAAAAGCCAGGAATGATGAAAAAAAACCCCAAGAACAAAAACAACAAACTGGGAGAAACAGGGAGAAAATTAAATTTAAGAAAATGGAAAATTTAGGGTTTTGTTCAAATTATTTCATGCAAAATATAAATCACATTAAATTATATTGTCATGTGAAATTATCTGCTAGGTGTTTCAAAATCCAGGCTTCGTATCATGCAAATATCTATTGAAGATGATGCACAAAAACGCAGCACTGACAGTGACTGTTCATTCATAACTTCCATGGGCCACTCAGTCCTTAGACCTCTGACGTGACTCTGTTCAAGGGATTTTTCATGAGGGTACACAGGAACACACATGCATGACTGGAATAAAAATCAGGAAACAAAAGCCAAAAGACAGACCAAAATACTATCCAAATACATAAAGTTTCAATAATCTGTTTTATGCTTCTGTAAGAGTGCAGAGCAAGTGTAGGAATCATTTTCAGTTTTGACAGAAGACTTCCTTTTCCTTTCTTTCATCCTGCCTTCTAGGCAACAAGAGAGTCCTCAGTAACACTTCTGCCTCAAAATGACAGTTTGCTCACTCTCCAGTGAATGTGTATATGACCAGAATTCAGGGACAAAGATGGCTGGATGGATCATTAGCTTTGCTTGGTAAAGGCCTAGCACTGGCAGGGAGAGCAAAGAAAAAACTGATCCATTGCTCCCCAAACACCCACTAAAAGGAATCCATAGGCTGCACTGTAGACTTAAACAGACTTAATTACGGCATATGGAGATTAATGAACTCCATAATTTGTGCAATGTGGAAAGTACTGGCATACCGCACAATGAAGAAATTCTGAATAAACACGACTTTGCCCTTGCAGAAAGACTCCCAGTGCTGTGTGTGGGATGGAATGCAACAAGCCTTGGCTGCACCTTATCCACCTGAGTGGCTGGGTACAACTTGAGCTATATAATATGCAAGGCAACTAATCCCTAGTGCCAGTTCTTGTGATTTTATTCCAAATTGCATCAGTTTTAGATAATTTCTTGCCTGTGGTTCTCTGTCAGCATAGAGGGGTCTTATGGAGACTGAATCAGTGCTGAAATGAGGGCTTTGCTGGAAATGATTCTGCCCAGTTGGTGCAGTAGCTCATTAAAATCTGCCTCCAGCGACCTACAGCCCCCTACCACTGCTCCTTCTGATACCCAAGCTGTGTCACTTACACATAACTTCTGCTATTGCCCCCTGCCCACTCAGGCATGGATCTGCCACTGCCCATGAAACTTAGTGTCATTAGTTTGATGGGGGGCCCTGGGCAGAGCCATGTACCCAACTCCAATGCTCACCCTCCTCCTAGAGCATGGGGAGCTGCAGAAAGACCTGGAGAGCGCTGCTCTTTCCTACACAGTTTCCTATCTGATCAGCACAAAAGTTAACAATCCAGTTTGTGCTGGGCTTATGTGCTCGCTAAACACCTTCTAATTCCATAACCTCCCTGTCCACCAAAACTTCACTGCAATTAGATTTTTCCTTCCTGAATGTCACCAATTACAAGTTACGCCACTGCTCACAAAACACTAATTAGAGTTCTTATCCCACAACCAAGCATTGAGATGCTTTGCATGTTTCAAAGGAGCACATCACAACAGCACTGGATGCAATTTAACCAACCTGGATGAACTCACACCAGCAGCCATAAAGTAGATTAATTTTTCTAAATATTTCCTTGAGAAGAGTATCAAAAGGAACATTTCTCCACCTGCACAAAGAACACTTCTATCCTGACAGCTCAGCAGCATGACCCAAATGAGGTTGAGAGAATGGTCTTCCTCCAAGGTCTACTGTGCACCGAAATTGCACATCCCAGGCCTTTCAAGTTTCACATTTACTCAAGACTCTTTAACTAATCTGTATCCCTGTAAGCACTGGAGATAGAACTCCCTAATCCACACAAAAATGAGAAGAGAGAAGTCAAATCAGGGGTTAAATTTTATCTCCCAAATATATGTGTCAGAGATCCAAAGTACATAAAAAATTACTTTGCATATACCATTTCCAAAGTTTGTTTGTAAAAACCCCCAGTATAGCTAATTATTCCATTAGTTAGTCAAAAAACTTCATCATCCCTCCTCATTTAAGGTGGATTTTCACTAATGGCACATGTAGTCAAGCACCTTATACAATTCATTGCTGACCCTATGTTTCCACATCTGCTCAGCTGCAGTCTGTTGCCTACTGTTTACAGTAAAAAATCCACGATCGACCTTACAAATGGCAGCATTCTGGCAGGCATCATACACCCTTGGCATAGTTAGGAGCAGCGCCCCTTCCATGAGTTAGAGTCATATGCTTTTCTTCCCCTTAATTTACACAAGTGGATGGTTTAACTCTATTCGGACTTGGCTTTAGGTCACAAAGATGAAATGTGTTTGTACATATGGATGCACATGCATGTTTACAAAACACAGCTGTTGAAGTCATATTAAAAAATCTGCGTAAAGTCTTTTTCACCTGTAAAATGATATTTAGGTAATATTCATGCAGGTATCTATTTAGGTAAATACTAAGATAGTAAAATCATCACTAGCGAATAGCTACCACATGGAGTACTGTATCCTACTTCCCCTTCAAAGAGTGACAAAAATCCATTGATTGCAGTGGAAGAAACTCTGACATCTAAATAGCCACTACCTGCCAAATATGTTGTCCTGTTAGTATTTTGCAATTAAAAAGAATTAAAATAACACAAAAAGAGCAATTAAATCTTATTACAGACTCTTTTTGGCTTTGCTTATTAGTCTCCATTGTTTTCAGAGACCTGTTATGAAAATGACAGATATGTTGACTGCTGTCCCACTTTTACCAAATAAAAATACTGTTTTGTTTGAAAATTTACTTAAGAAAATGCTCCCAGGTTAAGACCTTGTATGCCAAGTTTCAGCCCAGAGTGAATTTTTATGACCGAGTTATAAACCTTTGAAAATAAGAAACTAATACTGCAAGGATTTAAAATAATAGAAAATGTTTCACATAATATAAATCTATAAGCAGAGTATTATATTTAAGTCTTAATATCTACATAGTTGGATTATCTTATATCTTGACAATCATACTAAGTAATCTTGCCTCCTTTCCCCTTCTTCTGATTCAGTGTTTCATTCTTATGCATTAACAATGCTCTGGGCCATAAAATACTGTATTAATATTAGTTTGTCACAGTAGACTAAATTTAGAACAACTCATTAATATGGGAGAGTAAAAGGCATTCTGCCAGGAGTGTGAGTGACTCTACAAGCTCTTAAGGCTATAAGTTATGCAGATATGCCACTTGAACTAGAGAGCTAGCAATTCCTTTTGTTATTAATAAGAGATTCTATTAGTTGAAGCCATTTCTATTTCTAATTAAGAAATGTGGGAAAAGGCAATTTTACCATTGGAAGTATCTCTGATGTGTAGCCAGAATAAGCCACATGCCATCTTTCTCTGCTTTCTGGTCAGATAGGATTAGTGGCACATGCACAGAATGAATTTTCCCCTGCAATACACAGGAAAAAACAAACCTACTATAGTATTTTCTTTGGTACAATCATAATCTGTGCATCAGGAAGAAAGTCCAGCAACCAGAGCTGTTTCAAAACAGATCTGATAATGTTTAGAACTGCCCCAGTGAAGAAAGTTTTCATTTTTCACAAATACAGTCTTTCATTCATATAGTTTCATGCCAGTAATGCCTTCTCAAAGGTTGTCAAATATTAATTTTTTTAAATTTAGTCCCTTGCTAAGCTACAAATATTCATGTTTAACACCAAGTAGCAGTTCAGGGGCTGACAACAGTATGTACCTTTTGAATGATGCATAGAAAGCAGCAGTTAGCACAAAGACAAAGCCACCAGATTGGTCTCAGGGAAACCCAGTGTCTGAATTTTTCATGATTCCTCCAGCACTTAAAGAATAAGAAACTGGCTACTACTGTTGGGAGATCAGCGTTGTGAAGGTCAGAGCCCAAAAACATGCAAGTGAATCAGGTTTTGCCTGGGGAAAGTGAAAAGGGATTTAAGCTGCTTAAGAGAATTATAAAGATTTTTTAATGCATTTTACAAACACTGTAGTAGCTAAACAATAGCTATAAAAATTAGGAGAATCATATCCACCTACCATTCATTACTTGTAAGTCACAAAAGACAGAGCAAAGACCTTTTCTTAATGTCTCAAGGTTTAAAACTTCCAGAGATGATTCTTTTGCTTACAGACTTCCTATTACCTTTCTTTTGCCTTTTAAGAACTGCAGCTACTTCAGAAGAAAACTGATAAATAGGAATTGTAAAATAAATTCAGTAATTTCTCTATGGTTAAAAATGCAGTAAAGTGATGTCTTCATTACCCCACAGCCCAGTGTCTTGTGTATGTGTTTATTTTCCATAGCAGGCAAACTTTACTTGATCTCATAATTATTTCTAGAAAGTATAAATTGATTCCAGGGGTAAGAAAAAAAAAAGAAAAATAACAGAAACTGCTTAGAAAAACATTACAGTGTTTAAGCAACTGATGGCTTCACCTGTCATCATCTAGTTAAGCTCTTAATGAGTTATTTTCTATTCTTGGTCACATCTGATTTTTTTTTTTTTTTTTTTTAATACAAGTCCCTTTGAACAGCTGGGAGTTACCGCATCCTTTGATCACAGTATTCTGAATTTTCAGTCAAAATGAGGACATTTCTGTCCTTACTTAGGCTATTTTTACAAGTCTATTTCCTCAAGTATGTTTTTGGACATTACTTTGCAGGCATACAAGGAAGCAGAACAATTAATGTATACATTTTTACATAAATGTTTATAAATTTAGTAAAGAGAAAGAGCTTTGCCACAAGAAACCTCAGCTCTTTTGAAGGCAGTTTTCTAATGATGACCCTTGGCATGCTAGCCCACATGGGATTCCTCTGAGAAGAGTCTGATGAAAATTAGTCTATTCTCATTTCAAACAGAATTTTGCTGAAGTCCTGATCAGAGCATCAGCATGGAGTCCAGGGAGACAACACACGCTACTTGATTCACTCCGCAGCCTCCCTCTCCTGGTAATTGTTGCAGGAACACATAGTGACAAGACTATAGGATGTGAGGGGTCTGGATGTACTCAGGCTGTTACTCTCTGTTTAAAGATTTAAACCATCAGGGTATGATAAGGCTTTTTGATGTTCATTGAACATGGAGCTTGGGTACAGAAGAAGGGGAAAGGGCTTCACCGGAAGGCAATCATCTTTCAGAGCCACAGTAAGACTGAGAGAGGTGGGAAAATCTCAGTCTCAGCATAGACATGGAACAAAGGGAGATGAAAGGGCTAGGGTGAAGAAGGGGCCAGATCTGGCTGTGAGGCAGAACTTGCACTAAAAGATAGTTCGATGCCTTAAAAAGCAGAAAAAACATTTAGTGTTCCTGCTCCATTAACATACACTTTTGGCTAAAATTTAACTATTCTGCACATTTTTTACAGTTTATGTTGACACTATGTTTAAACAATGCCTCTGGCTTATTTTGAAATTATTTAATGAATGTACTTTGTCAGATGAACATCATTTCCTAATTATACAGGAAAGTATTAAATGATGAGCTATTTTAAAGTGTGGATACAATCTTTTCTTTCCTAAGGGACAAACCAAAAATACGCTGGTGCCATACATTGCTGTATAATGTGTATGACTGGGGAGGGGAGTGTAGACACAGAAATTTTCCTTGTCTTGACAAAGCAAGGCATCTTAAGACAAACATGAAGAGGCATTGCCATCACTAGGTAAGGCTGATACAACACCGTTTCATCATCCAGAAGAGAATGACTATTTCCAAGGCTAATTAAGGGCCTAATCCTGCACCATGAATGGTGATGAGCACTTTTGATCCTCATTAGCTTTAAAGGGAGATGAGAGGAATCAGTGGGTCACAGGATCAGGCTCTAAAATGAAAGAGAGATTTGAAGGAGTCATCTACACAATTTCATAGACTAGGAGGAAGAGAAAAACAGTTTGATCTGAGCATCACTTGTATGCTCTGGGAGTTTCACAGCACCTCTGCCGTACAGCACTGTAATTTTGTAGGTCCAACAGGCATTTGCCAGCATTAGCTGCTCTGAAATAAGGGAGAAGGTAAAGGATTCACACAGAAAGCTGAGTGTTAAGCTGATCAAAGTTAGAGATACAGGGATTTATATGCACCTTTCTAGCTAAGAAACACTACCTGCTTTTTTATACTAATCTCAGTGGGCCAAATTTATCCTGATGTAACTCAAAGCATATCAGAAGAATTACTGCAGAGATAAAGCAGACCCAGTCTCCCTGTGATGTTATTTATAATCTGTATGTTTTGCTCTATAAGAGCATATATACTTGGAGAGTTGCCTAACTGCAGTCACTTACAAGGGTGCAAGAGTCTATTGACTTCAGCAAAGCTAATTCTGAGTTTGATGAAGGAGATTCACATCAAAGTAGTAACATGGACTATACCTAAAAATCATTCCTATATATTCACTGATGTTCTTAACTTGGCATTAAGAGCTGCATTAATACTTACATTAGGCTGTGTATTCCCCTTCAAATCTGAAGTCTGACATCCTTTCTTTAACAGCTAAGTGCCTTATATGAGCTGTTGTGAAACTTGGTCCTGCAGAGTGTACGTACTGTGACCAGTCTGCTTCTGAAAAAATGCTTAGCACACATTTGGTTGGCTTTCAAATCCAAGGTTGGCATTTTCAGAAGCATTTAAGAGACTAAGGCATTTAAGTTCTACTGAAAGTCAATAAGACGTGTCTTCCTAAATCAGTTAGGTTTTCTGAATGTTAGATCCTATTGTGTTTCAGTGAGAGTTGGCTGCCTCCCAGCTAAGGCTTTGAAAAACCTAGCCAACAAAAAAACACTGACACAAAATCAACACAAACAATAGACAAACTGTGTAAATTGAGTCTTTCCGTGATCAGTCTACTTAGAAAATGGTAAGATACCTCAAAAACAATTACCCTCTATCGAGGACCCTCTCTAGATTTCATGAGGAAAGGGATGCCCTAGTTAATCCATGGATGCTCCATGTGACTGCCTAGACAAGGCCCACTGTATTGGCCTCCATACTGGCCAACCTCCACTCAGAAAGAAATGAGACATTCTTTGCTGCCATTAACCAAAGGGGCTTATGTCCAAACTTGTCCATCCTCTCCTATGAGGACTTGGCAGAAAAATCTTGGTTCATTCTGAAGAAGAAAAGATGTACATTCACCTTCTGTCATTATTTTGAGCAGCATGAAATGAACAGCAAACCTGAAAACCTTGCAGGAAGCTACACATAAAACCAGAAGATGCTGTTGAGCCATTCAAGTCTCTGTAGGCATATTTGATGTGATGTTTACATAATAGCAGTTGCAGGAAACAGAAGTTGAAGAACAGGTTTTTGGTATTGGTTTTTTTTTTTTTTTAAAGGCAAATGTATTCCCTTGCTTTAATTTTCTTTAGTTGCTGCCTTACAACATATTAATCTGCAGCCATCAAAGAAATTATGCACAGAGCAGTAGCTCACCCAACCCCCTGTGGCTTCAGCCAACACTTTAGAAGCTGGGATTCAAAATGCAGTCCTAGACCATGGATATCCCAGTTCTGCTATACAGCACTCCTTCCTCAGACAAGTTAAAAATGCAACTGTGTGAACTGACAAACAACAGCACTGAAAAGGGCCAAAGTTTGCATGATTCATTGCAGTCACCACAGGTACAAAATTTATAGGAACCAAAAAAAAGCCAGTGATTTTCACAACTTCAGCCCAAGGCTAAAGGAAGACAGTACTAGAAATTTAACCTGATTCTTTGTGACACAGTCAATTGTTAAATAAATGGTGTAATAGACACCTACTGCAACAAGAACAAAAATTGCACCAGTTGCTTTTATGTTATCATACTTCTGTGTGCTCTCACAAAAACTTTCCCCAGAAAAATCAATAAAGCAGATTGTGCCCAGCAGTCCCCCATTACAGAATTAAATCCATATGCCAACACAAAACAATGAAGAAAACAAAACTAACAAGGTATCCATTTGGCTTTGTTTGACTTTGTCTGCCAAAGAATAAGAATGCAAGCCTGGGTGTAATTTAATGCAAACCTTGGCCTATCCTGGTCATGCATATGACTGACCCTCAGTGCAAGACCATCAATTTTCTATTAAAGATCAGAGAGTTGACATATCAAAGTCAACATCTAGCTGAATAACTGCAGTAACTTGATAATAATTCTTTTGTGGATTTCAGAGTGGCTTTTCGGTAAAGTATCAGAAAGGTAGCAGTTTTCAATCCTGACCCAACAAGATCTGAATATGAAATAAAGGATTTGAGCTTGATCTCCCCATGATGTGAGGATGAATGTTCTGGTAAATGTTAACTTAGTGCTCTGAATAGCTCAGTAATAGATGGGTTTAGGCAGTAATAGGTTTAAAATGTCAACTTATTGAATAATAATTTCATGTTGTACAAATACTACGTGTAAGAAGGGATTTGTTTTGCAAATTTTGAAATAAATGAATGGATTTGTGATGTCCTTCACTGTTCTGTTGAGAATGTTATACCAGAACAAAAATTAGTTTTGCTTCAATAATATCCCTCATTGTTTCCCTGCATTATTCTGAGTGTGTCATAACTCACAAATGTCATTTATTCCTGTTGTTTACCCTTAAGTAGCTTAATGCGTGTTTTGCCCCCGACAACAATCATAATTACTCATTGCGCAAATAAATATTAAGATAGAAAAAAAAACTCTTGATGAATTTTCCTTAAAATTCTGCTATCCAAACTAAGGAGAGTCTTAACATCACTTCCATCCAAACAATTCCTACTGACTCTTACTGAAGGAAGTTCCAACACAACCATCAGATTCTGAAGCAATGACAATCCAATGCTGTCTGACTGCTAACACATGGATGGAAGCATTCAAGCTGCTCCCTTTTTCATATCATGCTATTTCCGCCATTGCCTCCCATCCAGGCACTGATGTTAAGCAACCTGTAAAGTATTGCTAACATACTTGGGAAGATGATGCCAAGCAATTGACCATATGGCATTTTGGAACAGAATAGCATTCTCGGGGCCTTTTTATTTTTTAAATATGTTTTTCTTTACTTATTCTCAGCTTGCTTCCTTCTATGTACACTTTCACACTTATGTAAGTGATTCTCATTTTAGCTTACGTAAGTTTTAATCCACTATACTTAAATTGATACCAAATTGCCTGTGGTTGAGTCCTAGCAGTTGTATTTTTCTGACTGACCCTGAAACCCATTACTTGATGTTTAACTTATTAATCAAGAACCAAAGATACAAACTGTGCCAAAACTGTTCAGAAACTCACTCTTTATGAATCAGGAAGGCATGGGATAATTAGAAGGGTTAGGTAAGCTTAGTTATTCCTTCTAATTTCTCTTGATGAGTGCCAATAGAAAGAACCCATGCAGCTCAAAGCCCAGTCTTCCAGACCTGCTGGAAGACTGGCAGTTGCACCTGCTGTACTTAATTATTCCATGGCCTATTTTGCACAAATAGCTTCATGCATTCAAATTTATTTAAATCTCCCAAATAAGCACAGGACTTTACATCACTGGGCAAACAACCCTGTCCCAATTTCAGAGTGAACCAGACTTCAGACAGTCAAGTGATCAGAGCACACCTCAGTTAAGCACGATGCTGTTCTTTGCTTCTTGATCCCAAATTGTTGAGTAGTGAGGGATAAATAAGTTTTATGTTTTAGCCCAGAGTAAGCTGTAGTTTTGGGCAGTGATTCTATCTAAACTGTCCTAAGCTGAAAGGACCAACAGCATAAATTCCTGAGGAGACATGCCCCAACCACTCATTTGTGGGAGTGGTAGCTGCTGGGAGACATAGAACTTGGGAGCATCCAGCTATTTCTAAGAACTGGCTGTGATACCATAAAACAAAGGTGACAATTCCTGTACAAGATCAGACATAAAGAAGAGAGGGGAGGCTAAACTGTGAAAAACAATTCCTTGCTCTCATACAAATATCTTGAGGAACAATATAGGGATTACAGGAAATCATAAGCCAAGTAAACTGCTTTTTGGATAAGTATTTTCTGCTTACAAGGCTGCCCCAAGGCAAAAGTTGCTCTTTAAACAGAATTTGATTTTAAGGGCAAATTTACAATTATAATTAGCTGCAACAAGCAGACAAACCCAGAGGGAGGGCTGTGTTCAGGTCCTAAGTACAGTTCCTCATGGTCTGGCAGCATGATCAAGAGCCCCCGCCACGTTGCTTACCCCCAAGGAACACCCTCCAGACAGCTGGTGGGCCATGCTGACACAGGGACTCCTGCCCTCCTGGAAGGAAAAGAGCCTGGATCTAGGGATACTGGTTGGAAACAAGCACATAAATAAATTAAGCATTCTAAAGCTGATCACAGAGGGGACGGGACATAAGCTCTCAAAGAAACCAGCAGCACAGAGTTACTTGAAAAATTATCAGGCTCAACCCCCAATTCATGCTTCAGCTTTGCCTGAAGTCCCTTTAGGTCAATGCATATGTACAGCACTGGGGAAAAGGAGCAGAACACAACCAAAAACCCAAACAACAAAATACAGTAAAAGAGCCCTGAGAGACTCAAAGAGGGGTCAATTCTGAGAAGACAATTTTAGTCCACAATATGACAAGCTATACCTTCAATTATGATCTTGCAAAGGACAGCAAATGGGAAGCACATGGCAAATTTCCACCCACACGACATTATACATCAGACAGACAACATGTTACACATAGGTTAGGAGACATTATACATTAATCCAGTCATCGTAACAGCCCAAACCCCTAACGGTGAATGGCAAACTGGAATGCTAGTGGTTCTGAGAACTTTGTTCATCCCTGGCTACCCCTTGACTTTACTAACTGCTGTGAGCACAAATGAGCTTACATTTTATCCAAAAGGATTGCATACACAGTAAAAGTTCAAAAGTAGACTGTAAAAAAAAAAAAAAAAAGGAAAATTCAGCTTTCTTGAAGAATACAGGAGCAAAAAGATTTCTCAAAATCTATACCTCCCTAATTTGATCAAAAACTGTGATGGTTACAACTTTCTTTGGAGTTTATTCAGTTTTTCTATATTTCTTTGTAAATACAGAAGCATTAATAAAATCACTCCTAATAGCATCATCCATGAAAACCTTCTCTCCTGACTCCCTGCCTGCTATAATAGAGCAGTTTGGCCAGGGAACAAAAATTGGCTTCCAGAAGCCATCACCATCCTTCACGTAAAAACATAACTTGTAGGAGCACACAGCTTCCCTCAGGTCACTGGTTTGCAGGTAATGCCACTCCTGCCCACACGTACAGATGAACGCTTCCTCTCCCCACTCCACAAAAACACCCCCAAAGGTTCAGATCTTCCACAAAAAGAGAGCTAAGCTGGTATTACTGGCAAAAATAAAGTAAAAGTTTCTCCTTCTTTCCTTAAACATATGAAAGCCAAGCTTCTAGACAGGTAATATCACTGACTCAGGCTAGTGGAAATACTATGCCACAAGCAGCTAAATAGCTGAACTTGGAGCAGCTGGTGGGTGAACCTTAGGGCAGGAGTAGTAAACAAACACAACGGTGATACTACCTAGAGTGGTCACACTAACCTCTGAAAAAGCCCTAACAGGCTTTGAATTTGGAAAGAACTCATGCTCTAGCCAATGCTGTCTGAGAGTCCAAGCAGAGGGCTTATAGTTAACACAAGTACAAAGACTAAATGACCTGAAGCTTTCTCTTCAGGATTAAAGCAGGCATGAAGGAGATAGCTGGGTGCTAACAGTACCTGAGTGCTTTGCAGTAATATGCTCTCTGAGGTCAAAGACTGGCTTTGGAACTAACACTAAAGCTTGCACTATCTAGAGAAAAGGTGATCTTAAGGCATGATGCGATGTCATTACCCAAAAATCAATACTGCTCAAATAATTTTCAGCCAAACTTAAGAAAATCTATTCCCTCACTGATAAAAAGATCTGGATAGCAGGATCTGCTTGGAATAGGATCTTTCATATGGCAGTTTGGCTAGTGTACAAAAAAATAGACCCTAGAAGGAAGAAGAAAATCGAATTCACATCATCATATTATGTCCCCTATAGTTTTCTGTTTTCCTGAGGGTTCTGACTTTATTTTTTCATGTCAAAACGTGATTTTTTTTCCTATTAGCAAACACTTAATTTTCCAAATGCTAAAAAGGACACCCATCATGTTAGAAAATATTTAAAACAAAGCCGTTTAAAAAAGCAGAGAAAAAGTTGTATGTAAGACAGCAGCTCTGTGAGGCAGACAACATTTTCAGAGAATGCAGAATTTGGACCATGCATCCTTCCCTGGCATGTTCTATAACCTCCACAAACACATCTGGTTTGTAACAGAGCAGCCTGCCACTTGAAGGTTAGTTAGTATCCAGAGGCCTCCCTCTATTGTTCACATTATATATGCAAGTCCCATCCTTTATCAGAATCTAACCTTTATTTTTTTCCACTCTTGAAAATGAAGCTTATGTCAAGGGGTCAAGGCCTGCAGAGTCATCTTCCTCCTCTTGGCCTTACCATATGCAGAGCCTAGGGGAGCACTGGGAAGAGCCAAGGATTTGCCCTTACAATGAGAAGCACCGTAACAGCTCAAGGCTTGCCCCAAGGAAGCGCATGTATTGTTACAAGTGCGAATTTGGGTACATCTGCCTCATCTCTAGCTCAGTGAAGCTACAAGGCTACAGCATTTAGCCTGTTTCTTTAAACAACCCATAGATATTGAACAGTATCCTTGATGGTATATGAAAAGCAGGTAACAAGTAATGGAGAATTTATAGAGGACGCCACACAGCTACCAAAAGAGCATTCAAGATACAGAGGAACATAAATTGCACAGCTGAAATCAAGCCATATTTTTAGCTGCAAACTTGTTAAACCCACATTCGTATGCCTCCATCAAAATATTTCATTCTCTTTGATTAACAAATCTTTCTTAAATGAGGTTCAGTCCTACACAAATGTAAAATGGATGTGTGTTTTTTAAAGCGCTGAAACTGATTTGCATTTCAGCACAACGATGTATCTATAGAACAACTTTAATAAAAGGCTCAGTTCTTTCAGATTATTTGGTCTATGTGTTTGTTTTTCTGGTGCATATGAAATTATCTTTAAAAATGTAGGCAAACCAGGGATCCATAGGTAATCTAAGAAGCACAACATTTATGCTTGTTTATATCTGTATTTTCAGCTAGTACATACCCATGATTTATTTGCAAACAAATTAATTAATGTTTCAGCAGCTGTTTGCAGCCAGTCTGTGATCTAGTTTAAACAGAGATGACACTTTTTTTTATTCCACAGGGGCAATTTCAAGTACTCATAGATTATATTCTTACTATCAGTCCAAATGATAAAAGAGTAGTGAATCCTGAAACAGCATAGCTGACTTTATAAGATCACTGTACTTCCACATATCCAGTTATTCCCTAATGCCATCTTTCCTGTGTTATCTTTTAATTAAGGCTGCATAATGCCAATTTATAAACAAATCTCTAAGTAAGATCAAAAACTGACATATTTTAAATGTTTTTCATTCTCTAGTTTGTGGTCTCCTGGGGGTGTTATTCTAAAATGTACATCCCTGTATGAAATTACTTTTTTATCACATTGTGTATAATGAAAAGAAATGTTTGAATATTGTTCTGTAACCTGACAATGAACAAACAAATGAAAGAACAAATGCTGGGTAGCATAAAAGATAAGCACAGTATACAGTGGGTAGATAACTGCAGAAAACATTACTATAGTTTGTGATTTTATTTCTCTTGATAAAAAAAAGAAAAAAGAAAACTACAAGACAAAATCCCCAAAGCCTCGCTAGGCTAAATTTCCTGCTTCTTCTTTGAACAGACTACACAGATTTTGTTGACTAATTGAGATCAATCCCAGTTGTAAATCGCCTTGCTATCCTACAGCTTTAATTAAGCTACCAGAGGGAGTTGTTTATCAATTAACACTTGTTACAAATTATTAGTAATTATATGGACTTTGCGTATATACATCAGCCAGTAAAGACTAAGCCATACTTCCCTTTGATATAAATTAATTCAGATATAGTGTATAATATTTTTCTTCCCAAAAAAAACCCCAAAACCAATCAGCACAAAAACATATGGAAATTAGACTGGCGTAGGAAGACCTAAAGTAATCCACATATTACTTTTAACTAAATGTAACAAATTTTAACATATCTTGTGCATAAATGTAGGCAATTACACTAAATAAATTAAGTTAATCAAACTTTTTAAAAAATGCTAGTGTTCTTTAACGCATTGCATGCATTCCCATTTTGAGTAACAAACATCTTAAATAAGGAACATTAGGTAAAAGTTGATAATGTATTCAAACATTAAAGCTACCTATTGCTCTGTGCACTACATTCTGTGATAATTTTAATTGGCTTAATTGAGATGCACAAGTCTGATTAATGTTTAATTCCTTTATATTAAAAAAGAGAGAGTCAAGTAGTTAGACATTTCTTCAATTATGTTAGATCTTTCTCGACTTCAAAGGAATGTTACAGTAGACAGCCAGATACTGGATGAACTGATTAAAGAATAAAGACTGCTCATTATAATCTAAGAGTACAAAATTGGTTTGTGTAGCCTTTGAAAGTTGAAATTAAGAGCTGTTGAGTTAAAACTCAAGCTACAGTAATTAATCCAATTTATAGCCATCTTCACTTACCTGGTTGACTAAGATTAGTCATTTGAAATGATCCAGTAGATTCACTGGTTCATTTATTATTCATTCCATGACCAATGAGATACAATTTCACCCTGATTAGACCTTCATTTATGAGACAAAGATTTAGTGCCTCTACTTAATTTGTTTTTAATTACTTAGGATAGAACCTTCCTCATTCACATTAATGAGTAACAACCTCTTCAAAACCTGCTGAGGTGACTTTGTTTGGATTTTTTTTTTCATTTTGTGGCTATGTAAGAAATAAAAGATTACAAAATTTTTTTGAATAATACAAGTATTGCATTATAAAAGTAAGTAATTTACAGTAAATTTTATGTCAGTACCACAGTTGCACTTTGCTAATACAGTTTACTGTCTAGCTGGCAGGGATAGTCTGTTCCTGGAGGAGGTGTGTGGATAATACAAAACTACTGGGTATGAAAGGTATAACTGAGCTTCTACTGTAATATTAGAAAAGGGGGCATTGAAATTTCTTTGAAGGTAGTCTATGTTGGCAGGAGTTTTAGAGTTTGTCTCTACTGGCAATAAACACTGAATCAACTGATTTTGAAAAATCTTTGTGTTTTGACCGAAATAATAACTTGAAAAGCAACAGCACTGCACTTGACTGAAGACAGATTCACACAGGTCTCAGTTAGTCACTATCTGCAACCCTTCACAAGGAGAAAGAGAAGAAAAGAATCAAGCAAATTTTATAATAATAAATGGGGTTATGAATAAAACTACCCCGCTAAATTATTCACAGAAAGTAGAATCTGAGCAGAAAAAGAAGAGAATAAAGCAGGTAGGTAGCCTGTTTTGCCAAATGAAATTAGCTGTGTTACAGAGTGCTTTTGATCATCATGGTAATGATTTGATCAAGACTGTTCTGCAGCTGGGCTTACATGGGAGCTCTACACCCAGCAACAGGCACATGAACTACATGAAAACACTCACCATAACTAACCAACTTAAAGGCCTGCAAAACCAGAAGTGATAGTAGAGGAAAAGAAGCTTTTCAAATGGAAGTAATACAGTGGCCAAGGGCATGCCAGAAGGCCATACTGGAAACCTCTGAATACAGTATTTTTTGACAATACCTAGTAACTGTAACTGAACATGAAAAGACAGATGAGAAATTATCAGACGTTGCTGATGAAAACTCTTAGAGTTCCAGTGACACTAGCTGGGGCAAAGGTCATTTTCATATTCTTAGAAGATATGCCCAGAAGTTTGTAGTACCTTACTAGTGCTTAGTTACATTAGAGTTTTACATATAGAGAAATGTTGCCTTGTAATCTATTCACCACAGGCAAGAGGGGTTTTGCCTATTCCCCTTTTCCACACTAAAACTGAAGTTATTGCTCAAAGACTGAAGTGGCCTCTTTCTGTAACACATTAAGGTCCCTCTCCCTGGACTATCAGATTTATAGTTGATTAAGGAAAAATAAACACAAAAATTCACAGCATCAAACCTGTAACCATCTATCCTGTCATTACAAATACTTAAATATTTTTTTACAGAAATGCAAAAGCCAGCTAATCTATCTCTAAAAAAGAAGGCTCTCTTTATTTCTGAAGGAAAAGGAAACAGTACTGAGACAGACTGACAGCCCCAAATCTCAACTATTACAACAAAAACGCTACAGGACATGATTACCTAAACAAAATTATTTCTTCAACAGAGCTAGAAGGAAATATTTTTGACAGACAAATTATTTCAGATAAGTTTTCTCCAACCTCTGGAAAAAATCAGATGGAAAATTCCTAGAACATTATCTTGTCTGCATCAGTCTGTAGCAGCACAGAACAAGGAAAGAAGCACACTGAGGAACTTGCTGGTTTTGCTGGAACAATGTCCACCATACAACCGTACACTGCTTCAATCTTTACCTGCAAAGTCCCACAGCCACCCATTCAAGTTTCTGCTGCCTCTCACAGCAATAGCAGATACCACCTAAGATACAATTCCACTGTGCAGTGTTATCATAGCATTCACGTTTTCTGACATCAGAGAAAATGTGCTAATTTTCTCCATACTTAGAGGTTTTCTCACAAGTCAGGATAACCTGAGATTTCCTGTCCTCTTCAGTAACACTGCTATTTCAGCCCCTCAGTAGGGAGACTGTCCCCAAGCTCCCTGTATCGACTGATACTTTCTAGATGTAAAAGTAGTGGTCAGGTGGTAACCTGGAACCGAAAGACTTCCCTTAAACAGTTATGTTTCGACCCTGCACTGTGTAGTTCTGCAAATGGAAGCCAGGCAGGCCCCGAAAACCTTTTTCCCTGATGCTCGTCCTACATATGCAATGAAAAGGTTCTTATATACATTTTAATGACATGTTCCTATGGCATTAATAGTATCTTATTAAAGTACACAACAACAATGGGGTTTATATTTTTCCATAATACTCTTCTTTGTTTGGATAAAAGACCATCATTCATCCTAGTGGCAGACACATTTTACTGACGGGTAATACCAAACACAGTAATTCTTAAAGCACTGGGTATCCCTTGGAAAGTAAGATACTATTTGATAAGTTCATCAGCATCTACCCTTGTTTTGTAACTGCCTGTTCTGCCAAATTACATGTTGCAAGAACAAAAGGAGCAAACTTGTAGCACCTTCCCACCTATCCTGTATGCTCAGCAGATAACGGGAAGCTCTTACAGCCTTAGGAATGCTCACCTGAATATATGGCAGAAAACAAGCGGCCTAGGTTATGAGTTCTGCTCTCCTCCACCTGCGGCAGGGAGCTCTAGCAGATTTCACATCTAATTGTAAAGTTTCTTGATCTGCTCAAAAATGTTCCTAAACTACAGAGTACCTTTGAATTTTCATTGTTGGCTGAATATGACAAAACTCTTGGTATCATATCTTACTCTCAGTCATCTTGAGCAGATCTTGTTAGTGCAGATTAGATCTTGTTAAAGATTAATTCTTAAAGCATCCTCAAGCTTTCTTTTCCAACAAAGGAAACATCAATTATAGGCTCACACATAAACTTTGCCCCTATCTTGAATACTTGCTGCCCTTTATAAATCTTAGATTTCTTCCCCTTGTGTGTGTTCAAAGGAGAGATTTTATTGCCTCCAGGGGTTGTTAAACTGATTGCAATACCACGTATTTAGAGCAGTTCAGTGGGAATTAAGCTGGTTCAATGCTGTCAGACCTAGAATATAGCTGTCAAATAGCATTACAAGTAAAACACCCTTGATAAGAAATAATGACCAAATGTCAATCTGTTTTTTACCAGCAGCGCTACAGACGTAGCCTTGCCAATGAAAAATGCAATATTTTGCACATTATAATAGCTATGCTTTTGTGATGCTACAGAGTAAAGGGTGTTTCAGTCTTTCAATGTAGCTTATTTTTAGATGATAGGATTTGATCACAAAAATGTGTGTCTTGGACCTACCTTGGATTCAAAGCAGCAATGCCTAAATTGTGGCTTTACCCTCCTCGCGCTTTTCTGCTATAAAAACCCCACAAAACAACAACAAAAAAACAACAACAACAACATCACAAAACCAACACATGCATTAAAAATTCATTAATCATACTTCCTAAACATTAGCCATGCAGAAATTAAAACAGCTAGTTTGCTTAGAGCTGCTTTATGCTCTTACAGCATAAAGGTTCATGTAACTTCACACTACAATGCAACCCATTAGCTAACGTTATTTTTCTGATTTACGGATTGTTGTTTTTTAATGACTCTATTGTGTACAAAATTACTACATTTCTTACCATTTCTTTTGCAGATACAAATATTTGCCACCTATATGAAGAATTAATATGCAATAAATATTTCAATACTTAAATACACAGTATTCCTAATCCAATACTTAAACAGTTCTTACTTCAATACCATGTTTACAAACATGTATTCATTTTTGATACTACATTTTTGCCTGACATGAACTTGTTACCATAAACAAATAACAAGACTTTAAAACAAAACCATTGCCAAGACAGAACTTAAGACTCATTTAACCAGATGTGACGGGGTTCAAACCAATATGCCTGAAAAATTGGTTTAGCTAGAGCAGGAAGATAGAGTAGATATTTCAAAATATCTGCAATAATTTGGGGTTACAGTTTCAGCCAGAATAAGCACTTCAAGATTTTGCCTGGGAGAGGTGCAAGAGTAATTATATACAAAGGAAGGACATGGAAAACCTAACATGACGTTCTTCAAAAAAGACACTTTAAAACTAAGTACAGTACTAGTTCCCCAGGAATCACTGATGAATGAACGAACAAGAGAGGGAAAACAAAACATGATGCAAACTCTGAAGCGCAGTAAGACTAAGAATGTGAATGCGAAATTGTGCTCTCCACGGCATTCAAAGAGGGCACCTGTTGACAGCAGTGAAAGTCCCAGCACATGAGATAAAATTAATGCAATATGTTTAAAATTACACTGCTTTGATAAAAACCTCCCAAAAATAATAAAAAACTATTTGAGTGGCATTGTTTCACAATTTAAACCTGCGAAGTACTTTCCATCTCTGAAATATGCAAAGTACAAACAGCATCTTTGTGTTTACAACCTTCAAACTCAGACTTAGTTTCTCCATTTTGCAAACTTCTTCCCTATATTTATGAATGCCCTATGCACAAAAAAGCAAAATTAATTGCTAACTTGCACAGGGCTGAAAGTATAGGTTTCGAGTATGCATACAGAGAGCAAAGACGACAAGACTGAAGAACTACTCCTAATGTGACAGCTTCAATCAGACTATACAAAATCTGAACATTTCAGGCCTGATGAACCACTGTAAGTCTTTACATAGCTGTGCAACTCCCTGTCTTCAGAGAATCTACATGATATGGAAGTTAACTCTGAAAATGAGCCAGAACATTTGAATAAAGGCTCGGGGTTTTGTTTGGGGTTTATTTTGCACCAGTTTTTTTTGTATTTCAGACCAGGAAGTCACAATAAAGCATGACTGTTGCCAGCTTCTGATCCCGATCTTCCCTATCAATCCAGGGCTTTAAGCTCAGACTCAGTGCATACTCATTGTACAGTAACAGGCAGTAACTAGTACCCAGCAATGGTACTAGATAAACAGTACAACATCATAATTCACTCTAAAAGATAATATATATATTCCAATGCACTTAACAAGTAAATTCTACTTTCTGCATTAATGATCAGCATTCATTATTAATGGCTGAAGTAATGCATGGGGTATTCCCTTTTGGGTGAATTCATGAGAATTAACTTCCACTTACACTTGTAGTTTTACTTTAATGCTTTTTCTGTTCCTCTTGTGAAATGTTTACAGCTCACACACTGATGCTGGAGTAGTAACTGATTTCAAACTCAATGCCATCATTTCATAACTACACTTAAGGACTCACAGGGGAATAGAGTGTCACTGCTGAGTAATATGAATAATTTCCCATTGTGAGATAAATGAGGCAGAGACAGGGCACTTATCCAAAAATCAATCCAGAGCCGCATGCAAGATTCCCTTTCATTTTTTCTTTCTGAAGTGGGAAATATCTGTGGGTGATGCCATTTGGTTTCCAATTATAAAATCCAGCATGCAGTCTGTAATTATAGATTTTGGCACAAACCAGCACAAGTTTCTCACTATGATGTCAGAAAGCTAGCCCTTAATTGGTCTTGCAAATGATTTTTTTTTCCCCTTATTGTAGCTATTTCACAACCAGTTAACATGTACTGAAGGCAAGGCTCTTTTACATTTATTTGTATTTTAGTAAATATTTTCAATTGAAATTTTTATATTACTTTTGAATCAGAAGAGTACTAACCGATGCATCAAACTGACATAATCATTATTTATCTTAATAAAAAACACTTCAATAAAAAATGGTTTGAACTTTACTTAAAAAAATAGAACTTTGCTGCCCTCTACCTGTCAATTCCCACACTGTGTGAGAAGACAGAAAAATCAGAAACGGGTCTAAAGTGCCAGACTTCACAGAATTCTAAGGAGAGGTGAGAATTCAGCTACAGTTACACAATCTGTCTTGACCAAGCAGAAAACCAAAGTCACAATTATTGTCCCCATTTACTGAGTCTAAATGAGGAAGTAGAATCATAGCATGTTTTGGGTTGGAAAGGACCTTGAAGATGACAGAATCACAATCACCAAATGAGTAAGGTTGGAAGGGACAACAGGGTCATCTAGTCCAACCTCCCTGCTCAAGCAGACTCTTCCTAGAGCACACTGCATGGGATTGTATCCAGATGATTCTTTAGTATCTCCAGTGAGGGAGACTAAGATCATATAGCTCGAACCCTCCTGCCACGGGCTGCGACACCTTCCAATAGAAAAAGTTGCTCAAAGACCTATCCAGGCTGGCCTGGAACACTTCCAGGGATGGGGTATCCATAGCTTCCCTGGATAACCTGTTCCAGGGCCTCACCACCCACACAGTAAAGAATTTCTTGCTAATCCAATCAAAACCTACCCTTTTCCAGTTTAAAGCCATTCCCCTTTGTTCTATCACTACTTGTCCTTGAAAAAGCCCCTCTCCAGCTCTCTTGGAAGCCTGTTCAGGTACTGGAAGGGGCTCTAAGCTCTCCCCAGAGCTTTCTCTTCCCCAGGCTGAACAATTCCAATTCTCTCAGCCTGTTTTCACAGGAGAGGTGCTCCAGCCCTCTGATCATCTTCATTGCCCTCAACAAGACTCATTCCAGCAGGTCCATGTCTTTCTTATGCTGGGGCTCCAGAGCTGGACACAGCACTCTGTGTATTGTCTCATGAGAGCAGAGCAGGGGGGAGAGTCACCTGCATCCACCTGCTGGCCATGATGCTTTGGATGCAGCCCAGGATAGGGTTGGCTTTCTGGGCTGCGAGTGCACATTGCTGGCTCGTGCTGAGCATCTTGTCAACCTCCAACTCAAAAAACCCCCGAGTCCTCCTCCTCAGGGCTGCTCTCAATCCATTCTCTGCCCAGCCTGTGTTAGTGCTTGGGATTGCCCCGAGCCAGGTGCAGGACCTTGCACTTGGCCTTGTTGAACTTCACAAGGTTCACACAGGCCCACATCTCCTGCCTGTCAGCGTCCCTCTGGATGGCATCCCTTCCCTCCAGCGTGTTGGCCCCACCACACAGCTCGGTGTCATTGTCAGACTGACTGAGGGTGCTCTTGCTCCCACTGTCCACATCACCAACAAAGCTGCTAAACAGAGCCGGTCCCGATACTGACCCCTGAGGAGCACCACCAGTTACTACTTACTGGATTCCACTTGGACATCGAGCTGTTGACCACAGCTCTCCGAGTGTGGCCATTCAGTCAATTCCCCATCCACCAGGTAGTCCATCCATCAAATCTATGCCTGCCCAATTTAGAGACAAGGATGTCGTGTGGGGCAGTGTCAAATGCTTTGCACAAGTCCAGGTAAATGACACCAGTTGCTCTTCCTTCATCAACGAGCACTAAATCTCTATGTGGAAGGCTCAAAATTTGTCAGATATGATTTTCCTGTAGTAGAGCTATGTCGGCTGTTACCAATTAGCTAATTTTCCACATGCCTTTGCACAATTTTTAGGAGGATCTGCTCCATGATCTTGCCAGGCACTGAGATGAGACTGACTGGCCTGTCATGCTATAAATGCTATGTGAATTCTCTAAAACTATTTGGAAAATATGATAAAAACCTGCCAACCAACCAGTTTATGACTAAACATGAGAAGTACCATTGGAGGAATGATTGCTAAATGCTTTAAATTATATTCAGCTGTAAGACACTGTCCCAAAATCACTCATTTAGTCATCCATTACTGAGGCTACCAAGCAGAGACACTCAATTTCAGTGCATGAAGGACAATAGCAACGCTTCTACCTCTGCTCTCTCTCACAGTCCCTTTCTTTTTACAAGCTATATTCCTCAAAAATTCTGGGTTTGTTTTGCTGTTACAAGAGGCAAGATCTGGACAAGAAAGCAGGAATCAGTCTGCTCTGCAGATTTTCTTTCCGTTGCACTAAAAAGTGCTGAACATCTATGACTGAAATCACTGAAACAGAAGTAGAAAACCTCTCTTCATTACTCTGCTTCTTCCATGAGAAATTTAAGTTTCATTTGTGATAAATACTTGTAACCACAGAATCAATACAATGATTACTACACTCAGACACTGTTAATTTAGATGGCAACAGTTTTACTCCTCCTTTTTAAGCATGCAGTTTTTTCACTGCTTTCTCGTAATACACACTTAATTAAAACACCAAAAGAAAAAACCTCCTCTTTGAATGTCATTTTCTGTCCATCCTCCCCTCCCACTGAAGAGTGATAAGATCTTCCAGTGAATATTTCCCATGTCCCCAGTCGGTTCTATGAAATAAGGATACTAAGACAACATCCTTAATATCATGATGGCTAAAACCAAATAGGAACAAACCAACTATTGCTTATATGAAATTAAAAGCTAAGGAGACACCTTCTACCCCGTCCCCTCACCTTTTGTTAACTGAAGCCACCCTCTTTGTTAATTCTACTCTTTAAAACCCAGTATGAGCACACCTTTTTTAGACACGCTCTTGATTTATTCCAGAGAAAAGCCCTTCTTCACACAGAACGAGCCCCCACTAATGATTTTTCCAACATGTTTTATTCCAGTCATATTAGCAACCCCTCAGATCCAATTCTTACTAAAATCCAAGAATTGGGATGGTCAGTAAAAGTTACTTTCTGCTAGGGTTAATGACAAAACTTCTGAGACAGCTCCTGCTCTGTAAAGCTTGTAAAGATGTAAGAAGAGCATACACTATCCAGTGAGTGAAAAGGGGCAAAAAGGCCTTTTCTCAGTCATGGCCTAGGTTCCACTCCCTGAAAAAGCTAACAAATCAACACTGATCATCTCAGGATTACACCAGGCTCTGCTGTCTACCACCGCAGAGGATAAAAAGCCTCCAAGTTCACTTGGGATCTCATTTTATTAACCACACTGCTGCACAGAAACTACACCAGTGGGCTCCATTATAAAGTCTAAAGACAGATAGCCAGACAGACTCAGCAATTCAGACTTTGTTGGGGTTTCTTTTTAATCCTGAGCTTGTTTTAAAGAACAACAACTCCTTTTTTGTGAACTTCCCAGAAAAAAAAAAAAAAAAGAAAAAAAAAGCAAGTCTTTCAAGAGGACCTGAAAACCTGATGAGCTTCAAATGCAAGAAATAACAAGCTTTTGAATGGAAACCATGGAGATCCACTTTGGAAATTCAAGGACTGAAACACTGAGCAAGCACATGAAAAAGGAATTAAATTTTGTTCATGAAAAAGGAATTAAATGAAAGTGTCTTCTTCAGAAAAGAACACAGAAGTCCTGGGGTTCTTAAGTCATGGTAGCAACAAAATATGCGATTCTGTGGCAGACTCTCTCACTTGAAATCTCAAAATATTTTCAACTGCTTTATTAAGTTTTATAATTTCCTTATACAAATTAGAAGATTAACCATTACTAAATGAATTCCCACAAGACATCTGAAGTCTTTAGAAGAGCTAAACACAAGCAGAGAATCATTGCTTGACTCTTATTCAGTTACTTCTAAAGCAATGCTTCACTGTGATACTACCACTTATTCGAGAACATTTTTGGTGTTTTATTTGAGGGGTTTTGTTTGGTTTGGGGTTTTCTTGTTTGGTCTTGTTTTATTAAATACCAGTGCTCCCAAATAGCAGCCAAACAAATAAGAAACTAGAAGGGCCACAACAAAACTTCTTCAAAGCAATCCTTTCCCAACCCATAACAGCTCTTCCAATTGAGAGGTCAATGTAAAGGACCTAACCCCTATGACTTTAAGAAAGTAGTTTATCTCCACTGATAGAACTGGAGCCTGTTCTCCTGTGAAGGGTTATGTTTTCTGATACACTCAGAGGAAAGGAACAAAACCAAGAAGTTTTATAAGGACAGTTAAGGATTTTAAAGTAGTATCATCACAACTGTACTCCATCATGCAAGTTCAACAAAACTAGAAGTAGAAATGTACTATTGCTAGGGAAAACATAAATATTCTGCATTTGTACACTGTTACTGTAATGTTAAAAAAGGCTAACCAGCTTGAGTTTATGACAGTCTGCCAAAAAAGTCCAAAAGGATTTCACAAAAGATGAACATTGATTTAAACTTAATAAAAATAGAAATCAAGCCCCTTATAATAGGGATTATTTTTCTTAAGTTAGGAAAAAGAATTCCCCAATAATTTTGGGGGGAAAAAATTATGGCCAAACTCCATTTGGAAAGAAAATAATATTCTCGGGAACGAAACAGATAAAAACCTCTTACAGGAAGTGAGTAGGGGTCTGAAATTAAATGAAAGGACTCATGAAACATTGCATTCTTGTTCTGCATTTTGTGTGTCTTATTTTAGTCACTTAAAATCTCAGGCACTTTAGTTTTGAAATACCAAAGTTACACTGAAGTTAGATCTATCTGAACATAAGTGTTCAGTGCTACATTTGCATCTGGATTTAAATATAGTTTCTATTATAAGTATATAGTAAACAAAAATATCAGAAAATGGATAACTCCTTTTTTATGTTCTTTCAAAGATTAATACTTGCCTGTCTCTTCATACACTTCCAGCAACCTTTATCATTGATTCAGGTTGTAAAAAACAGTGACAGAACTGAAGGAAGAAGAAATCAGTCTGTATAAAATATCCTTACCACTTTGATGACAAATTAGAGACCACAAGTGGAAAAGGAAATGTGATAGGGGAAGAAGGAATCAAGAGAGGCAGAAAAGAAAGTAAATCAGTCTTGATTTACAACGGCATCAACCTAAGAAAAAAGATTTGTTTGCCACAGCTAATATGCAGAAATAACAATTAGCAGAACAAGGTACCCTGGCACATTACGGCACCCTCCACAGCCTTGAGACACGAAAGATTCCGAATGGAGCAAAAGACTCTTAGAAGAGAGCAAAAGGGTAAATGAAGATAATATCCTAACAAATACGTGGGATTTAGCTGCCTCTGATTTTGACATGTTCCCTCAGCTTACTTCCATGGAAATTAAATAAGTATTTATGATATGGATGAAAAGAAGTAAAAGCTACAGCATCTAGAAAAACAGCAAGCAAAATTCATATTCTGAGACCCACAATTTCTGTAAGGCAGGAAGTTGGGGGCTTGTTGCTTGAAATAATGCCTTTTTGTAAGAATAAAGCTTTCACCAAAAAATCCCACTGCATTTAGAATGTCTCATGCTTTAAACATTTTGAAATACTTGTACTTTATTGAAAACCATTCTCAATCATAAAGAAAAATGTTTCAAACACTGTTAGAAAGTTTGATAAAGTCTGTGAGCTTTTTTGGTAAGAAACAAAATGATAATTTGATTGTTTGAAAAACCTGTGAAATGGAAGCAAGCTAGTTCTTTTCAATTAAGGTCTTTCCTTATTTTGGCCATATTTAATGTCCAAAAAAATCGTATTGTCCTGAATCTCCAGAGAAAACAAACCTCCTGAGAGCAGCAAGGATAAAACAAATATAAATAAACATTGAAGTGAAATTTATTTTAGCTAAGACTACATTACATGATACATTACATCATACATTACATAAATATTGTAACCAATAACGTCCATCTCAACAAGCACAGTGCTTAGCTCTTATGCAAAAGTAATTAGGAAACCCCAGTGCTTTGGCACAGAACTTTGAGTGCTCTGAACACTGTTTGATGTAAACGTTCTTACATTCACAAGGACTTTGTCCCTACCGAATTTTGCTGCAATTAACTAAGACTAAAGAGACTGATTATTTTACATTTACTTTCAGAGCTTGAGATATCCTTTGTTTAGATCATCTGAAAACAAACACCACCCTAATTCAAACAGGCTACTGCAGTTTAATAATCTTTAACTCAGTACAAATCCAAGTTTATTAGGGATGAATTTATATGCTTTGATATTTAATTTGGGAAACTGAATCATTTGTTTAAAATAACACTTTAAATAAGATTTTTTTCTCAGCCTTCCTGAATTCCCATCTGAGAAAGGACAGGATAAAGACCATAAATGTAGAGCTATCTTTACAAAGGGGACTGAAATACAAGTCAAATATGACTTGCATGGTCTGTCCTCTGTAAGTAAGCTATTTTTATGCCTTCTAGCAGACCAGGGGCACATTACCTTTCCGGAGGAATTACAGAGAAGACTACCAGTTCTTAAAAATACGCACAAGAAACTAATGTGAAATTACAGACGGAAGTAAGTAAAGATGGAATCTTTTCTTTATAGATTATATTTCAAAGAACATTCATGGAATTGTATTTCTATAGTATCAGCAGAACCATCAGTTTGGTAAGAGTAGTGCTGATGAGGTATCCAACACTCAATCTTACTAAAGCAGGCTGGGTGCTGCCCTGCCTGTGCTGCTGCCATTGGCCTTGATGCAGGGGGGGCCTTGGCACAGAGCACCCTACTTCTATCAAAATGTGACTACTTTCCATATACTGAATATATTTTTCTGGCAAATAGCAAATCACTAAACTGAAGCAGTTTAATCTCCTTTAATGCTGTTGCAGAAAATAAAATTGGTCTGACAATTTTGTCAGCATTAAAGCTGCTTGGATAAACCAAGTGCAATCAAAGACTGATAGCATGTGCATAACACCTCACACTTAAAAATAGCCTTTTACACTTCATTAATCTCAATGTTTAAGCAGATGATGGAGGTTTATGAGTAAATGAGTACTAGCTTTCAAGAAGATATGTTCTAAATAATTTATAGCTAAAATACATGTCAATGCCGCTACACCGACATGAAAGTTGCAAAAATCATACAGCTGAAGTGAATGTAGCTAGAGATTACAAGGAGATTGCAACAGCTATAGGGCAGGGATCATCTTCTGTCTGTACTCTGAAATGCCTGCCAGGCTTTTAGGTGGTGTGAAAACAGAGTATAAAGTAACATTTTCATGAGGCGTGTGTAGCATAAAGGTCAATCACATTTTTCAAACTATGTCTCTTTGTTACAACATAAATGTTGCTATTACACAAGAGTATTTAAAAACAGCTGTTATTTTAAAAAGCCAGTGTTGTATTCTCATCAAATCAACAAAAAGCCAGGAAATCACTGGAATTAGAAAACCTATATACAGCTGTCCTCCTTACCTCTTATCCGTGTGACATAGAAATGCAGATTGTGACTGCATTGTGCAGATCTTAGCAGTGAATGCAGCTTTACAAGGTGCTTAGATTGAATCTATTTCTTCTCACTTAAAGTTACATTATGCTAGACTTAAGGCATGCTTTATTTACATGCATTCAATCTCTAGTGGGAGTTTATATACTGTGCACTGGATAATTCTCTAAGTGAACAATAGTCCAGCATCAAGAAGAGTTTCATGCAGAATACAAATAGAAAGCATTAGACAACTACCTCCCAGGGACAGTGAGTTCCCTGGGCTTACGTTGGGGATGAGGATTGGTCGATCTGTTCACCCTCTGGGGCTGTCTGGAATTATAGATCAGGGACCTTATTGTCATACCCCAGCTGCTGCACAAAGCCACTAGAAGAAAGGAGATTTACGAGTATTTCAGCAGCACTGAACAAGGGATACAGAAGCTATACAACTGGGAGTACAGTGGCTCTAAATCTGTAGCCATTATGCAAAAAGAAAATGCAGAGTTTGGCATCAAGGGAGCTCTCCCAGAGCAATAGGACATCTTTGTAAATTCTCTAAAGAATAAATTTAACAGTTATTAAAGAACAACACCCTGTTATTGCAGTCACTGAACTTTACAACACAAGGAAAGATGCAAGGGATTTTCAGAAAGACATCTGTCATTTAACAGTGACAGTGACCTCAGCACAGACAAGGAATTCAAATCCCAAGTGATGGAAACAAATTAACCCCTTGGTACACAGTCGGTTGAGAACTCCAGCATTAGGACTGCTGTGCACTCTAACAGTAACAGGCTGCACAAGGTTTTACCTTCAGCCAAGCAATAGAGGGAATGAGGGATATTCTTTAAATCATAATTGCTGTACACAAAAGCCACTTATGACATCATTTAACATCATGCCACCGACAACCATCAAATTATACAATCATTTAAGTTGGAAAAGACCTTTCAGATCATTGAGTCCAACCGTTAGCCTAACACTGCCAAGTCCACCACTACACCATGTCCCTAAGGGCCACATCTACATGTCTTTTAAATACCTGAGGGATGGCGACTCAGCCACCTCCCTGCGCATCCTGCTCCAAAGCTTGATAAACACTTCAGTGACAAAATTTTTTCCTAAAACCCAATCTAAACTTTCCCTGATGCATTTGAGGCCGTTTCCTCTTGCTTGTCCTACTGCTTGTGACCTGGGAGAAGAGACTGACCTTCCCCCTCATTACAACCTCCATTCAGGTAGTTGTTGACAGGGATAAGGTTCCCCCTCGAGTCTCCTTTACTCCTGACTAAACACCCCCAACTCCTTCATAGGACTTGTGCTCCAGACCCTTCACCAGCTCTGTTGCCCTTCTCTGGACATGCTCCAGCGCCTCAATGTCCTTTTCATAGTGAGGGGCCCAGAACTGGACCCAGTATTCAAGGTGCGGCTTCACCAGTGCTAAGTACAGGGAGACAACTACTGCCCTGGTCCTGCTGGCCACAATATTGCTGATATAGGCCAGGATGCCATTGGCCTTCTTGGCCACCTGGGCACAGCTGGCTCATGTTCAGCCACTGTCAACCAGCACCCCCAGCTCCTTTTCCTGTGGGCATCTTCCGCCCACACTTCCCCAAGTCTAGAGCACTGCATGAGGTCATTGTGACCGGAGGGCAGGATCTGGCACTTCATCTGGTTGAACGTCATACCATTTGCCTCAGCACACCAGCCTGTCGAGATTCCTCTGCAGAGCATTCCTACCCTCCAGGAGAAACATCCCTGCTCAATTTGGGCAGAAAGTATGCAAAATAAGGCTGTACTCAATCCCTCATCCAGATCACTGATAATACATTAAACAGAACTAGCCCGAATATGCTGTGGACACCAATACTGGGGAACACCACTTCTGACCAGACGCCAACTGGATTTAACTCCATTCATCACCACTTTCTGGGCCCAGCCATCCAGCCAGTTTTTACCCAGCAAGGACTGAACCTGTCCAAGTCACGAAGAGCCAGTTTTTTCCCAAGGAAAATGTTGTGGGAGACAGTGTCAAAGGCCTTTTTGAAGTTTAGACAGGTAACATCCAGTCTTTCCCTCATTCACTAAGCAGGTCACTTTGTCATAGGATACCAGGTTGATCAAGCAGGATCTGCGTTTCTAAACCCCTGCTGGCAGGTGCAGATCCCCTGGCTGTCCTGCATGTGCTGTGTGATTGCACTCAAGATCTACTCCATAACCTTCCCTGGCACTGAGGTCAGGCTGACAGGCCTGTAGTCTCTCACATCTTCCTTCTGCCTGTTCTTGTAGATAGCAAATGTGACACCTAACTTCCAATAATCTGGGACCTCCCTGTCAGCCAGGGCTGCTGGTAAGTGATGGAAAGTGGTGATAAGCACTTCTGCCACCTCTCTCAGTAGCCTTTGGTAGATCTCACCTAGCCTCATAGACTTGGGTGTGTCTAAGCAGCGTAGAAAGTTGCCGATCCTTTACTCACCATTTACCCTTGGATTATGGGGGCTTCATCCTGCTGCCTGTCCCTGTCTTCCAGCTCAGGAGGCTGGCTAACCGGACAATAACTGGTCTTACTACTAGACTGAGGTAAAGAAGGCATTAAGTACCTCAGCCTTTTCCTCGTAATTTGTTATTGTTTCTTCCTGCATCCAATAGAAGATGGAGATTCTCCTTATCCCTCCTTTTGTTCCTAATGTATTTATAGAAGCATTTATATAGAAATATATAGAAATCTTTATACTTCAAAAAGTGCAAATTTCAGTTGCAGAAACAAACTCTTCACTGAAAGACATTTATAATGCAGTATTTAGGGACTGGACACAAAAGTAGGAAGGCACCATCCTTTCTATACACCCATTTCACACAGCACTTGTGTTTTTACCAAGAGGGTATTCAGTCAGTCAGATTCAGACCTGGGTTACCCTAGAGATCCTGCGTAGTCTTTCTCTTAGGAAATGCTACAACACTGGCCTGCAACCTGGCCTGACCCAAAATGCTACACATAGTATTATGGAAAGTCAGGGAGAAATACAAAATC
This sequence comes from Dicrurus megarhynchus, assembly GCA_013399195.1. Lineage (NCBI taxonomy): Eukaryota > Metazoa > Chordata > Aves > Passeriformes > Dicruridae > Dicrurus > Dicrurus megarhynchus. The sequence goes on from VXAD01001540.1 coordinate 259,626, forward strand.
TGACCAGAAATACAAAATCCAGACACTCAGCAGACATCTGGAGGGTGAGAAGAGGGACAGGCCATAGACATTACTCCGTCCCAATGACTCTAGTATCCCCATGATACCTATGGAGAACAGGCCCAGATAAGAAGCTCTAGGGAGTAATATTGTAGGACATTCAGCACTGCTTGACCCCAAATCTGATGTTAAGGCAACTGTTAATTGTCCACTCCCACATGTGTAGTAGCTAATTAGCTTATCTTATCTATGTTCTAAGAAATTCAAACAGGCTCCAATGTGTTTTGGTGTGAAAAGAGGAAGACTGATTTACAGGTACATTTGGAGGAACTTTAACGATGGTACAGCAACCTTACTGAAAACAAAAGGACATGGACAACCATGTTATTAGCCAGTGATGAAGGACATCTATCTTAGGACCTGTCTGAAGTGAGAAGATTGAAAATGACTATACATTAAATAAGATATTCTTTTTTAAGAATAAGCTGTATGGACTTGGGCTCTTTTCTCAAGTCCATACAGCTGTTCTGCTCTTCAAAATCTTTGACAAATATTCACTTATATACACAGTAGGTTGTGTTTATTCACAATACACGCATTGCTCCTGCCACCGTGTTATCCATCCTTAGCTTTTTTGATGACCCACAAAAACTCCCAACATTGTTGACTTACCTTCACAGCTTTGGGTATATAAAGAACTCTACAAACACAGCAACAGTTCAGAACACATGTTCTAGAGTCCACAAGGGAGATGTCCAGGGTAAAGAGCAATGAAGATGGGAAGTCGCCATAAAAAGAACAGGCACACTGGTTGCAAATACCCAAATGTTTCGCCTGCAGGAGACCAGAAAGGCAAGCAGGTTACTTATTCCTTGTTCTCCCGTAACACTTGGTAATCTTCCAATCATGAAAAAAAACCCTCAAACCCACAAAAAAACCTCAACCACACTTCTGCATACAGAGAGGACTTGTTTTAAATCAGAATCACAGGATAGTAAGGGGTTCTGGGGTCTTGTTAAGAAGTCTTCTCTTTTGTTTTTGCCTCAGCAGATTTTGATGCTCAACTTTACCCTCGGGGTATTTACTCCTTTTCCTGTCGGCATTAGCTTTGAAGTACCGAAGCATGGGATGAGGAAAGCTTAGATTTGGAGAGTAAGATCAGAAGCTTTTTTGTATCAGATGTTGGACTTCAGTTTATACACTCTTCAATTTATACAGAAAGGCTTCTTATTCATCAGCTATCTGTACTTTAAACCAGGCAAATCTGTTTGAATTGAGCTGCAGGACTTAATTTTAAAGGGAAGTACACTAATGTAAACCTAAAAACTTGACACAATTTTAGAAATTAACTTTAAAAAATTAAACAGATGGTATGTTACTCATTTTTATACTTAACTCAGAACAAACTTCACTCCTAACAAACTCAACGTAAAATTCTAATCCTCTCACATATTTGAGGGACTGCACAGCAGGCTTTTAACTCAAGAGGATGTGGGATTTACCAAGGCTAGGAGAGATCCAAGTCCCTGATGGCTAGGGGCATTCCTTATAATGAAGTTTCTCCCTACAATCTTAAAAGCTGAGTGGGTGAGGACTTTGGTAAGTAGAAAGATAACCACTTGAAGAAAAGCTCTGGATCCTCTATTTTAGGGCTACTTAGAAAAAACAGAAGACATTCTAGAAGCTGAAAAATACATTTAAAGAAAAGCTTCATTTTTTTTTTAAAAAGTCTGATAGACAACAGCAAGAAAATGTAAAGCTACTATTCAGCAAGCTGAAAACTGATTTCACACATTCTTAACTTTTAAGAAAAACAGGAAAAGCCAAAGCAAGAGAATCTACAGGCTTGTTTCAAGATTTCAGTCCTTCACGCAGCATGAAAACAAGCCAAGTACTACACAAGTATGATACTAATCATCCTACAGTTATACTGTGTGGCAAAAAATAATCGTACACAAAAAGCCTAGTGCATTTGGGCTGCAATACACATAAGAGTATGCATATATGGCAGTTATTCCTTGTGTGTAAATTGGAAGGATTAGTGCCAGTATTTCTTACTACTCTACTGGCTACCTGGCAATTTCAGCCCTAAACAAAACAAAAACACAAACAAAACTCCACACAGTATTTGTCAACATTTCTCAGAGCAAAAATATTTAAGTTCTAGCTCCAGAGGCAGTTAGAATGTGAGATGTATGTATGTCATATGTATTCTTCAGCACAACTATAAACCAAGAACATCATTCAGTCCCATAAAAGATTAAAAACACATCAGGATGTTTCCAGCAGAAATAAAAATAGCATTAGTATCATTGAGCAAGTCAAAACCTTGCCACTCTTGTGCAATGTAAATCACCACCTGAAACATTCCATGCCACTTTGCCTACTCACAAAGGAGGCATTAAGCCTCCTCTATTGATTCCACTCAAAACACTAAAAAGTTATACAGCTCATGCACTGAAAGAGGATTAGAGAGAAATCTTGCCTATCATGTAGAAAAGCCTTTATTCGCAAAAGATGTTTTAAAACACCCTGAAACACTTTTCACCTGATGTCACTTTACCATCTCCAAAGTTTTTTCAAACTTCTCAATATTAGTTTCAGAACAGGACCTATTTGGCTAAATTCCAATTGCTTTTCCTTAATCAACTGACTCTCCAAGAAACACCATTAGTAACCAGTTATCATCTGGATTGTGGAACATCAATCACATTTCAAGTCCAGTCTTTCACTGATCTTTCATTTAAAGTGGTCTTGAGGGATGGGGGATACAAAAAACACTCCCAAATTTTTTGTCTTTTTATAAACTGCATTAATCGCCATAGTCAACATTTCAAGAAAGTTCTTAGAAATAGGGAAAGGCATACCCTTCTGCAATCAAATACTTGTGAACAGTAGGCACTTGACAGGACACTGCTGGTAAATGTCTCTGAGCAGGGATGTGTAAATCAGGAAGCATCTTTCTCCAGAACTGCCTAAAGCCGTGGTCCTAATTTCTGAAATTCTGAAACAAACAAATGCAATCTCCACTCAGTTTAGAATGAGTCTCTGTGTGTGTGTGTCTTACTAATGGTGTGACCAGGAATGGGCAGCCATCAGAACCTCTGCAGTTAATTCCATACTTCACTGATCTAGGAAAATTAATTTGATGAAACATTAGCTACAAAGGGGACCCAAGGACTCCATCTGAAGTTCCTCCTAAGCCTATGGAATAGAGTAATTTTGTCCATTATAATCAGCAGTTGTCACCCCGCTCCCTCAAATCTGTCATCTAAGTTTAAGGTACCACTTAACACACTTTACTGTTGAGAGCTGTTAGTATATTAAGTAGCAAATAATGTATTTTAGGTATCAGTCAAATCATGAATGCTTCAAATGCAAAGATCCTGAAGTCATCATGAATGAAATCAGTGCAGCAGCAATGGAAATAAAGTATTGAGATCCTAAGTGGAAGGGCTTATCTTGGCTGAGTAGAAGCAACTTAATTCTCTCCAATAAAGGAGGCATAGACAAAGAGAAAAAAACTCACCACTTTGAGAAATTTGGGCAGCATCTCAATTTTCTTAACTGCTGCAAGCAAATTCTCATGCTAAAGCTCTCACCAGTTTCTAGAACACTGATACAGTTCCTGTTAAATTGTCTGGGAAGAGATTACAAGATCCATCTTTCTCTTGTAAGGAAAGAGACCTACAAGTAGAACACAAATAGATGAATGACCAGCTTGTAAGGCAGAAGGGGAGATTACACCTTAAAAGCAATGCAAGTATGAATCTTGATCCTAGCCTTAACATGGAGAATAGGAGTATTTAGAGATCTAGTTAAGCTTACATAGCTGAGAGAGACACTGCTCAAACAGCTGCAGGCTTGACACATCTTTCAACCAACCCATGCTAACTTCTGGTTCCAAGCTGATACTTAATAGGTACAACAATCTAGTTTACATCATGCTGATTTTTTAAATATAAAATAAAAATTGTAAAGCCATAAACAATAAAGAGGTCAAGACTCCAAACTCAGTTTCCTCTCTCTTTCCTCACCATGTTGTCGTATTTTCTATTCTCCTACACAAAAGGCAACAGCTAAATGACTGCAATGCACAGCACTCTTCAGAGTTGACTGCTATTAGGATTTCAGGTGGCCCAATATCTGAATCAAGTATTCATAGTACTTGCACTCTCCCTAATTCAAAAATAGATCACTGAAAAAGCAAATTGGTTTGCAGGTGAGGTTACAAGTATTTATATATGTAGGTATTATAAGTATTTACCACCTCTACACAGTGATGACTACATAGTAACACAAGGGCTCTCCAAAAGAAATGTGCAGCATTACATTTATGGTGAGATTTTGAAAAAAAAAAAAAAAATCCCTATAAGCACCACAGGAGATTGTAGTTACTTGTGTTAAGTTACCTTATTTAGGGAAAAATGGTGAGAGTTACTTTGCTGCACTTAGAAACAGTCAAATCAGACATTTTCAGTTCTCATTAGTCAAAAACTACATTAGCAGGAACTGCAGAAAAAACACAGGTGTACTCATATGTAATTTCTAAGATAGACAAGAGTACACCACATGTAAAAATACAGAAAGCACGCTTCCCCCAGGCATGCTCTGAGGGCTTAAGTACCTACCTGTCCTGGTATGTGGAATCTGAATACATCAAAACCCAGCAATAAATAACACGAGTCACTTAAGATGCAACTAAAAATTTCAATGATAGTATCAATCAAGATTTAATTTGAAACCAGTTTAGTAGTCAGCATGGGGACATTTCTGAAATACTTAACTACAGACACTTTAAACAGTAATATTTCTTAAGTATTTTATTGCTACAAACTGGTACATCTTATCACAAAAAGCTACAAGGCATATTATAAACACATACTCTATTATACAGAGTGCAATGCAGTTCCCCAAACAGCCACACTCAACAGCATAATTTTTGAAGTTACTCATTCTGTACTATGAGGTAAATATTTATAAGCTTACATAATAAAGCTTTTAAAATATTTACTCCACAGACCTGCCTTCCTTGTCAACTGATTAGACCGAAAGTTATTATAATCCAACTTTCAATACACACACCAAAAAAATAGGATGCTTAAAAAAATATACAACACAATGTTTTGATCAGCTTTAACAGTCAGTTTTCTATAAAAAGCTCAACTAAAATAGTCTTAATTTCATCTTAAACAAAATCAGAAACACAGAGGAATTATATAAACAAGTTCTCCATGGAATGGAATGCATGCATATGGTGGGGAATCTTCAGACCCATTTGAGACTATTAAAAAGTCTCAGCCACTTTAGAGCAGAAATAAAAAGCTGGTTTGCCCCCACTAATACATTTTTATTTTCTTGCATTTAGTTATCTTCAGTGTGGTCTAAAGTGAAGTCAGTTTGTTCTTCAGTTTCTTCCTCTTCTTCTTCCTCCTCTTCCTCACCCTCAGCTGGCTCATCAGCTTTGTCTTCTTCTTCCGTTTGCTGCTCCTGAGCCTGATCATTATTTTCAAAAGGATTTTCACCCTGAAGTAGAAGATTGAAAACAAACACGGATACTTATTTCAAATATAAAATAATACTCATTGTTTCAGTGAATGAAAGGGGCAGACACTAAAAAATGCTACATTATTTTCTACAGCTTTTTAATAGTTGTGGTTTTTCGCAAGAAAATCAAAACAAGTTAGATTTAAAACTAGCAACACCACATCTTTATGGACATGGGAAACTGGGATCCCAATAAACTCTTTCAATGGAAGTGGAAATGGCACTGAGAAAAAGCCAAGTATGCTGAACACAGATTTCACTTCAACACTCAGAAATTAAAATTACATGGTTAAGTTTCAACATGTTTTAATTGAGAACTACAGCTGCTTCCTTTTTCTCCCCAATTAAAAGCAAATTGAAACAGAAGAGTTTTGTTCTGCTTTTCCTTACTTACAGTCTTTATTCACTCTGAATAATTCTATGAAAAAAGGCAAACTCCTCAAAAAATTTAAAAAATCTAGAATTTATTACAATGACTAGCCTGAAATTCATTCCATTGTCGACCTAGAAATATTACCAGTTTTCTCAGTACTTTAAACACATTGACATTCTGGGTTTATATTTTCTCCATTTCATACAATAGTTCAGCATGACATTACCTCAGCCTTCCCTTGCTCATATAATTAAGAACTCTGAATAATCAATGTATAAATACAACATGAACTATTAGTAATTTCTTGGCTAAAGCTCATTTTGTGTTCATACATCTGATAAAGCAAGTCTGATCTGAACATGACACCAACCACCAACTGCACCAGGACTAGGACTTTAAAAGTATTATTTAAAAGAAGATACAAAAGAAAAATTGAATGCTAGGCCCCTTGTCCTTTCTTGCCCTTTTTTTCCACTTCAGTTACATTTCTCAGGTAGAATCTTCCAGGTGGCTACTGAAAAATTAGAGAACTATAAAAATATTCAGCAAATGCCATGAAACAAAAATTTGGCTTCAGTATTATTCTAAAAATTGATAGAAGTCCTAAATTCAGATTCAAATTCAGATTTAACCCAAAGAAAGCAGAATTGAGACAATGTTGTAACAAAGATTTCCTACTCTCCTGGAAGACTGCAGGCCCCGAATGCATGAGCGTTCTGCGCCATCACATGCTGTGTAAGAAAACTGAACTACTTCAGTCTGCAGTTCATTATACATTTGGATAAGGATGAAAGGGATTATAACCAGAAGCCAGATACATCTCACTGAGCAGGTCCTGGTGAAAGTGCATTAAGTTCAGTCCACCGCAGAAAACACCAGTGCTAATCATTCTGAAAACATCAGTGGTCTCCTTGTGAAGGTAACTTTGCAAGTTTTACTTTGCTCAGTTTTTGAACTGGCCAATTTCCATGCTCCCTTCTACCAGTCTCCCACTAGGGGGCTGTATTGGACAACGCATACCAGGCATACGGCACACGAAGAGGTGGCTGGAAATACAGGCAGATATTCCAGGCTCTGGTATCTGGCCATTTGCAACCTTTCCTTAACATATATAGAACAGCTGTCTGAAACTGATTCACACACCCATCCAATACATAATTTTCCAGGACACGACTAATTTGACACTTTAAATCACAATTAACTTGGGCACTGGCTCATACCTTGCCATATTTCCAAAAGACAGTATTGCTTTGTCTGAAAAACTGATCTGTGATTTTGCCTGTCTAATGTTAGGGCACAGGCAAAATCATAAATCAATTAAAAATAATCCAGAAATAGCTAACAACAATATTACAGAGTCACTCAGCAAAGTACATGGCCCTGCAGAAAAATACCCTCCATTTTGCTAAAATGGATTCATCTGTTTCTCGGGCCACATATCTACAACATAGGCTGCCATGCCTTTTAAATTCTCTGATCTCATCAACTATTGTTGTAAACTTTTGTTTTTGTCATTAACCCTAACAATTCTACAGGATAAAAAGTAGCTGAGTAGTGTGCATGCTGTACTTCAGTACAAACCCACATGCTGGGTTTTGCTTCTAAACGTAAAGATGGAGTCATTTGTTAAGTGTTTTGTGCCCTACAATTAACATTACATACAGAATTAAAGACACTGCTGATGTTTGCCTAAAGTTTGTTTTGGGTTTTTTTAATAAGAGCATCCAATTAAAAATTGCCTAGATATAAATTGTAAATGACAACCAAAAGCTGGTGGTAACTTTGAAGGCGATAACTTTTCCTGCAAATTAATTTATCTGAGACAATGATTTTTGACTGGCAGAATACATTAGAAGTATATTCAATCTGTGAGCTATCTAAAAGACAGAGCACCGAGGTTAAACTCTATCAACACAGAGATATGGCAAACATTAATTATTTTCTTTCCCTTTGCATCTTACCTTCACATACAGCTCATATCGTGCCTTGACTATAGGATTATTCAAGATGCTGGTGGCAGTAAGAACACTCTCTCTTTTTATTTGTTCTCTGTAGGCCTAGGAAACAAATTTGACAGTGAATAATTATCACGTTCTTGTAACAGCTGTCACGTAAATTTGAATTCATGGTCAGTTTCTGTAAATAAAATAATGAACATATTACAGCATGAACTACTTTTTCTTAGTAGTTAAGTCCAAACCACATAAGTTCAATTAGGTTTAGTAGTGTTTACAGTGTGTTGCTTTAGCATCATCAGAAGACCTATCTTCCTTATATAATGAACTACAACCAGTTATCTGTTCTCATTTACTGACAACATTCAGGCTTTTCCATCACAGCTTAACATACTGTTGAAGATGATCCTGCTCATTTTCAGGGTCCCTTCCAACCCAAAATATTCTATGACATTCTACAGTCACAGAAGCTCATATATAAACAGAACATAACTTTGGCAATCTTGCTTACTCTCATGCTCATGCTACTCTTTCAACCCTTCCACCAGCCTTAAAGGGTATCATTACAAATTATAACAGGGACAAATACAACACAACTGTTAATTCTAAGATGCTCTCAGTTGTCTTCAAATTAAAAAGATAATCACCAAGATAGGAGACACTATGTTTATCTTGCTAGGAACGCATGCGTTTTGTTTTTCAATTTGAGTAACAAAATTTTTCCAATACTTAAACTCTGTAAAACAAATTCTCATAAAATAAACAAGTCATTTCTAGTAACTTTCTCATGATTTTCTACTGGCAGCTATTAAGCACACCAAACATTACATTAGCTGGGGTGCTTAAGTGCTGGCTACTTCCTGAGGTGTTAAACTTACAAAGTGCGGTAGGGACATTACAGCTTTCTAGAGTACATGTCACATCAACAAGAACTTAGAAATCACTTGCACCAAGAACTGTAACACTTTTCACCTACTATTAGATGATGCTTGCCTTTTTTTCTAAATAATATGTCATCTCTTACTTGTTTTCCTTTTGTGTGATCAGGAGATTTTAAGTGTTGCTGAACAGAACTGTGCAATGCAGGAACATAGACACTGCAAGCACTGCAGTGAACAGTCTCAACTTTCATCATATGGTCATCAGCCGTAACCCCTGCCAAGGAAGATACAACAAATCATTAACACAAAATGTGTTACTTCAGGCAACTGGAAAAGCAGCTTGTTTGTTTTATACCCAAAAATTAAGAGCTCTCAGTTGTTAAACATGTCAAACCAAACCACTGAGGAGTATTCGCCTAAATTCAGGCATCAAAATTAGGCTGAGGCCAATATTGGAAGAGGAAGTTTTTCACTTCAATACTCCAACTTCACCTCTCCACAGACTACACATGAGACCCAAGCAATGTACAAAAGAGGCATCTATTTTCAATCCACAATAACCAATATCCTTAAACATATACATTTGATACAGCAAACAAAGCTTGACCAAAGTAATTGCACTTACTTTACCCATTATAAAAACTAATTTATTTCCTTGCCCCCCCTCACCATCAGGAAGAAGCACATGAATCCAATTCCTCTCACAACTTTAAATATTAGCTTGATAACAGAACATTCTCAGCACAAAGGAAAACAGGCCTTCCAGTACTTACAGAAAATACAAAAGAATTTGTGAGACTGTTAAGATGTTGCCTATATCCATTTTTAAGTAGCTTTTAGTATATAAGTTCAAATTAAGGTAATACTGAAATAGTTATGCCTAAAATAAAGGTACTTGAAGATGTCTCCTTTGGCTGTAGCCCATATTCTGAAATCCCTCAAGCAAAGAATGGGAGGATATGGCACAGCAAGGCAGAGACACATGAAATGCTCTAGAAAACTGCCTGTAGAGCAGCCAAGGGGAAAAAAAATTCAGGCCGAGATGCATCTTGGGTAACCAAAAGATGCTTGAACTCCTCCTTTTGTCACTGTTCCCTCAAACCACAGCAACTCTCCTACTTACATTTTTCCAAATCCTTGCCATCATATTTGACCACTATCACCTTACTGCTTTATTACACTCTCTTTCAATCTACTGCATCCACCTGTTGTCACTCCTCATGCCTTATCCTGAATGAGACCATGGCAAAGCCCATATAATCGTTTCTCAAGTACCTAGCACAACATTATCTCCCCTTGTGACAAGGCTACCTGGATAGCAAACAAACAAGGTTTGCTATCTCCTGCTGTGCTTACATTCCACATTGTATGAGAAATGAAGCAAGGAATCCCAACCAGGTACAGAAAAGATGTGAAAACTTGTTTTAATCCATTTTATCAAATTCAAAGAAGAATGAAAGGAGAGAAAGACCAGGAGAGCTCCACATAACTCACCTTCCATTATATCTTTTTCAGCAGCTTGGGAATTTTCCATTTGGTTACTTGTCTGCTGCTTACGCATCGCTGTCTTCTTGAATTTATTCACCATACACTCCTACAGAGGGAAAAAAATTGTAAATACCTATGATGTACAACTGTTTATATTCCAATATTAACACAGATTTTAAAAATTCAATATAGTTCTGTAACAAACAGTAAATAATCGCTATTACTTCTTAAAGCACTACTTTCAACTATTAAAGTAACAGTACTTTACAGACTTTGAATTTGCTTCAACTTTCAATATTATGTGCTGCACCAAAAGTCATCTACAAAAGAATTAACAGTAAATTAAACATATTTTGAAAATAAATCCTAAAGTGTAACTATATTCTCATGCAAAAGCATTATATAGATCAAAAACAGTTGTCTTACATGAAGAAATTCCATCACTACTTTGTCAAATTTGGTTTGCTTCTGGATATGATCCAATGTCTCCTGGTGAGCTGCACTCTCCAGATGTGACTCAATTTCTTTTTCTTCAAATGTTCGAAACTTGCAAAATGAGCAAGTAAATGCCATTCTATCAAGAGAACCACGTTAAATATTATTATTAAAGCTCCTCAAAACTATGACACTTGACAAACCCAATCAGAAAGGGAAGAGGAAAAGCATTCTTTAAAGAAACCTAAGTGAAAAAGAAATTTTAAAAAAATCTCAAGTTTTTCCATTATAAAGGACTAAGTGCTACAAGAATCAAATATAAATCAGGCCAGTGTAAAAGTAATGAATTATCTATGCAGGAGACACAAGCTGCTGAAATCAGAAGCCTGGCATTTAAAAGCCACATTATTCTGTGAGTCAATCTATTGCAGCTCTCTACCTCCTGTCACCTTTTGTAGTACTTCTTGTAGGCACAGAATCATAGTCCAGCCAGGCCATGAATTCCTAACTATAAGTAATCAGAAGAATTCATTTAAAGCTCATTTTCCATACAAAAACTATATAACCTTTATAAGGAAATATCATCTCCTCAGTACAATGAGGAAAAGTCACCAATGCCACAATCACATACTGCACTGACACAGAACAGTTTTGTACAGTACAGCCACTGGGCAAGACTAAGAAAGTTACAAACCTATGTACTTATTTTTGCTACAAAACAGTTGACCATATATATATATATATTTATATATATATATATATATATACATACACACACACACATATAAAACCAGAATAAAATAAATTTCTAACGGCTTTTTAAAGCAGTAACATTCTAAGCTGCTTCTCAAGTGTGCACTGATGCATTTGTGGGGGAGAAGGAGGTAGTAAATTGTGCATTTTCTGATACAACAGTGGTCTGATGAAACACCCAGTCTTCTAAGCCACTGAATTTGGGTGTCAGGTTTTGGCTTGAGTTTTTTTTTCTTTACTTGGGTTAGCTTTTTGCTTTTGCTGGGGAGTGGGGGAAGTTGAGGGGTGTGGAAGGAGGTGGGTTTTTTTCCTCATTTCTTTGTTGCATTTTATTTTCCTAAAATCAGTCCAAAGGAAAAAAGATGTGTTCTTAGAGAGGCATTAAGGGCAAGAGAAACACTGTACACAACAGAGAAGTTACAGCACAAACCTGTATCCATCGCCATATTTTTCACTGTTTTTTTCCCTTCTACGCCTTTGCTTCTCTCTTCTGGCCTCAATCCGCCGCTTTTCTTCTTCCTCACTTTTAACTTCTCCTTTGCCATCTTAACATACAATTGAAGAATTAAAAACCAAATCCAAAACAACCAACCAACAGCAGAAGTACCTGTCTTCCCTGTCTCCTCCACAGACGCTTCAAAATGCAGAGAAAGACCCTGCACCACCATGGTTCAATGGCTTTCTTAAACATGCTGAAAGTTTTGCTTTGTTTTCCCTCCTCTAAAGACAACCAATTTAAACACTTGGTTCCAACTTAGTAGCTAAGGGTTTACACTCTACAGTCATAAAAGAAATTCAGAGTATAAACAAATCCTTCACTGTTGTGCCTAGTTATTAAAGGCCTCTTCAAGTACGTGACCAGAAAAGGGTAACTGGAAATGCATGGGGAAAAACACATTGTTTAAAACCTCCCATGTTCTTAGAGCACCACTGCTACAATCCCCTTACATAAAAAGAATCTAAAGGCCATCTCTTCTACTGACAAGGCAGTTTCCAGAACCGAAAGCAAAAGTTCTCATAAAGGAGACAAGACAGTGTTGCTCGAAGGTATGGTACCCAAAGTGAACTTCAACAACTTTATTATTTTTCCCCACTAGACTTCACTTGCTTTCACAGACAAATATTCCAAAGATTTTCAGCCAAAAAAATAAACCAGTTAATGGGGGCAGGGGCAAGAGAGACAAGGAGAGACAGATTCACCACACAACAAAAAACCCAACCAAACCTCCAGAGAAGAACTTGATTAAATTACCACTTGGCATGTAAGTAAAAGTGTGAATGAATAAATGAGTAGAATTTAGTTCTACAACATTTAAGACTTCCAAGGACACTGACTTTTTGCATAAGTGCACTTATGTTTGTCTTTCCTATGTCTGCTTCAATAGTCTATGGACAAAGAGAACAATTAAAATATTCAGTGTGTAGTTTTAGACCACGAAAAAAGAAGATCACTTTGTTTTCTTTTACTGTTCAACCTTAGAAGAGAGGTCAGCCTCCAAGAAATCTATCTCTGTCCAAACAGCAACAGAAAGGAACATACAACAGCATCAAGCACAAACACCAAGACTGCAAAACACTCTATGGCTCGAGAAGTGTCACTGAGTACTGAAAACAACTCCATGACCAACAGCTCCTGATTAATCCAAGGTTTATCATTTTGTAGCAAAGAGTTTCAAAATTTACTGTGATCCAGAGAGGAGAAAAACTCCGGTCCATAAGACTGTGTTTCAAAAAAATCAAATTGAAAACAAAAAAAACACCTACCTACCCACAGAGGCAAATCCCATACTGATCTCAGGATTTAAATTTCATTTAGTGCATTACCACCAACCCTGGAAATATGCAAAGGATCACTTGTTTTACTGCTGTAAAAATCATCTGGTATGATAATTCTGTGGAGTGAAATGGCCTCTATTTTGACCCTCAAGCTCACAAACTGAAGTGCCTGCCCTGTTAGAATCCGAGGAATGGAGACCTGAACCTATATATAAACGAAAAACCCACTCTTTCTTCAGTGCACTTATGCAAACTTTTTTTTTAAAAAGAAACCCACACAATTTAAAAATAAGCTCAAAATATTTACTACTACTTCAAGAAAAGAAACACTCGTTTGGCTGCAAATTTCAAGCCCTCTTTGCTGTCAAATGAGACTATGCAATACGCAATAGGGCAGCACACAAGGAAAGGGGGACTAAAAATAATTTCAGCCTTATCACTGGATTTCTTTGTCTATGTGTCTGGAATCACTACAGTTAATACACACTTTAAATGATTTTATGTAAACTAATAATAAACCTGTTTCATTAAGACTGTACATGAAATAGACCCCGCATTCGTGACAACAGCTCTCCAAGATAACTGAATCCACTTTTATAAAAGTGACTCACCTAGGGTTTAGGGGTGAGGTTGATCAGCTAGTGGGATAAATAATAGGATATGGGTGAGGAACCAGTGGGATGAACAACATTCAAGCAATGGAATGGAAGCAAGTATAGAAGACCACGAATTTTTTTCACAAAAATTTAAGAAAAAAAGGGGCAAACAACAACACATTGAAATGATCAAAGAGCAGAGACACTGTAAGCATGAAGAAACAAACCAAGTAATGGATGAATGTTACAAACAACCATTTTTCCACAGCCTAAATTTTTTAAGTCTTGAAAAAAAAAAAAACCAAAGTCATGCTACCAAATAACTACTAGAGGTCCTACATACAAGCCTACTAAATCTATTTGCACAGTCTCACAAACAGAATACCTACAATACCTTACCTGACAAAGCAAACTGACTTACCTCCAAAAGTCTGATATCCAAGATCATAAGCATCTCTTGTAAAGTCTTCATATATAACAACTGCACCACTTGTATCAACTTCAATTTCCTAATAAAGTCAAATCCATAAATTAAAAAAAAAGCCATTCTAAATCCAGAAAGGCAGCGTAATCTAAATTATTTCCAATAATCTGTTATTTGCTATTTTTTAAATGACAACGAAATAAGTGAATTGAGTATCTTGTTGAACTCAGTGTACAAACACTTCTAGCTCTGCATTTCTTTGTAATGCCTTGAAGCCTTAGTGAATTATTTTCATAATCAAAATTGTTTTCTATATAAACATTCTGACTTCCAATCCAGACTTTCACTTAGTTGAGAAGGTGTTAATACCCTCAGTCAAAAAGAAGGGAAGTGCCATTCCAGTCTTGCAACATTAAACCAGGATATATATACACACATGCTTAGCTTACTAGCAACATTCTTACATAGTGTTGCAACTGATCTGTCTGAAGGCAGGGACTAATTTTCCTGCTCTATCAGAGAACACCTTTTAACACTGATTCTTTTTTTTATTTACCCTGCCTCCTTGATATGTCTATGTCTTATCCATTCCTCTTCACTGCTGTTTAGTAATCTCCTTTGTACCCACCCAAGCAGGTCATAGGTGCATGAGTTCAAGCTGTCTGCCTGTGGCAACATGAGAAGTGTTCATATGAGAGTTCTCTTGTGCATTACAAGAACAGGTAGGGTCTACGAATACACTTTAAAATTCATTTTCCAGGCTATCTGCACTAGCTACATCTTTCACTCAAAATCAACTGCCACCAAAATAAGACAGTTTCAGATAAAGTGAAAAACAACTAAAACCATGTCTAGAAAAACTTACATAATTTAATGCTTGATTTTATAACTCTAGCTTAAGAATTATTTGTCTTAAAGTATACTACGCAAACTTCTCAAAGAATCAAAACATTTTCCAGTTCTGGGAATCTTTACCTCTATGGTAGAATCCTGGTAAGATGTCTTCGTGTCTATTAACATAAAATGAGAAACAATGCAAAAGTGCTGTCACTGGCAATTCATTTTAAGATAATAAGATATTTCGGAAAAAAAATCAGCTTCTTATGCAGGAAAGATTGTCTACATTTACAATTTATCATAGTTTAGTAATATTATTAAATGCAAAATCAGTTATCCTTAGAAATATAAACGAAACACTTTTAGAAGCAATCACCTATATCTAACTCCAAAACAAGAAATTCAAGGTTGAAAGGACAATATAATTTTGAGATATATTTTCATTCATACAATATATACCAACTGAATCAAAATTTCTGTTAGTTGTCACCCACTTTTTAGTTTTCGACTACATGATACTGCTTAGGTCTTTCAGTTCAAGTTTCAGAACCTGTGTTAAACTACTCAACATTTTCTTCCTGCTAATCTCAGAGCCACAGGACAGGCTGCATTCTCGTAGGCACTACCTATTCCACTTCCTAAAGTAACATCAGTATTATGTAGTATATTGGTCTTTGGATTGTGGAAATCAGTGAGGGGGATCAGACAATAAATTAGAAACATTCTGTCTGACCGTAGTTTAGAAAGGAGAATGTACAAAAGTACTGAAAGAACTTGGATGTGCGTTTTACAGACTCTTTTCATCACAGCAAAGCTGGCATGACCACAAATAAAGGTCCCTACACAAATGGCAGAGGAGTGTGTTCTATACACCCAGTTCCCAGGATCTGTACAGTACTCCTGATGTTACAATTAAGGGAACAGTTATGTAATACACAGTAACGTAACCAGAATAACAAAATCAAAACCAGAGTTTACGTGTCACAGTTGCTGCCAAGTCTGTGCATTTACCTTGCAAGCTATGAGCTACAGCAACTTTAAACGATTTTCAGGTGTGATTTGAAACCAAATTACATAAAACACTGATCAAAATTACTAGGAAATGACAAGCATAAAAAACTAAAATCTGACTGCTGTACATACTGTTCATAATATTTAATACTTGAATTTACATTCCCTCAAAGCAAATAATTTATTCAAACCTCACTCGTGACTTTTTTCTCCAATTTTGACTGCAATATAAACATTTAATATTAGAGTTGTAGAATAACTTTATGGAGCTTAAAGAAACCAAGCATCACTAATACAATTTGCAGTTTGTATTTATAGTTTATCCATCACAATTACATTTCTTCTTGTCATTACAGCATTTCATTTACAAGTGGGAGCAATCTCTTTCTGCCTCTCATGAATTATTCTGTAACAGTTTTTGCCATTTTTGCAGTTTCCCTCCTCTCCTCTTCACCCACGCCTTATATCTTTATTTTAACTGCATTGCAGCTGATGCACTACTTTTTATATCCAAAGAATTTGGACAGCAGGGCCCAGGCTCATGCAAGAGCACATTTTAGTATTTGTCAGGCATTGTCTCTTCAGACAACCTGAGCTCTGACATTATTTTTAGTGGTGAATATTTGCCTCCATGGAAGTATCATCATAAAGTCTCAGTGAGACAGTCTTCAATGGTACATATCTGAACACATCAAAATATTCAATAACATTTAGCAAATTACCTTTGCAGTAGAAAAGTTAGACATGTAAATTCATAAAATCCACTGAGGACTACTTCTAAGGTGGAAAATGAAGAATTATAAGACAGCACATACAGCCCTCTTTCTGAATATTAAAACTAAGTAATTTCTAATTAATAAAAAAATCAGTAATTTTAACTTTAAAATTCTGACACTTGCTACTTACTAGGTGATTTTTTCTGGCTCAGCTTCAAAATAGGCTTTGTCATTTTGGGTTTCTTGATAAATGTCCCACCAGGTTTGTTATATGGCTGTGGTATCATTTTTCTTTTTATTCCTCTTGCAGCAACTGCTGCAGGACTGGGTTTGTTATGATAGTCAACGACAATCCCAGGTCTGTGCATTCCGCCAAAGTCTCCCATATGCTGAAAATTTGCAAAATCAAGAGGAAGGTATTAGCATATGAAATCAATGTAAAGAAAACAACTACTTGGTATTACATGGCTGTGAACTTAAATAAAATCTGTGTTCTAGAGCAAAATGCAGGAGAAACTTAAGCTCTTGGTCTGACATTCTGTTGTGCAATGGCTTTGTGGGTGTTTGTCCAGTAGAATGAATACTTATGTATAAACTGTGTTTCTGCTTATTCAGAACCATTGTCCAGGCAATGAACTTATCTATCATATCTCAGCCTAACATCTTGGCTCCTCTCTTCAGATTCTCTAGATAATGAATTCCACCTCCATCTGGGAAAAAAACAGAGCTTAACAACTCAGTTTTTAACACCAAAAAAAAAACCAAACCAAAAAGACCCAACCCAACAACAACAACAACAAAAAAAACAGCTTAAAAAAAAAGCTTCCTTGCTTTGCATCTTATGCAAAATGATCTAGTAGTGATTTGAAAACTGAGTAAAGAATGTTGTCCAGTGTGGAACAGTGATAAACTGAAGGAAGCCCATTCTTTCTTTTACTTATCTTTCCACTGAATTCAATAAAATCAGAATTTTTAAGTTGGGCCTGGAGAGAGTGATACAAAAACAATGCAGCGATAGGAATGAAAATTCCATTGATAGATTAAACCTTTCCACTATTTCTAAAATTATGTAGTCATTTGTGGACACTTGTATATGAAAGCTACCTCTGTGAAGACACAGAATAAATGAGTAATCTGAAGAGGGGAATTTAGGTAGCTGGAATATTTTCAAAAGTGCTAACATACTTCTTAATATTAACTTAATTACTTGATTAATAAAGGGCAGAAGAGAGCCCACAGACTGGATGAGTGACTTGGATAAGCAGAAATATATGTATTTCCATGAGAAGATAATTAATATTACACTGTCAAAATTAAAAGAACATAAAAATAACTTCAAATACTTAGGAAAAGTATGACTTTTTTTAAAGCAGATTTTAAATGACAGACAGAATGTACCAAAACAGGCACTTTCCATAACCAGAAGTCCATGCACAAGATCTCCCTGTTATTTAGTTGAGATAGCTATAGACTGCCTAGCATGTACATTTACATCAGACATATATAAATTTGACATGAAGTACACACTTTATAATTTCAAGGGGTTTTTTTTAAACACACAATCTACCTATTAAAGGTGCAATGCATTTGACATATGGTAAGTAGTCTAGCTTTTACATTCTCCTTTATTACATAAAAGACTAAAAGGATAAATTTCAAAAGCAAAGTAAAAAGAGAACTCAGTTGTAACTCTGCACAAAGCTTTCAGATCTAAATGAGTTCTGAAAGGATGGCATAAAGGCTTAAGAATGTTACATTTTCAGCTTCACAAGCAGAGAAATGAAGATTAGAATCTTTTTCTCATACCATGCTACATGCTAGCTAACAGCCATGTGCAAATCTTAGCTAAAAGTTGAATATGGCAACTACAATACTCTAGAATGCTGCAAAGTAGACTTTCTGGAACAAAACCACCACACAAGTTAAGCATATAAAAGACCCAGTAAAAAATAATCTTCCTCTACACTTCAAGCTACAACAAGCTGTATAGTTTAAAATTAAAGAATCATTTCCCAAAGAAATACAGCACGCTCAGGAATTTTAAAAGGTAAGTTACACCTAGAGGCACAGGCAGAAAGGTGTTCACTGAATATTTTGTGCTTAAATAAAAATCAAAACTGGGATTATAAAACCAAGACAAAGGGACACCATCAACTTAAAGTAGTACTTCTGTGAGGTTTGGGGTTTTTTATTCTCTTCTGCTGTATTTTTTCCCCTAGCTTACTTAACATGAAGCATTACTTCCTCAAACTCGAATCCACTATTTTGCATACAGTTAATCATGATGTTTCTTGGACATATACTTTTTAAATCCTATACTGGAAAGGAATCCACTGAAAAGCACTTAGAACTTAAGCCTTCAAAATGAATACAAGTAAGTAATACTAGGCACACTATGTGGAAATTAATTTCAATTCTGTGAAAGGACCTGATTTCAAGTTGATGATGCCCCTTTAACCATGCTTTAATTCTGAGAAAGAATCACTGTAACTGCTAACCACTCACCTTTGCCATTTCCTCCCCATCCCCCCTTCCAGTAAACAAGTCAGAGTAAGAATTAAGCTTAAAAGAAGACTTGATGTTTGATAAAACATGTATTCAACATATTAAAGAATTAGCTAAACTTTTCCCTTTACAGGAACCAAAAACTGCTCTAGCATTCACAACCTGGGTTTTACTTTTTGCTTATACATTGCACCTTTAACCTACTCAAAACTTCAAAAAACTTTGAATTCAACTTTCACAATATTCAAAAATTTCCCCACCAGCAGCAGAGATGCTAGTGTTTACAAGGAAAAATGAAAGTCCTTTTAATCCCTTTTAGACCAAACCTACTACTTTTATCTTCACCTTTAAAACAAAAGGAGAGATTTAACAAACCTTATCAACTAGTCTATTACTCATTACTTTCAGCAGAAAGAGGGACTGGGTCATACTTGAAGACAGCTTCAAGGGGATAAACAACATTGTCAACCATGATAGTTTGCTTGGACAAAACCCCCACACTGTACTGAACAGTGCATTCATTTTAAAGCAGTGGTCTTGAAAGGGTTTAAAAGAGTGTCTAGTGAAAAGAATCTGAAAAGATTCTGTACTTACTCCTCGGCCTCGGCCTCTGCCTGTTGATGGTCCTCCAAAAGCATCATAGTTTCTGCTTCCAAATCCACTTTCAGGATAAGCAGGCGTTCCTCTCCCCCGAGAGCCTACAGGTGCAGGCTTCATATGGGGTGAAGAAAAACTGCTGTAGGAAGAGTAACTCTCTCTTCCTCTGTCCTCCATAAACCCAGGCCTCAATTTTGAACGGGAGTAAGGTGCTTCCCAGCTAGACCCGCCCTGGTTTCTACCTCCGAAAGAGTCAAGGCTATTCCGGTAGGAGTTGTCAAATCGACCACCATAACTACCTCCGAAGCGGCTTTGTTCGGGTTCATTATAACCATAGCCAGATCTGTACAGATCTCGCCCACCCAGAGAAGACCCGGAGTCGTAAGACTCATAAGGTCCAAACCTGGAAAAGTTGCACAGTGAGGAGAAAAAAAAGTAAGCTTACTAATGTTATACATTTCAAAAGACAAGTTATCAGTTGACATTTATCAACTAAAATCAATTTATTACTATACTGGTCCGTACAGCTGTGTTATTGGTTAATCTTGATTAGGGCTGGGCAATTCACACTATGACCAGATAGAAAGCTATCTGAGCCATTTTTGCGACAAACAATTCTAAAGTTCAGTATACCTGAACTTTGTTTACTTAAAATTTTCAGCAACATTTATTTACTAAAACATTATTAGAGCCCAGCCCTAGTCTCACAAAAATAATCACCTGCAGACATTCAA
Source organism: Dicrurus megarhynchus (assembly GCA_013399195.1). Classification (NCBI taxonomy): domain Eukaryota; kingdom Metazoa; phylum Chordata; class Aves; order Passeriformes; family Dicruridae; genus Dicrurus; species Dicrurus megarhynchus. The sequence goes on from VXAD01001540.1 coordinate 280,254, forward strand.
AACCTAGTCAAACTCCCCTTTCTTCAAAATCATACCCTCACAGTCTAACAGTTAAACAGCAGTTAAGAGGCGGCTTAGTCCTGAACTGAGAAGAAAAAAAACTTTTGGCTTTTCGTGGTACAGTTGTGAGTTTTAAGTACCTCACAGTTCTCATTTTAAAGGAAAAACACAAATGCTCTTTGTTCATATTTGTACTTTCTGGAAATTTTGTTCCCTGTAAAATTCAGTCTCACAACCAAAAGAGTTCATAGTCTTCAGTGTATCCAGCTTTCACTTGCAGACCACTAGGTCTAGCAACTCAAGATTTTGAAAGTCTCCCCAATGCATGCACAGTGGATACAAAAACAGTTCTTGGAATTTCAGCGTAAAGTAACAAGGAGCTAAAATCTTTAGCTATTTATCAAGAATTTGCTTTGGCTGGGGTGGGGTAAGCATCAGGCTAGAAATCAGTATTTGTAACTACTTGGAAGGGAAATACATTCGTGTCCCTGCAGGGATATAATAGGGTGATTGAGAAGCTGGGAAAGACAATCCCTTAACTGACAAAATATAACCTAGAAGACACTCAACTTACTAACTGTATCTACAGTAAACTGAATGCCTTAATTTTAAAATACGTTCATCTCAGAAGACTCAAAGATACACAGAAAATGACACTAGAAAAGCCCATGCATAATATTAAGGTTACATAGCAAGAGACATTTTGGTGTTCAAGTAGTCATTCAACCTCCATCATATGCAGATTACTATATGGTAGGTACAGCTCATTCCTGAATCTCTGCTCAGACTTTTAAATCAATATTAATGTTCATTATTAAACAAGTTATACTTAACTAAAATGCTTAATAGAACCGAGCAGCAAGACACAACACTTCTCCAGCCTCCCTGTTTAGTACTGTCCTTCCCCAGTGGCACCACAGTGACTACAGACAGGAACCATACAGTAATCTGGCTACAGCCAGACAAAAATTCAAGGGCGCACACAAGAAAACCATCAGGTTATCTAAGTTTTCTTCACATTTTATCTCCTCCAAGATAGAATCACTACTCTGAAAAGCATGCTTCTTTGAATACAATATTAAGACCTAAATCAAATCAGCTGCTCCCTGTTGTTTTTATCTGAAAGAGCAAAGTGATAGTATTCCTAGCGTTAAATACACAACTTTAAGACCACTGCATCAGAATTTTTAGTTTTAAACTAATCCATCTTACAAAGCAGCCCAGAACATGCACACAGTTTCAAGTATAATCAGTACCTTCCAATGAAATAATCTGGACATGACTTTCATATTCAATACCAAGATCACTTGAGCACTGCACATTCAAACCAAAGAACACATACCCTAAATGTTCCTTGAAAACGGAATGTTGATAGATTCAGTCTAAGACACTAAACCAATTAGGTCTAGTCTGCTATGTCAGAAATGGTATGTCAGGCCAATCAGCTACAAATTGCTAGACAATACTGAAAAACAAAACTTTTGCTATTTTCATTCAGACGCACTGTTTCACTGTCAAACTTTTCCACAAAAATGCTGATTATTGCAAAAATCTAGCACTTACAGTTTAGTATTTGCCAGTATTTATCAAACATGAAGACTCAGAACGAAAGTGTTCATACAAAATCATAACAACATGCCTCAGGAACACTTAAGTTAGAAGAATGATTTAAACTTAAATTGGATTTGATCAATTCTTGGGACAACTGAAGGATTATTTTACCTGTTACCACCACCACCACCTCCTCCGCCTCCACCTCCATGACTCTCCATCCCATAGGATTGGTTAAGGTAAGAGTCCATGGATCGTGGGCCACCATAGCCTCCATGCCCATAATCACGGTCCATGTCTAAAAAAAGAGCAGAAAAATGTTTATAAAGAAAGCAAGTGAGAAGTCTTATTAAATAATCTAGTTTAAATTCTTAAGTAAAAGGTTTACTCTTTGCCACGGTGCTTACAAATAAAATACAAAACTGACAGTTGCAAACCAATTTTGACACTGTGCTTAGAGAAGCCATGTGTCTTTGTCATCATCTGAGCACCTCTTGACTGGAATCAAGTTCATAACTTTTTCCAGTAGTAGGTAACTCAGGATTATTGTTCCATCAGCTGGAATCAATATAAGTTAAATTAAGAGAATTAAATGAAGACACCTGATGTAGAATATGTCAGAAGTTTGTACAGAATTAAGACCACTTCCAATCCTTTAATAATACTAAGAGCTCACAGGCATCTGCTCTCTCTATCCAATGCCCCAAGAAACCTTCACTCACACTGAGACCCTGGGTCAAGGTTACAAGCTGCCATTATTCAGTGCAGGCTCTGTATGTAGGCTACATCAAACAAAAGAATTTTCCACCATCTAGCACAAACTAAAACCCACCCAAACCAGCACCGAGCTGCAGCTCACTAACTGCGCTAAGGGAACTGATGTCACTTCATGACATCTCAGTATCTTGTAATGAAGTCTGGCAAAAGAACCAACTTCGTCCTCAGCACTGGAGGGTCTTGATAAAAATTCTGGGTAAATAATCACTCAAATTCATAGCACTAAAACAATGCTGCAGATCTGCATAACAAGTATGATCCACTGTCTTCCTGTAATGTACAAAATCTGCACTTCACTGGCATTCTGGAGATCAAAACTGCTCCCAGTACCAACCAACACTAAGTTTAGGGTAATACCAAGAAAACCTGGGAAGTCAAAACTCACAGAAAAGGTAAGAGAAGGAACACACAATGAACACAGGAAGGATAAAAATAAAACCAAGTGCTCGTTTACTCTGACAAGAGAGAGTATTTTATACATTTCAGTATCTCCACATGTACACCACTGACTTACCTAGGACAATTAGCTCTCTTGAAGTCATAAGAAACTGTCCTACTTAAAGAAATACAGTAACTCTCTGTGTATGTAATTTCATGAAAATAACTGTAGTGCTGAAAATACATATATAAATCATATCCCATCTGTACTTAGTTCTTGTTAGCACCAAGTCACTGTAATTTATTTTCTCGTATCTGTCAACAACAAGAATTCTGCAAATGATATTAAGCTGACTATATCACTTTTACACAGATATTCTTAGCATGCCTGAACAGGAACTCCAACAAATAAAGACCTACTGCTGATTTTATTTTTACTCTAATGATCACAGGTGCTTTCTAAAAAATTAAAGATGATACTTCTGGGAAAAATAAAAACCTTTAAACATACAAGTCACACTGTACCTTTTCATATTCTGAACATACAATAAAGATTCAAAAATCAAAGCACAAAAAGAACTTTTCAAAATACTAATCATGTAGCACCACCCAGCATCAATTTAAACTGCAAAGAGTTACTGCAAAAAAGAAATGGCTGAGGCTTCTAATAAAAGCATCTAATGTTCCTCTCTAGTGTTTCTGAATGATCTGCCACCTAATCCAGTACAATACCCTCAAAACTGTATACATAAAGATGCAGACCAGCGAAAAGAGAAGATAGTCAAGAAAATAAACTCAGTTTCACAGAAATTAAGATTGAACATGGGATCATCTAATCTCAGATCCAGGTTGTTATGTTTTTTAATACAGTATAACTAATCAAAAGACAATGACATTCTGAAAACTGACATAAATGACCTGAAAGCACACAATAATTTACCTTAGTTTCACCTGCTCCCTGTTATCTACAGGCCCTACAATGGCACAAAATCAGTGAGGTTAAGAGTTGAGAACTGAATTAAATCATCCAACAAGGAAGAACACAACATACTGTCAACATCCCTGCCACTGCAACGCAATTCTACTACAGGATAGGAAGTAGAGACCAGTGTTAGCCATATGCCAAAAGTTCAGTATTGGAAAAACACAAAAACATTCATGTGCAAAGAACTCTTCCAAAAAATGGTCTGAAGCATCATTTTGAAATAAAAGTTTTAGTCTAAAATTTTTAGCATGAAAGCAAACACTGAAATACAATTTACAATCACAGGATAACTTTGGACATCCACACTTGCTCAACACTCCTTACTCAATTCATGTTATACAACATCAGCAGTCTTGCTGTAGAGCTATGCCAGTCCCTAAATCCTCAAATCCCTGCCTTTAGGACATCACCACCATCTCCTCCCTAACAGTGAACAACTTACTCATCCCTTTCAAACAGACTCACTGCCCTGCATCTACCTACATTATAATATAGTAACATTTGAAAATGGGGATACAAAAGGTACAAACACATGAAGAGGGATGATCACTTGAATGATTTACTGCAAGAAACTGGAGGTAGCAAATGAAGTTTACACAGAACAAGCTAAAGAAGGATCCAATTCACTTTTCACAAAACAGACATAGGAGTCCTGGAACTGAGTCACAAGCAATAAGTTACTTAAAATTCTCATGGATTTAAGACAGAAACTGGATAAATTAACTGACAAGAAATTCGAAGTATGTCAAACACAGACTATGTCTCTGGCTGGGAAAGTCCTCAAGCTGCAGACCAGTGAAGGCATATAAATATACCAAAGGAGTACTTGTACTACTTGTTCCATGCCTCCAAATAGACAGTGACATACAGGATATTGGTGAGGTGGGACAGACACCTTTGACCTGATCTACTGAAGGTGAGCTTATGATCCCCTTACAACTATTTAATTAACTGTTCCACACTGCTGAGCAGTTAACCTATCATTCCAATCACTGCCCTCCTGGTTCAGTCATCAGCTGCAAACTTTACCAAAGATTTCTACATTTTATACTTCATGTCCAGAGCTCAACAAAGATACTGCATTCCAATTAACAAGTACAGTATTTCTTCAGGTATTAAACTTTTCTTTACTCTGAAAGTATGTTCTCCAGACAGGCTTTATCCTAAGAAGGGGGGAAACATACAAGACAACAATAAATATTCATTTAGATAAATGAAAACAAAAAGGACTTCGTAATCAGTCACCACCAGTAGAGATATACAGAAGTTGCCTGTCTGTGCAGACTAAATGTGAAATTGTTTCGCATGCTAAGAGAACATGTGTTTAAGCACTAGAGGAAAAAACACCAGGAATTGTATTCCAGTGTCTCAAACCAAAAAGTCAAGAGAGCTGTAGTTCATTTAAGTTTAAATAGTAACTGCTTATTAAAAAAAAAACTTTGAAGAAATACTGTATCTGTGTATCTATGAAAACTACAGAATTAAAAAGAAATCTAAAAAGTGGTCCATACTTGCTCTTAAAGCTTAAAAATGAAAGAGTGTACCTCTGAGATAAAGGTATTATCAAAGCATCCGAAACAAAGAATTTATTAAGGGAATAAATCAGGTTTTGGCATCTGCAGCTTCTTGCATAAATACCCTGTCAATGAACAAGCCATTGAACTAAAGTACAGAAATAGAAGAATTTTCAAAGAACTATCTGGTTTTTAATTTCTAGATGATACTTGTCTAGTAGTATAGAAAAGAAGGGAGAAGAGCTATGTCAAAGGTGAAAAAAATGTATTACCTCTAAAATAAAAAAGAATGGGATAATGGGATACTAAAATAAAAGTTTAATTTACAAATTAAAATGTTAATGCATATCTATTTATTCGGATTAATTTTTAAAAAAAGACACCATATTTGGTGGAGAGATCATTTAAAACAGCTGCAAAATAAATCTCAATAGTCAGAAAAGAAAAATCAAATTTTCTGAAGGAAAAGAACTATGAAGTTAAACAAGTAGTAGGTAGGACTCAGAACCTCTTGGTACAAATGACTCCATTTAAAAGAAAAAGCTTCAGACCAGAGAACATTGAAATCATATTCAGAGTATAAAGACAAGAAATCATACAGCGTGCTCCATGTGAAGCATATGAAAAGGCAAAGAAAATGAGAAATGAGAAAGATCTTGCAGTAATAAATGATAAATCAAAAAAGCTAAATTTTGACTACAAAAAATTTAAGGATCCATTGTGCAATAGGAAGCAGTATTTTTCCAGGCACATTACTTTTTCATAACACCGTGTCCATTATTGCTAGGATCACAACATTGTCCTTAGGCCATTTCCCCTTCCAGAATAAAAGTAAAATAGTTGCAGTAACTAAAATATTAACATGAATATTTAACAACGTTTCTGCTAATAATACTAACATAATTTATTCTGAAGGCCAACTCTGACTCAAACTGAACCGTCAGGAAGAGACAATGGTGTAATTACAGGAGTCATCAGACATACAACTGAAAGTGCTTCCCACTGGCTAAAAGTTTCCAACAGAAAGAACCTTGCCAAGAACTCAAATGAAAACTAGGCAAAGATGAGAACTCCCAACATCCACCCTCTATTGCTCATCTTCTGAACCCCCAGAAAACAGCCTTCAGCCCCCTGTACAGAACCTGGGTAAACAATTTTTATGCACACCTTGCTCATGTACATACAATCTATAAACAATCATGCTAAAAGTTTCAAGCTGCATACATCATAATTAAACTTTTTTAATAATTACAAATAATAGAAAGGTTAATTAACACAATGAAAACTATTATTACAGAGGCACATGAAAGGAACACTCTAATTGTACAATACACATTTGATTAGTTACTTCCCCTAGGATGAGCCTGGCTTCACTTAAATACTAGTGTCATCAGATCTCAGAAAACCAGGTTCTGGTTAACAGTTACAGTGAATATTCCAATAAGATACTTAAGCTGGCACTTAAGAATAACCTTTCATTCTAAAAATCAAATGGACATTTAATTAGGAATCAATACAAAAGATGAAAACACAAAGCAGTATCTTTATTTATTTTACTATGAGGAAAGATAAATGCAAAATAATATAACTGGCAAAAAAAAAAGCTAAGACTCAAGAAATGCGTTACAAAAATTGTTATACTGCAATCAAAGATACATCTGTAATCCAATGTGTTATTTCCATATAACAGCCAGTAGGAGTATTAAGAGATCTAACAGCAAGCACTTATTTGACAGGACCTGTAAATGAAGCTTGGATACAGTTTCAGGAAAGCTTTTATATTAAGATCCTTTTAATACTTGCTTGCATGCTGGAAAGAAATGTCAAAACATTTCTTGAGTCTTTTCTAAACTCGTAACCTCAATCATCTTACCAAAATAAATGCATTCCTTTTTGTTTTATCCATATGGTACTTTTGACAGTGTAAAAACAAGAGGTAGCTTTTGGTGTTGACTTTTTATGTTTTCTATACTCCTTCCCAAACTGTTAGTTAAAGTAAACTTTAGGGGGGAAAAAGTAAATAAAACCCAAGCAGTTACAGGTTCTGTTTTTTATAAAAAAGGAAAACATCCTTTCTTTTCAACAGAAGCAGTACGAATCAAATACAGTACTCTGCAAGAATATACTGGTTTATGTAAAAAAGCATCATCTTAAGAAAAGTCTGTATTTCTACCCCACCCCCCATCCCCACTCCTTATCTCACAGTTTTTCATTTGGAACGTGCAGGAGTTCATGTTGACATGCCCAAGATGAAAATCAAGTCTCACTCCCAGACAGTTACAACTCCTCCAGAAAACAACATGTGCACTCAAACCATGTTACGCACTTTTAACAACCCGTTTGCTTTTTTGTTTTTGTCAACACTGATTGTTCAGCCCCAACTCTTTTTACAGGTTAGACGTATTTATAGCTCATACCTGAGACTGACCCACTGGGCATGTTCACACCACAATGCATGGGGGTATCTGGGAATCTCCAATCTCTGTCTTCAGCTGGAGAGGATGGGTCAGTGAGAATGACTTAGTGCTTAGCAAGAGCTGGAGGGGAGAGACAGGGAGCCGCAACAAGAGGCGGCTCTCTCTCCTGTCGGATCTCCAGGCTCCTGACACGACCCCCTCACAGNTGCACGCAGTGCCACGGCGCGCGGCGATTGGCTCGGCCCTGGCGTCACGTGACCGAGCCGGCCTGCAGGGAGCGCGGGCCCGGGCCCGCCGCGCCAAGCGCCGCGCACGGGCCGGGGTCGGCTGGGTCACGAGGGAGGCTGCGCGGCGGCCATTTTGGGGCCTGGCAGCCGCCATTTTGTGTTCTGGCGTCGGGTTCGCTCATGCTTGAAGCCGCTGCAGGACGAGGAGTGGCGAGACATCCACACCTTCACCCTCCCACACACTCTCGGCGGGCCCTGATGAAGTGGCTCAGAATACGCTCCCTTGAAGTCAGGCCGTGCCTGGCGGGACTGAGCCGTCAGTGGCATCCCTTGCAGCTGCACAGCCCTGGCCATGAGGTGCCCTGTCCCTGGGCCCTGCCAGTTCCCAGTGCGGGCTGCTGTTGTGTTACGCAAACCAAGTGGCTTTGCAAAATAAACCGTTTGCTTAAGAAATGCCCCCTGTGATGCCCCCCTTTGATGGACCTAACAACACCAGTTTACCTAAGGAAGAAATTTACTACATGGGTTATGAGAGACTGGAACCGGTTGCTCTGAGAAGCTGTGGATGCCCCGTCCCTGGCACTGTTCAAAGCCAGGCTGGATAAGGCCTTGAGCAACCTAGTTTAGTGGGAGGTGTTCCTGCCCCTCTTGGGGTAGGGTTGGGACTAGATGATCTCTAAAATTCCTTCCAAACCCTTAACATTCTATGATTCAGTGATTCTATGATGCGTCAGTCCCCAGACAAAGTACTTTGAGTCTGTAACAGGCTGCACTGAAACACTCAAAATGGCTGATGTTAAACACAGACTTCATTTGAGGTTAGCTGTAAGGTAACACTATGGTCTATGCAGCCAAAAGATTTCAAGAAACAGACTTTGCCCAGACATATGATCGTGCAAAAAATCCTCAACGACCTGTGTGAAGATCACATGAGGAGTATGTCATTCCTTAGAGTTTCTTAATGTTTTATACAATCCTGAAAGAAACAAAAAGAGAGGGGGGAAAAAAAAGAAAAAATAAGGAAAAAAAAAAAAAAAAGAGATGTAATAAGCAGATCTGGTACAGAAAACCTGGGAAATGTCTCTGAGGACAGGCTGTGGGTGAACTTTCAGGCAGCATGAGTGGGCAAAGCCACTCTCGCCTGGGGTTTGATTTTGCCAGGGAATCAGGGCTTCCTTCAGTCTTGGGTGGCTGTAAAAGTGTCTCGCCATCCGCAAAGTAATAAAACCTCCATTGCAGGCAAGCGTGATTTGACTCACCGAGGTGAAGAGTCCAAGATTAGGTTAATCTCGAGCCTGAGCCTGGCAGGGCACAGTTCTGCTCGCCGGGCTCTGGAGGGCAGCAGAGGCGAGCGCATGCGGCCCGCGCCGGGAAAGCGCTGGTGCGCGGCACCGACGACACGTGCTTGCTTATCCCCCGCCAAGGGGAACCCTTCCTTCGGCTTTACCTCCGACTTCTTATCCAAAGATACCATATGCTTGGGCAGAGCGATGATTCCAAGGTCTAAATACCCCTCAACAAAGACCTGTCTGTGCCCCCATCCCTCTACACATGCAGACCAAAGTTTCTTGCACTGAACTTGAGATTCATACAGCAGACATTCTCCTGAATGTCCCAGGCTGTACATCTCATGTTTGCAACACAGCAGCCTCTTTTCGGCAGCCTTTTGTGCAATAATGGTCCAGCACTGCACAGCCTGATCTGCAGACTCGTGCTTGTGAACAGGCACAAGGACCAGCATCCAGCTGCCCTAAAACTCTGAAGGAAAGAAATCATGCAGAATAGATTTGTGATCAGTGCAGCTAATCGTTATTCAAAATAAACACAAAAATTTGGGAAACCTGATTCATCTCAATCAACTGCCCCTAAGTCTATGAAAGGTGAATGTTTTAGCCATTTCCCTGGCACAAAACCTATTGAGAGACTCAACAACTGAAACTCTCAGGTTGCCCATGCACCTGTATGGAAAATCACGCTATGAAAAAGCCAGTGTCCATAAAGGAGACAGAGGAGTCCTGCAACTTTATTCGAATAACGGGAGAGAATCCACCGGAGTAAAGGACCACGGGATTTTTACTCTCACAAGCTTTCGGAGCGCGCAGCCTCCTTTTATCCTGAACTCCGGACGCATGTTGCCCTCTTCCTTTCCCCATTGGCTGAGGTAGTGGGAAGGTACAGCCTTCCGAACCGCCTACCACATATCCCCGCCTTGAACCTGTCGTTTTACTCCAAAATTCAGAAACTTTGGTTTGTGCAGACCCACTTGTCTGTTTCAGGAGTCAAGCCGTGTGGGCTCTGTAGCAAACCTGCTGCTTGAAATTAATAGAGACATTAGGACCCATTGCAAAGACGTTAACACCCATACCTTCACCCATTGAATTGTTCGTAAGAACATAAGCACATATCTTCCCTATCACAACCTAAGGGGACTATTGCATAAAGGAGAGCAGGATTTATACTGAAGTGTCTGAGAGGGAAACTCTGAACAGGAGACTGTTAAAATGATAAGCATTACTATGAGATGTTTAGGCAAAAGGCCAAAGACAAGGAAGGGACAACCAATGGTAGACCAGGGAAGAATTAAAAAGATGGAGGTGCATTGGAAAAGGGGAATAAAAAGGACTATTTGCAGGGAAGCAGGCTGCTGGTCACTATGTTTGTGTGACTGAGCCCCATGGCTAATTGCCACTGTCTGTCCTATCTTCTTTTCAAAATCTGCTTTTATTTATTTTTCATGTGATGGGTTGTGTTCTCTGCTCTGTGTCCATGCACATGATCTGCTAATGAACTCCAAGCCATTCGGCTTGGTGAGTCACATGAGCAGTCTGGGAGACAAGTACTGGGAGACCCTAGAAGGTTTTTTCCTATGCACACATCCTTAGAAGCAGGATCAGGCCAGCATGCATGTTGTGGGTCTCTGCAAAGACCCAGACTGAGAATGGGCAGAAGCAGGTCCAAGGCACCTAACACTCCTCATTCATAGGAAAATTATGCCAAAATACATATTTTTTGTGAATCTCTCCACTATTCTCCTAAAGCACATCTGTTCTGTGACTAAGCCATCAGGAAATTTACTCATTATACTAGACTACCAAGAGTCACAGGGTTAAGCCTCTATAATTTATCATGTTTAAAATCGGAATTCAAAAGGTCAGAAGCAGCCCCTGAAGAGATCATTGAAATCAGCAGTTTCATATGCACTGCAGGAAGCTCTGAATTGGGCCTATGCACATCATGTCAAGATTACTTCAAATTTGTATGCAACTCCCCAGTGTTCCTGTGAAAACTACTGCTGTCCTGTGTGTCCTTTCATGGTCTGAAGAAGATATTGACAACAGAAGTGGTTGTTATGGGGACAGCCATCTGTCAAAGCAATGAGGGTGTGTGACAAAGAGAACATCTGATTATGAAAAATTTGGTTTTGTACAGAAGAGGAAGTGTAGCCCTGAAAACACACGGGTTTATTTGGGCTTACTGTCCCAGAACCAGAAGCTCAAGGAGAAGAAACTGGATCTGGGGGCAGATCAAGACTACAGCAGGTATAACATACAATTTTTTTGGATTCAATACAAACAGGTCAGCAAAAGCGTATTATTTTAGACTTAATTATGATCAATGGGCCACTGTTGGTTTCAGACTTTTTAAAACAAAGGCTCCTTCTTTCCTCCCTGCAGGACTCCAAAAAGAAAAAAAATCTAAGCTAAGCAAAGTAAAACAAAATGGAGACATAAGAAGAGAAGGGGAACAGACCAGCATTGTACTTCATTTGTTCTCAATGATCAAAACATGCATGTTTCAGTTCCGTGTAGAATCTCCCTGTGCAATCACATTCTCCTCTTGAATTCATGTTCTACTGCTTCCTTGGGTTTGTTTTCTCAGGGTTTTGGGTTTTTTTGGGGTTTTTTTGGTTTTTTTTGTAGATTCTTCAGAGCAGTACAGGGATAAGAGAACAATAAGTGATTTTTTGTAAGTACAAATGGCAGCATGGTTACTGTGAAATGCAGTTTTGCAGTTCGGTACTGTAACTACCCACACCCTCTCCTCCTCTTTCCAAGCGTTGTGTTTTCCTCTACCCTTTCTTTTAAAGCATTGTCTAAAACCTGAAGAAATTCTGTAAAATAACTATCAATTGCTGTTAACATTGGTTAGCGACCAGGTACCAACAATTGTGGAGGCCTAACACTAACATTGTTTAATTGCAGTGGAGTTGATTTAAATCTCACTGAAAATAAGGGAGGGGCTTCTTCTGGCCTTTGATGAAAACTCTCTGTCTCTTAACCCTGTTTCAGAGCAGGTGTGACTGACATAATGATTAAACCTACAGGAGTACATCTCTCCAACAGCACCTCTCTCCGGTGCCATTAAAACAGCGTTCACAGCAGGGCAAAAAAAAAAAAAAATAACATGCATCTCCACTGACACTTGACATTTTCTGGAAGTAGCCTTTGCATTTTAGGATGATGGGGAGTAGGGTAGGAACATGAAAATTATATTGATTCTTTCTAGAACATGAAATCTAATCCCCTTTGTTTCTTCTTCGATATTAACATAGAAGCAGATCCTTCCATCCCAGCTTCACAGAAGAACCATGGTAACCATCCAGAGCCACACTGATTTCAGGGCTCTTATGTCTGTCATCACAGCATAAATTAGAGCCATAATATGAGATTTCCAAAGCTCAAATATGGCCTCTGTATGTTTATATTGAGAACATAAGCACAAAAGATGCTCTAAAATTCAGCAGAAGGGAGTAGAAACATCCTAATGCAGAAATGAATCATGTTATCCTTCCCTACAGGGAAAAAAATACTTAGAATATAGATTAAAAATCAACCAAACTTAACAAACTTCTTTATGTAGCTCCTTTACAGGAAAGACTAGAAGCCTTCAAATGTGCCATTGCACAGACCTGCTGGAGCTTGCATGCTGGATGGCCCTGCTGGAGCCTCACCAGCATCCCACAGGCAGCAGTGGGTGCTTGCCAGAGACAGTCATTGCTGTAACCCTTGGGCTACAGTAGAACACTGAAGTGAGGGTAACAGAAGCCATTTCAGGTTTTGGTTTGGTTTTTGGCATGATTTCCAACAGCTGGTTACTTGGGAATAGAGAGAGGATATCAGCTTCATTATGACACAGCCCTAGAGGAGAAAGGATCTTCGCAGAACAGCTTTCTAGTAATTGTCAAATTATCAGTGAAGTGCTTTACTTTTCTTGAATGCAAATACAAAAAAATAAGCAATTATGCTTATTGCTTTTTATAGTTACAAATTGCTTTTACTTTACAGTCCTTGGAGACCAGCTCTAGTTATTATCTAATCACACAGAAAAGTTCTGCAAGAGGTGCGTGGGACTCTGGTCGGGGTGTTTGCCCTACAGCCTCCACACTGGGCGAGTCAGAGCTGCTTAGGTTCCCTAAGCAGAGACAGAACTGAAGTTGTCATTGCTCTTTCCCTCTCAGTCAGCCCACTTTTATCCTGGAGCACTTCTTTCAGTTGCTTAATCCATGCCCATTTGCTCCCATGTTAGAGATGCATGTGCCATACACTTTGCTTAAAAAAAATTTTAAAAAGCCAAAGAAGACAATAAACTAACACAAGCATACATATTCATTGCCAGTATTTTTCAACCCTTCTGTATAGGTAATTCTGTATCAGAAAGAGCACAAACCCAGTTCCCTCACAAGAAACTTTGCATTTAAGTAGATTTTATGCACTTGCCCTCTCTGTCACTCACACAGAGTAGCTGAGATAGCAATGTGCCATTCAAAGCAAGGGTTTATTCACACAGTTTTCCAATAAAGTTTAGCCAGTGCATATACATTTGAAACACTTTTTAGATAAAAACAGAACTGTGAGGTTCCAAGATAAAAAACATGAAGATAAGTAACACATGTAGCACACAGTAGTACTCAGACAACTTTTCTCAGAATATAAAGGCATGCTTATACACATGTCCCTTTAAAGTAAATGCCACTATTAACGAGGATACTGTTACTCTGACTGAAGACAAGAGGGAAATGAAAAAGCGTGTCACCTTCTAGGGAAAAAATAAATAACTGGGTGATTTTTTTTTTTTCATACAGCTCAGGTGGCTGAGGACTTCTCTACATTGCGGGTGGCAGAGCACTGGAACAGGCTGCCCAGAGAGGTTGAGGAGTCTCCCTCTCTGGAGACATTCCAAACCCACTTGGACACATTCCTATGTAACCTGCTCTAGGCAGGCAGCAGGGTTGGCCTAGCTGATCTCCAGAGGTCCCTTCCAACCCTAACGATTGTGTAATTCTAAGGGCGGAGATCTCGGTCGCTAGTCCTCCTTGTGGCTGTGGTTTGTATAGACAAGTCCTTGGGCTTGCTACAGAAGGAAAAAGAGAAGTCTGAAGAGGAGCACCTCAGATGGGAAGGGACCTGCTCCAGGCAATCCCCCATGAAGGGGGTTCTTCAGAAACGGAAAACTCATCCCTGCCATAGGAGCAGAAGAAAACACACAACAGGCTGCCGTGTCCACTCTGACATCTGTCCTCCTCTCTCTGTGTAATTAGTGGGACATGGTAACATACTTGCTACAGCTTTTGTAGGGAAATGGGTAGAAGAGGGCATGTATCCTTTTCTTTCATGCTGCAGTAGGCTTGGATGTGGGTTTCCTACAGGAACTGTTCACAGAGGTAGAAGACTGCCCATGCTCCTGTGCTTCCTTCCTCAAAATTGCTGTGAAGTCACACAGACTTTAAAAATACGTTTAAAAAGAGAGGGGAAAAACAAAAAAAAGGCTGAGTGTATATATATATTTGCATTTGCAGACCACTTTCTGAGCCTTTGCTCTTGAGCTTTATTCTTGCACGTTTCAGTGTGACTGAACAATTTTTTTCCTCATTTTTAATTTATGGTTTTTATTGTTACTTAAAACTCAAGTTTTCGTGCTCTCTTGAGTCAGACTGCAGAGATGTACAGCAAACACTGTTACAAGACTTGTGATAGAGTCACCAGAATGTCAGCATATGATTTGACATAAAATTTCACTTTTTTTTTTTGCTGTGTTTCCAAAGTAGTTCATGCCAGGAACAATTTCCACATGGCCCAATACATCCTGCTATGACAGTGCTCAGCATTTTTTTTCCTTAAATTGTGTTATGTTGGTGAGTGTTACTGAAGGACCTAGAAGGATTTTTCCCATAGTGCAGGAAAGGAAAATTGCCCTGTGTTTTTGCTGGGTTTATGATACAGTGTGTACATCATGGAACACAGTCAGACTTTCATGTAAGAGTTTATTTCCAGGTTGCTGACATTTAATAGGGAATTGCAGTATAGTTTTATGAAAACAAGGTACATATGCAAAACCCTTTAAAAAGTGTAAGAGAAGAAAATAGCTGCAACTTCTTTCTCACACTGCATGCATGCTTACTTCCCATGCACTTCAAGGATGACAGAAGTTTCAGTTACTGTTCAAGGCTCATAAAACTTACATATGCTCCACATGTTTCTGAATCAGATTTTTGCATGTAGTGCAACATGGAAATTTAATGCTGAAAATAATGATTCTCTGTGCTTCCCATTTGTTTTGCTTTAAATTCATTTGCAATGAGGAGCCTCACACACAAACATTGTGGTTTCTGTGAAACATCTGATGATTACACACTCTGTTAGCTCAATAATTGTGCTGGTAAACTTACTTTGGAGCCTTGGTCTGGAGACAGGACAGGTTTATTCACTGCAAAAGGTGGCTGCTGCGCCACTCTCCACATGTCAGCAGCCAGGGCAGCAGCTCTCAGGGTGTCAGGGATATGAGTGCCTTGGCACTGATGGAGGTCTCGCATCCCCCAGCTCTTCCCTGGGAAAGAGACTTCTCTTTATGGTCTGAAAATGACTTGTGCCCTGGTAACTTTGCCTGCTTTGCTCTGCAGTGCAGCTCTGCCTGCCATGAGCCAGCTTCTTCTGAGGCCAAAGCAGCTCATCCAGAAAATGATAGAAAGCATCTGCTCATTAGCAGCTTTTCCTTCCTCCTCCTCTTGCACTGCACTTGTTACTGTGGGTCTCAAGTCCTGGCATGAATGTAGAGATGCTCCACACAGCCTGAGCATATTCATCAGTATTAGTATTGCAGTTATCTGTCAACATTTCCTCCACAATATTTGAGAGCACTTTGAAAACAGTGCTGGCTGCCTCTCAAAATTCCTTGTGAAACATGGATTTCACTCAGCTCTGTGCTCCAGGGTCATATATTTGTTGGGTACGTGGTTCCAGCGAGCCTCATAATCTGTGGTCCCAATCCAGAAACACTTTAAGTGCAGATAACCTCATCTAACCACAACTATAGATCTTAATGTGGATGCACAACATGGTTTTTCTGCACAAGTGCACAACTTCCCCCTTTTTGAGAGCTTTTAAAAATCTCATTCTTTCATCCAGTTCACGTGCAGTCACACAAATAGCTGAATCAGCACTCCTGAAGGGAATTTCTGAGAGAGGGAAGGAGTGAGTATTGTGGTGATGGGGGGATTCAAAGGCAGTTTTTCTCACCTATTTTTGCTACCAAGGGACATGTAACCTCAACTTCTGCTAGGTTAATGGATTCACCCCCTTCACTGCTGAGATTCCCTTGCACAAATCCCAGAAGTATTTCAGGTAGGTCTGGGAGGGAACTGTGAGGATTTGTATTTTAGCCTTCTAGGTGATGTATGTTAAGCATTCCATGACAGAAAGGTCAAATCAGGATTCAAACAAAAAAGAAATACATATACTCCCCCCTCCTGTCAACAATTCCCACCCAACCCAGTTGTCTTCAGACATGGGCACTGGTGAACTGGTTTTGTTATGGTCTCTGAACCAGATGTAACCTGTGGCTGAGATACACCTCTCTTCCTTTTTGCTTCTCCCCTTGCAGTTATGACTCCAGCAACTACAGGCAAACTAACAGAGCTACAGTGTGAGGGATATCTGCCTATGTATTTTTCTGAGAGGCAATAATCAAATGCAAACATACACATCTAACATAACGTTAGGCCCAGAGACCCAGGACACCAGGATTAGCGCTCCACAAAGCAACGGGCTTGCCTTGCCTCCTGCAGCATGCCTGGACACAAAACACCAGGCTTTGGAAATGTATATACCGGGGCAAAGCCTCACACTGGCCCCAAGCACTCTGCCCAGCTCACACCCACAAGCAACCGCCAGCTCAGGCTCCATGTGGGTCAGAGTCCATGTGGGAGTTGGCTGCCTCAGGAGCTGATGGGGGATAGACTGGCTGTATCTTTATCCTCGTATTATGTACAAGGAATTTTTCCTGCATTGCACTTGTTCAGTGGAATTTGTATGCAGAGCCAAAGACTGTTCCACAACCACCTCAGAAAAGTGTGATTCATCAGATGGCATTTGAAAGGGGCCATCCCAGTGTCTGTCCCCTGGAAAACCCCTGGCTGCACCAGCAAAATTCTCTGGTGGCAGTGCCTGTAGAGGTGGAATCCTGTTGCGGTGCGCATTCCTAGCAGATGCCCATACACTGATATTGTCTTTTCAGCATATTACTAACAAACACTTTTAACTTACTCATCTAGAATAGGCTTTCAGTATTACAGAAAACAAATTGGTTTCTGTGTTATTTCTGGAAGCTTATATAATTTTTTCCACTTTCTCCTTTCCTCTGGGCACCACCTCCCCTTTGCATAATTTCATTAAGATGTATAAACTCTCCAAGATATATACCAGGGGAAGGAGAGCAAAAGCAGCTGTAACAGAAAAAACACCAAAATATCACTTTCCATCCAAGTTACACAAAAAAAAAAAAATTGCAAAATTTCTTGGCACCAGAAGCATGGGAAATCAGAGCTACCTACTAGCCAGTGAAGGTGGAGTTCCTGTGTGCACAGTCAGGGCTGTGCCAGCAACAGTAGGAGGGGTATTTTTACAGACATTTGAAGTAGAGAGTCTCAAGACCCTTTGCTGACATCCATGCCACTGCTGGTCAAACCAGTCAAAGGCAGCATTACTGGAACTGTGCTGTGATCATACCCTGCCTTACCATGTAAGTTTAGCTCAAGTGAAAAGGTCAGAGATCTCCATATATTCTTTTAAAACACAGAAACCAGATAGACCTGCTGTTACATGTGGGACACCTAGGACATCAACTGTAGGATGTGGGGTTTTGAATTAACACTTTGTGTCTTCTTTGCCTGAGGATCTGAGTAAGAATAGGTAAAAAGAAAATTAAAGTTGTTTATGAAGTCCTATAGCCCTGTCAGGTCTGATTCCGTCAGCAAATTAAAGAAATTTGTAAGCTGACCACAACAACCAAGGTAGTTCCCATGTGCCCAGGATTCCTCCAGCCTAATGAGGGCTGGGCCAGAGTGACTGTCTCTCCACGAACTTTCACCAGTTCCCTCCCGAAAGAAGACATATGAGCTGTTTGTTTAAAGCTACTTCCTGGATGCTCTAAGTCACAAGAAAAGTAAAGCTGTATATCAGCAACGTGGATATGGCATTGTCAATTCTAGCTCTTGGATTAAATCGATACGCTCACCATTCACGGGCAATGAAAATGAATTGATGGTCTTGGATCTTTTCCCAGCAGGCCAGTGTCCGCTGCTCTGTGCCACTGGAATGAACATCACCATCTGGCTCTCCTCTTCAGCAAAACACACAGAGCAGAGAAAAGGAGTGACCTGCCTTCTCAGCCCCCTGTGTAGTTCTGGATTCAGGTGCCAGGGCAGGGCTGACCAGCCAAGTGCTCACTGCTATTTCCCTGGTGAGCCAGATCAGCAAAGACAGGGGGACAACATAAAGATTGGACGTTTTTTCAGCCCTGAGCACGTTTCTTTGCCTGTAACTCATGTCTTTGTCTGTAATTCGTGTCTTTGTAAATATTTATCCCCAAATGGCATCTGAAGATCCACATTCTATACAGCGTTTGTATTTTCTCTTGGTATGCCTGGAACAGTGAAAATCAATAAAATAAAGGCAGTTTCACTTGCAGGAGTTTGAAGCCATGGTGTTTGCCCAATAAACATCCCATACACAGTGCTTTACTGCTAAAGAGAACTGCACCAAAGTAAAAATATTGCAGGTACGAATCCTGATCCTAGAGCTTGTAAAAAGATACTTACAGAAGCTGAAGGACTGGGTTGTGCAATCCTTGCAGCACTGAGCACTTACCTGAACACAACCAGCCCATTGAGAAGGCCTGGCACAGATATGTTCCCCACAATTCTGTGGTTTCAATAAAACAGTAAATTAGTTAACGAAGGATGGCAGCATCTCCAAAACGGCCGTGAATTTGAGAGAGTAGGTTTTTTTCTGATAAAGTTAGCATAAATGTACAGTAACATCCTTTCAGGAAGAAAATGGTCCCCACATACTAATAGGGTGATGCACTAGAATGGTTCGTTCAGAAGTTTTGCAGTAGATTTTATTAGGGAGGAAGGAATTAGCCAGAACTTTTCCTGTTCCAAATTGGCAGCAAAAAAGAAGAAACCAAAACAAAACCCAACCCACAGGGAAGAGAAAATAAAGACTGCAGATATTGTTGCGAAACTTTTAGCAGGTTGAAATCAGAGCTGCCATGCACAATGGCTCAAGTGTGCAGTTTTCAAAAGAGGCATCTGGAAAAATACAAGTTTCAATTCATTTTGAATGTGAAGCCAAAGGACTTCAGAACAAACATTTTAGTAAAAGAAAAAAGTCCTTTAAGAAGGGTTAGGGCAGGAATAGTTCATCTCTACCCCAGTTAGTGATCAAGCTCTGAGAAGCAGCCCAGGTTTTTTAGAGGATTGTTTCACTGGAGCTTATTTAACCATATGCTTTGTATGACAGAGCTTCAGGAGGTGAGCAGTGTAGAGGCAGAGCAGCCCTGTGAACAGTCAGCACACTGAACTGCAGGATTTCTTTGCTTTCTGTGATGTGTTAGGACCAGTTCCAAACTCCTCATAATCATTGCATTAATCTCACAAGCTGTGCCTCACTTCAACCCTGCAACATTAGAAACAGGAAATTTCCATCCCTCTGGCCTTTGACAGCCACTTAGCCACTGCCTTTGTGCAAAACCTCATAGAAGGAAACAAGAGCTGCATCTCCAAATGTGGTGACTGCTCTGGGAGATAGTAAGAGTCTGTGTCTGCTCAGTCTGAAAAAACCTGCATTTTAAAGTCAGCTCCAAAGAGCTCCAAAACACTTGGCTCATTCTGCCCCAAAATCAGCACACCCCTGAGCAACCCCCAGCATGCAGGTGAGGTGGAGGAGCCCCATCTGGGTCCTCTTGTGGACAGTGCTCTGGAAAGACACAAAATCAGCAAAAACCAGGCACCAGGCATCCATCCCTTCCTCTCCACAGGTCAGACCAGAGGTACATGCCTGTCTTTAGTACAAATCAGGGAGGATGGGGGTATCTGGCAGTCCCTCCTCCACCTCTGTGAGCAGGAGTAGGACTCAAGTATCCTCTGCCAGCAGTGCCTGAAGTCCCATCCTTGTCTCCTGCACAGGAGCCCACGCTGGAGGAAGTCCCAGGAGGCCGTACAAGCTCAGATCACTCGGGAACTCAGCAACAAATGATGGAGCATCCCGCAAGCAGCAGGGAGGAGAGGGGTCCTGCCAGGGAGGAGCCCCCAAACAGGGAACACATACCATCATTTGGGTCTGTTTGTGTGACACAATCAAAGAAGTATCTATAAAAGGCTGTGGCTTATGCCAAGGAGTAAAGTGTCTCTCTCCCCTCTGAGCAGATGGTGCCTGTGTGCCCAGATGACACCACTGGCTGGTCTGGAAAAAGCAAAATAAGTATGTGCTGTGAAGGATGGACAAAAATGAGACAGAGGAGGACAGGGAATTTAGCTCTTCTGTCACAGAAAGTTATCCCAAGCAGCCTGTAATAAAGGTGTCATGATGGAGGAATTGAAGCCATGCCCGAGGCTGGCAGCCATGTTGTGTGCTCTGCGGCGTGAGCATGTTGTAGTTGTGGTGCCTTCTGTGGGGAGGAAGCAGTGTTTGCTTTCCACCAGGGTGTTTTGTGGGAGAACCTCCCTTCCTGACAGCAGCCAAAGGAGGTGCTGCAGATCATAGGAAAATCAGGGCAAAAGCCAGGGCCATGCCACAGCAGTAGTTTCCATGTATTTGCTAATCTTCCCTGGAGTTCTCTCCCATGAACTTCCTTTGCATCTTCTTGAGACTAAGAAAACCTGTAT
Source organism: Dicrurus megarhynchus (assembly GCA_013399195.1). Taxonomy (NCBI): domain Eukaryota; kingdom Metazoa; phylum Chordata; class Aves; order Passeriformes; family Dicruridae; genus Dicrurus; species Dicrurus megarhynchus. Next base: position 301,265 of record VXAD01001540.1, read on the forward strand.
CATCCCCAATATCCTGTAACAAGGAGTTTCACAGCACTAAACCTCCTAAATAGCGCCACAGCAAAATACTTCCGCACTAAAATGAGTGTTTAGAGTTGTTTTTCTTCCCCAAAATGCATCGTTCACAGTTACTGACAGGAACAGAGATACCCCTGCAGGCAGTGGGGCTGCTGAGGGCCAATGATCTTGTGACTCAGGGCATTTTTAACCCAAGTCCTTGTAAACTGCCCAGCCCCACTACACATCCCGGGCACCCCACCTGCTCCACTCTCATACACTGAGGAGCAGCAGCTCACACTGAGGCCTGTTAGCTGTTAAGTACTGGAAATGCTGTGGCCAGCAGGATAACAAGTGGAGAACCAGCACCTACATACCTTTTTCCACATCACATAGGACTGACATAGTTTTATAATATCCAGTGTCTAGTCCAGTTTGCATCTGTCCGTTCATCCTTTAAGCTTCTTTGAACCCAAGTCTTGCACAGAGCTAATCACAGCACCAACTTTTTGCTAATAATAGCAGCAGCCCTTCAGGCTGTCAGGAGCACTGACTGCCACCTAACAAAACCATAGCAATGCTACATCTCTGAGGTCTCCTCCACTACCAGCCCCTTCTCAGTCTGGTGAGGAGAGAGCAGCAGAATGTAAAGCTAAACCACTCATTTTTGGACCCTCTGAGTCCCAAGCAGGCTGTTCAGTGTTTCACAAACCATACTGTCTGCTGCGAGCTCCTCTGGGTCACTCAGCAATTAGAAGCCCTGTAAAGAATTTTAAAAGTGTTTAATTAAACAAATATATTCAGAGTTAAAGATGTTGCTAAGGATGATCAATGCAAGAACAAGCATAAACAAAGCTCCACAGGCACAAGGACCTGTAGATAGGGCAGTAACCCTGCCTGCCTTTCTCTGAAACTACCTTTCACAGCGGGTGTAATTCTTCTGTGGGGCAACTCCTTCAGAGACATCCTGGCTGGGAGCATACCTGCTGTTCTTGGATAGACATGGCCAAGATTCACTTGACTTCCTGGCAGGGAGGAGAAAGGCAGGCTTCAAACCATGGTGTAGCTGCTGTCTACATGATTATTTTACAGTCTTTTAATTACTTCAGAAAAATTATTTAATTAAGGCCTCTTCTGCAGAGTTCTAGTTCAAAAGTGCAGCCTGTCAGCTTTACTGGTCCTAAACTGAAAGAAGAGGAGGTCCCTGACAGAGGACATGCCAAAGCTCCTTTGTACAATGCCTGTGTGGACTCCAGGAGCTGACCTCTGTCTTGAAGACATGACACTGAATCATTGGGGTTTCAGATCAGCAGCACCTGGGGCAAACACCCATGCTCTGGGTGCAGGCTGAAATTTGCAGTAAGAGGAACATACACTCAGCCATAAATAGCTCTGAAGGTTTGAGGAACATTCCCAAGTACTATTATTCATCCACATGAGTGCTGACTTGCAGGGACAGCACCACCACACACACACTCAATTTTAAAGCCAATTTACTTAACTAGATTTTAGTACAAAGACAGCTAGAAGCCTATCTCATTCTCTTGGGTCAGATCATGCTGGCATTTTCTTAGGCCTCAAATACACAAACCAATACTGGCAGTGAGCAATTTACAACCCAGCTGGCCTTTGCCTTTTCTTAAGCACATTTCACAATTTCAATAGTTTAAAACCTGAGTCCCTGAAAGGCACTTGGTTTCCAGCTCTGTTGTGCATTACAGCCCTACAGACCTGGGTACATACTCAGTCTCCACATGCCAGCATTTTACATCCATAGGACATTCTTGCAGCTACAGTGTGGGGAGAACTCCACAGTTAAACTCTCATGATAGGTAAGAGCCTGGAGGGCTTGGAGACCAACCACCGCCTTCAGATGTATCCCCTGGACCTCAGAGAAGCCGAACAGCAAACGAGGGCAGCAGAGTCACCTGCCCCTGTGCAACAACCTGCCACTGCCCTGACCCGCCATCAGAACAAAGGCACCTTGCAAAATGGCCTCTGAATTCCCTTTCTGTGGAGGGCTCCAGAAAGTCGTGTGGCCAGATGGAGGGCTGGGCAAACCAGACACTGCGGGACACTGTTGCTCCTGGGGAGTCTCCTTCTGGCTGTGTGTCCTCGGGGTCAGGGCTCTACACTGGGAGGCCTCAGCCCATGTCCCACATCCAACATCCCATTACAGACATCACCACTTTTATCAAACTTGGTAAACTGAGAGGATTGAGAGGAGAGAAACAGGAGTTACAAACCACACCCAAACAAGAAAGAAAGGCTGAAGGAAGAGGTTTAACCCAGGGCAGAGAAAAAAAGGAAGGGTGGGGGGGAAGCACTCACTGCAGAAGAGCCTGTGACAATCATCAGGTGTTCTCTGCATCCTCTTTGAACAGGGTTAGAAACACACAACCCAATTTCCAACAAAGATACGGGAGGCTCTTCAGACACGGAACTGCAGGAGCCATGGGGATGCCTATGGAAATCGCAACTTAAGGATGTTACAGCAACCCTTTCCTTAGAGGGCTGCGCCCCAGCTGTGTGAGCTGAAGTGGACAGAACCCCAGCTGCCCCAGCACTTCCATGCAGCAGCCCTGGAGAGGGAGGCTGGGAGCTGGGAGGGAGCTGGCAGAGCTCTACCCCACGCGGGTATTGCCTGCCAGCCAGAGGGACAATCCCTTCACAGGGGGAAGCTGCAGCTCCCAGATTAGACTCTGACCCTTGATAGTGACAGGGTTTCCCTATAGGGCGCTGCCAAGCATGAAGCAGGGCAGGGCTGCAGCTCCTGGTAGGGCCCTGCTGGGATGAGTGCCAAGATGAGCTTATCACAGATACTTGCATGGGAGCAGGAGGGGAAGGAGAGCATGTAAGCAGCCAGCTGCACAGGCAACCTAAGGCCCTGCTCTGAGAGGCAGAGCAGACAGATGACAAGAAAGAAAATAGAAAAAAAAGAAAAAGGCAAAGTCATACAGTGCCCTGAGAATTTGAACTTGGCTCTAGGCAGGAACACCTGTAACTTGCATTCCAGATTTTACACTATCTTTCTAAAACTTCTGAAATTTCCAGCCAGAAGTGGGGGTTCTACCTCCTCTCAGGACCATTTATTCCCTTTTTTTCAAACTCATTCTGCATTCCCCCCTACTATCACGATCCCCATCTTTCAGAAACATTGCATGTTTCATTCAACAGTATCGCCTTTATTTGGCGTTTAAGGGCACAGTCTTTCTTGTACGGCATTTCCCATAGGTGCCTCAGGAGGAGGAGGTAAATCTGGCTTCCCCAGAAGAGGGGACCCTCCATGGCATGCTGGCAACAGCCACAACACCCAGACCTTCTCCCACCTCAGCTCTGCCAGAGCAGCTCCAGCAACACCCTCTGGGGTAAGCCAGCCTGCCCCAGGCCAGCAACATTGGCTCCAGAGTTGCTGCAGCATGATGTTAGGGAAAAGGGTTTTAAAATTCATTTTTACAAACCATGTGAAGCAGCGAAAATACCCAGAACTGGTTAGCAGAACAGCAACACGTTTGTGCACTTATTCCTAATGGTCTACGCAACCCAGTCCTAACTTGAAATTTTATTGTTTATGGGCACAGCATGTTCATTTTATGGGAACAGACCTGCTCTGTGCTGGACAACTTCCTGCAAGCAACTGTGGTGTTAATTTAGAAGATGGCTTTCTTCCCAAACAGTCATCATTAAACCAATAACCCTGTGTTACCTCCAGCATCAAGGGGCATTGCTGTTGGAGGCAAGACAGAACAAAGGTCCCAGCGATAGTAATTGCAAAAGGGCTTAGGGGCTGTTCTCTTCAGGGAAGGGAGAGAGATGGAGCCTGGCCAAACTCCAGGGTGTGCGGTTTTAAAGATCCTCACTTGAGTTGTATTGTGTTGATGTGCAGCATTACAGAGCTGCCACTTATGTACCCATGCCTGGCTGAGGTCCAGGAACTATTTTCAGCATCTCAGTCAGAAACTACATCTCTCATGACTTTTATCGTGGAATGAGTGTGTGTTAGTAATCAGCTTGGAAAATCTGTTTCTGAGCTTAATCCTGAAGCTTCATCTTTGCTACAGAAACAACTCTACTCAGTGACACAGCGTACCCTCCCTTCAGCAGCATGGGGAATGATTTGCTGTCCTGGGAAACTGGTCACAGCAAAAAACCCACAGGGTTTTGCAACCTCAGTGTTTGATGCCTTTGGTTTAAGTGCTGAACACACTGTATAAGCCCAAGTGGACAGCCTGAGCTGGGAACTCTTCTGTAGTGCTGAAATGCCAAACATTTGGGTAACACTGTAAGCTAATCATAGTTTGTGCAGTAATTTTATCAATTCACAGAGGGAGGCAAGGGATTAATGCCAGGGTCAAAATCACTACAGAATTTGTCCCAATTCTTTCAATTTTGGTAATCTTAAGTATCAACTTGCATGTTCAACTTGCTCAAGAAACTTTTTATTAAAATGCCTTCATAAAATGTCTTTCTGAAGAAACAAAGCACCCAGGCTTTGCAAGGGCAAGGATGTCAGTCTCCAGCCTAAGACAAGGCAGACCAGTCATGGATGCATTGCACCATGGTTGGCCCTGCTGTCACTGGAGAATGCAACTGTTCACGCTGTATCTGTAACTGAACTGATGCAAGCTGTCCCTCAGGGTCTTTTTTACAGGAATCCTAAAATTCAGTCCTCCCAAGCTGCTCAGGATGCAACATATCCACATAGCAGTCTGTTTGTGTGTACTTCTGCAAGCAAATAGGTCAATAGATTTCTAATCACTTGGTTTGGCTTAAATGGAGCATCAGCAGTTGTCTTGCTGTGTTACCTCAATGTGGAGATGACTAAGTAAACAGCTTGCCTAGAGAGGCTGGAATTTCCATCGCTGTCTAACCCATTCTAATATTGACAAACATCTGGCAGGAATGAGCTAGGGAACCTTATCCCTGCATGAGGCAGGGTGACAGGCTTAAAGACATCTTGAGGTACCTTCTAGTCCTGCCCAGACTGATGATGATTTGCTGTCTAAATCCAATTGTGCTGGGATCACACATTAGAAACGCATTGACAGGGCTCTGCCATGCAGCTAATGATGAGACTGCCTCTGCCAAGTTAATCTTTCTACATAATTTCTGCATGATTTGCATTTTTCACAATCATTCAGGCATTTTACCTCCCTTAAAGAATCCACAGCTTATAGACAGGAAATACAACTGTTTTCAATATCCTTTACCCCAGGTGACAAGAAGGCTGTACCAAACCTTAAAGTAGGTCTCAAGTCACAGGCTTAGCCTCCTTCCTTGTTTTGGACTAAAAAGCAGTGCCATGCTCCACAGTGGCTTTGAGGCCAGTTGTTGCACAGACAACAATCCCAGCACACTGGGTGACACTGCCCAGCTCAGCTCCCCTCAGCCCAGTGTCACTGTGCCCTATGGCTCTGCATCCCTCAGCCCCCTGTCACTGTGCCCTATGGCTCTGCTACCAGTACTGGGATCCCTCAGCAAATCCAAGACTTTTGTTCTTATGTTTAGGATCACAACCCAAAGACCCAACAGAAGCCCCATTTTTCTCATTCTCAACAAGCTGCAGAAGTTACACTTGGGACTGTCAGGTTTCCTGCTCAACTCCCTGTCTTGAGAACTGAGACGTCTGAAAGCCAAAATCTGCTCCTGCAAGAAATGAGAGTGACAGTCAACACCACAGCTGTAGAAGCACCTGCTTTATTTAATTTGACTTTTAAGTAAAGGAATCACAATCTAACCTACTGCCTTCATGTAACCATACACCACTAATTTCTCTGCGCCGCTATGGAAACACAATATACAGAACAGCTATTTCTGTAAGATTTTTATTTAAAATGCAGTTCACAAAGCAGAACCCCCATACTCAGACATGGTGTACAGTGCCTGGGCATCCTGCTTTGCTACCAGAGAGGGCAGCTCAGGACTGCAAAGCCATTTACGTAGCAGCAGAGAGCCTTTCATGAGTGCCAGCACCCTCCCTTACACCAAGAGGCTCAATACCTGCCCAGGAATGCCATAGTTCAGCATGTGTCATTGGAAGCAGTTTCCAAAAGGTCAATTTATTGGAAAACTAAAGGATCTTTACCAAAATGAGTTACAGTGGCAGCAGCAAACAGAATGGGACATTTCCTACTTCCTCTCATTTTAATAAACACAGGTTTTTCTTCCAGGGCCATACACGTGTTCTGCAGAATTCAATTAGCCAAATAAAAACAGTGGTAGGTCATTTAGATTGTGTACACAAAAAAAAAAAAAAAAGAAAAATTATGCTGAAGTACTGTATTCTAGTATTCTAGATAGAAACCATACCTACAGAATTCACTGGGAGCAGCAACTCATACCTCTTCCTTCTTAAGAGTACAGGCGCCACAGAACAAGTTCAGCATAAAGTACTTGAAATCAGAGCTTTTACTATGCAAACACACTTTTCACCCATTAAAAAAATAGATTAGAGGAAGATATAAACATCTTATTTATTAAATCAAATAGAAATGCAAAATATATTTCACATGCCTTACATGGAAAAGAGATGAACTTCCAAGACTTTAAAGCAAAACTGTGTCAGTTGACACGCAGGAAATAGGAACATTATAAACAGTCACAAGGAGGAGGAAGGACTCGGGGGAGGTGACACAGGGATGCTGGGCAGTTCCTCCCCACTCTGAGAAAGATCTCCTAAAAACAAGAATGGAATTTATGCTAAGCAAGCATTAGAAGCCAGAAATTAACTTTAACATACACTTATTTTGGAGGAAATTGTCTAAAGAAGTACAGTTGGCTACTAACTAGTCAAAACAGTGGTCTAAGTTAAGGGTACCATACTCTTCAAGTGGACATGGGTTTATTTTTTGAACATCAGTAGGGCCAGCAGGAGAATCAGAAACACCAAAAACACCTTTTAAAAACTAGATCAATACACAGCCACATTCTGTGTGACTCTGCTATTAAAAAGGGGGAAAAAGATGAAAAATAGAACTATTTTTCTAAATATTTTAATCATTTTGTCATCCTCCAACTCTTCCTCCCTCCTACACAAAATTTCTTGCAAACTGAAATGACACTCAACAGCAATTACAAAGCATACACCAACAGTATATTCCACAGTTTTTTCTAAAGAGTCAATAGTCCAGCAATTTTAAAGTGATCTATGTGCAAAAAATAAACAAATGAAAGAGTTTATTACAAAAAAAAAAAATCTGCTGCAGCCTTAACTTCTACTGAAAAAAAAGAATCTGAGGATTAGCACTAGGTTTCCCAGTGGAGGACAGATCAGTAACTCCAAGTACTCTGCCTAACCTGTGACTTTGTATTGCAAAACTATCAACACCCCAAGTTTACTACCTGCTGGCAAGTGGAAAACAGACTGTATCCCCATGAGAAGTAGGAAAACCACTATTCATCAACTGGTCTTCTGATATACATGAACATATGGTGCAGGTATGTACTCAGAGACTGCTACCTACAGCTGAGAACAGTCCTCCCAGCATGACTAACAGTAAATTATTAACAATAAAATGCAAAAGACTTCTAAGAGCAGTATTTGAAATGTTCCTGCCTGCTCAATGCCTCTAGGCCTTAACTATCTGCTCGTTAATAGTGGTGTAAGTCAGGGCAGCTCTGGTGAACTTACAGTAGAAATCACTGTGCATGAGGATTTCTGTGTGAGAAGAACAGTCCCTTGAACTACAGACTAGTTCAGTCCTGACCACACTACAATAGGGAATTGTGTTTAAACCATGAGTAATCATGCAATCATCTCCCAGCATAATACTTCTTTTCTGCACACATGGAATGTAAATGACTGAGATTTACAACTGATGATTTTGCAGATTTCATGGATTATATTTCTCTAATGGTTCTGGCAATGCAAACTCAGTTAAAAAAAACACCACCAAAAAGACCAACAACAACAAAAAAATCCCAAGCTCACTGCTGTCTGCTATTTTCTTTACTGGATGACTTATCTGACACACAGTTAGGGTTTTCTACCAGTAAGTGTTCAAAGACATCAGATTAGTTGGGCGGGGGTACGGTAAAGACCAGGTGCGGAAGACACCACAACAGGTGATAAAGCTTAATCACAGTTGAGTGAAAAAGCAGATCTTATGTCTGTTATTAGTCTAGTAAATGGAGATAATGCCCTACAGCCTAAGCAAGGGCTGTGAAACAAAACAATCACCAACTCATAAAATGCCTTGAGTATTCCAGATAAAAACTCAGAAGAGCAAAACATGAGCAGTAAAGTCACTTGGTGTTTAATGGCTCTCAAAGTCATCTTACAAAAGAGTTCAAACATCAAAACTATCTCCAACTGGAAAGCCAAATAGCAGTATTCTCCCAGTGCCACCTACTGCTGCATGGGGCAGAGGAGCGTTATGGAGCCTGAGGGGGAGACCAGCTGCAGGAAGGTGACGGGCCCTTGCCAGTGTGAAGGACTAGCACACTGGACCACAGAAGGAATCTCACCCAAAAACACGAGGCCTTGAGGAGAATGAAGGCAAACACAACTTGGCCTGGACAGTGTACTTGAAGTACTGGAAGAGTATCCAGAGAAGGTCAGTGGAGCTGGTGAAGGGTCTGGAACGTAAGTCATGTGAGGACTGGCTGAAGGAGCTGGGGGTGTTAAGCCTGGAGAAAATGAGGCTCAGGAGGGAACCTTTTCACTCCCTACAAACACCTGAAAGGATGGGGCAGTGAGGTGGGGGTCAGTCTTTTCTCCCAGGTAACAAGCAATAGCACAAGAAGACACAAGTTGTGCTAGGAAAGGTTTAGATTATTAGGAAAAATTTTTTCACTGAAAGGGTGGTCAAATATTGGAATAAGCTGCCCAGGGAAGTGGTGGAATCACCATCCCCAAAGGCATTCAAAAAAAGCGCAGACATGGTGATTAGGGACATCGTGGACCTAGCAGTGTTAGGTTAATGGTTGGACTTGATGATCTAACAGGTCTTTGCCAACCTAAACAATTCCATGATTCTATGAAACCACATACCTGGAATGCAGGAAAATGGTGGTTCTGGTGCAGTTCAAATCACAACCAAACTGGTTTCATTTGCCAAGGATAGCTAAACACTAACAACACAATTCAACATGTGTTTCAAGTGCTGTTAGGCCCGTACCACAAACAACATTTAGCCTTGGTTTGCCTCCCCATAATGCACTAAAGTAAAACCAGACCTTAAGGAATAACTTGCATAGTAAGAAAAGGTCATCAATTTAATCATTTACTTTAAGCAGGCAAGCAAATTTGTAAACATTCAAAAGCGGCAGCATCCAAGTTACAAACAATTTAAGGAAAAAAGAATTGAGATTATTAAGGTTTTTATCCTCTCAAAAATTTTGGAAATGAACTTTTAAAACACTGCAAACATTGAACACTCAGTTGCACTTCTTCTAATGCTGCTAGTAATTCTGCCTTCCAAGGAATTCTGCTTTCTAAAACACATGATCTCACAATTGCCATATTTTTATTTAGCATTTGCTGTTTGGAAGTCAGCTACCAGAGCATTTCAGTCTAAATCCCGTTAGCAAAGGGAATGCTTGTGTCTTGATTCAACACCTCTTTAACTTCTGAGGGTAAAGTGTCAAAGAGGTGATCCTCCACTATGAGCCCGCTTTTCCTGAGAAGCTGACACTGCCCCAGTGTAGCTGGCAGACGGTCCAAGCAGTTTCCCTTCAGTTCCAGGTAAGTCAGCTGCAACAGCTGACTTACTTTATCTGGGATTGAGGTAATACAGTTTTGTCCCAGACTCAAAGTCCTCAATTTAACACATTTAAACAACTGTTTTGGCAAAACATCGACTTTGTTTCCTGTGATGTGAAAATGCTGAAGATTTTGAAGCAAACCAATTTCCACTGGAATCACCGCAATTGAGTTGTAGCTTACATCTAAACACCTAAGTTTCTGTAAACTGAACACTGCGGCAGGTAAGGTTTCAAGTTTGTTATTGGAGAGATAAAGAGACTCCAAATTTTTTATGTGGGTAATGGATGAAGGAATGCTGACTATTTTATTGTGCCACAGCTTTAAACAAGTCAATCTTTTTAAATGCTGGAAACTGATGATTTCTTCAATTGTGCGTATGCTATTTGACTTTAAATCCAGTTCCTGTAAGTTAGAGAGACTGAAGATGGCATGGGGAATTCTCTCCAGTTCACAGTTCTGCAGTTCCAACTCCGCAACATTAGTCATTTTCTTAAGGCTATTGAGTACCACAAGCTTAGTGCCATCATTATGAATGACTAGTTTTGTTAGATGTGGTGCTACATCTGTGATATTGGGGGGAATTTTGGTCAAATTGCTCTTCACGTGGAGAATTTTAAGGTGTCTCAACTCTCTAAGAGATTCAAGCCCTATCATTTTATTATTTTCAGAGTTCAAGTTGCCTATCAAATACAATTCGCGGAGGGTTTTGAGCAAATACACCCACGCAGGAATTTCTGCAACATCCGTGAATTTCACATGAAGGCATCTCAAGTGGTCCCGGAGGAAGCTGAAGGCAGTCTGCTCGACCTTCGCAGGGCAGTGGTACAGATGAAGCTCCTGAAGATTCGTCATCTGGGAAATTTTGGCTGTAATTTTCGCTTCAGGAATCAGCTCCAGTTTCAACACATCCAGATCTGTCAAATCAAACACTGCATCAGGGACCCCTGACAGCATGAAGAGATGCAACTCTTGCTTGTCCTGGGCATTGCGGGAGACGTGTTGCCGAAGCTTTTCGTAAGTCCATTCATGGTTTAAACTAATTCCGCGCAGTTTGTTCTCGCTTACCTCTGACAAAAAGACACCAAATCGCTTCGAATACAGCTGGTCGTACTGATCTACCATGTGCAAGAGAAACGCAAAATCATTTTTGACATCAGGGATATCGCTGAAGCTACTCTCTTCTCTAACCTTTTCAAAAGAGTATTCTTTTAAAGGTATTCGGAACAGCCAGAACAGCGTGTAGAGACAGATAAAACCATAGACACAGATGAGGGAAATGTAGCTGATAAGCAGCTTCTTCAACATATAAGCCATATTGTGTGTACATTCAAACTGTGTGTAGCCAATAAGGTGTTCCACTTTGGGGTTGCAGATGTGTTCAAAACTGATGGTGTTGACAAAGTTTGCAGTATAGCAGAGAATAAATATGAACTTGACAGTCTTGATGACAGTCTGGCCAACATAGAGCTTATAAATCAGATCACTGTCTTCCACATGAGCCCGGAACTTACGGACTTTCTCGAACAGCGCTTTGGCTTGTTCTCCATCTTTCTTATCTAAAATCGTGACACTGGGAATCTCGATCATTGGCTTGTCAGCTGAAAATTTGAAACCAGATTTGGTTATCATGGGAGTGCTAGCACTTGGGCTTCCTTCATCACTGCTAGTGGAAACATACTTGGGCAGGGACTGGGCACCAGTTAACCTCTGTTTATTCTCCTCAGAGTCCTCACATGCCGTTTCAGACAATGCTTTTGTAGTCCAAGGAGACTCAAAGCACTTCCCCAATATAGACACGAAATGCTCAATTTTTGAGCAAGTCTTGGGATACTTGAACCAAAAATTACTACTGACTATTAAAATGATAGTATGGATGAGAACAAGATAGGGAAAATACTTTGAGTACCAAGGAAGAGCCAAATGATAGCACATCTGGTTAATAAATACGTACTGCTGAAAATCCAAATTTGTTTTACGGCCTGAGGAATCTTTCTGCTCCTTCTTCAGCTCCTGGCCTGATTCAGTGGGTTGATACTGAGAAGAGGTAGCTCTGCTCAGAAGAATGTCAGGTGTTACAGTAGGGGCACTTCCGAAGGAAACAGTTCTTGTTGATGCTGCTTCTTGACCAGTGGTTGTTTCAACAGTGGTAAAGTCGGCCTTCCCTGATGTATCAGGCTGCACTTTTGAATTTACAGTAGACTGCAAAACTGGTAAGCAGACCACCTGGTCTTTTGTCAGCTGCATGGTTCCAGCAAAAATGGCAACCATTAACATAACAACAGCGAGATAATCCATAAATACATCCCACCATGGTTTCAAGATACGATAAGTTGGCTGGATGTCACTGAGTGATGCAACTTCTGCAAGGGTGAACATTCCTACAAGAGAACAAAGACAAAATCAGTACTGTTGGCTGGGGACATTAATTTTACCATTTAAAAACAATCCCAGCATGACATACAGATCCTCAAGAGGTTTCACTTTTCCTTATGTTTCATTCCATCGTTCTCCTCAACAGTTTTCTCCAAGGATATGACCAAAACAATGCATTACTTTAGCAAATCAGAAGGCTTCTCTGTTCTTCTACTTCAGGCTCGATCATGTTTATGTATCTTTGCCACTTCACAGTACCAAAGCCTGCTCTGTGCAAGTGAAATATCTGAAAGGTAAAATACTGTAGCTGATATGTATTAATAAAAAGAAGAGCAACAATAGACAACACAGCACAAAATCCAGTTCTGTAAAAATGATTGCTTGAGTCTCAGGATATAAAATCCAGTACTAACAGTATTTTTGGTACCTTGCATTTAAACAAAATAGCATTTTTCTAAATGCTTTGCACTCCGCTCGTGACTTGGTTTTGTTATCTTGTCAGCAAGGCCTCTCATTTCTTTCCATCTAGCACAACACAGTATCTTCCACTCCTTCTTACCGAGCATCCACGTGTCTTACCAGATTGATTGGCTCCTTTCCCTTTTAAGCACCACTGCACAAGTGAAAACCTTGCAGTTACTATGTGAACATTTGGCACAAATTTTTTAACATGCTTGGATGTCTTAAAGTAAAAAACAGTTGGATGGGGCCTTAAGTAACCTGATCTAGTGAGCGACATCCCTGCCCATGGCAGGAGTGTTGGAAACTAGACGATATTTTTAGGTCCCTTTCAACCCAAAATGTTTATTCTATGACTGGACCAAATATTGGTACTGTATACATTGTTTTTTTCCCCAACTGATTCAAGCCAGATAACCAAGAACAAACCCCACAACTCTTTCTTAATATAATGGGGAAAACATTTTTTCAGATTATCATCACAGCCTAGTGATCATAGGAAGCTGGTTAGTGCAGGTAGCACAGGAGCTGACTGCAAGGCTTTCATTTTATCTTAAACATATGCACTGTGAGACAAAGCAGCAAACTGACCACATGAGAATCCAAACTTCTCTACAGCTTTAAATAACTTGCTTTGCTTTTTGTTTTGACAAAATGTGGAGGACTCAACTTATAAGCTTTAAAAAAAATAAGCTTCCTGTGCAAGCAGGATGTGGTAAAATCATCATTTTAACTGCTGAATGTGTGACCCAAATTTGCCATTTCTGAAGAAAAATTATCTAGCTTCTGTGCACACATGCAGCAGGGAAGGAGATAGTATGTACTTTATCCCATAGAGTCTGTCTCCCTTTGCTTGGGAGAAGAACAGCTTAGCAGAGCACAAGGAGATCAAAGCAGGCAGTAACAAGATGCATTAGATTTATTATTTTTAACTTGTAGCATAACAGATCATACAGACCTGCACCTTACACACCCTAAAGCACAGTGTCACAGGCAACATAAATACAATGTGATAATTTAATTATTTCTAGATAAAAGACATTTCTACACACAGAACTCAAATACCAGCAATTGCCTATATGATCAAAGTCATGCACTAGCACCCCTCCTTCCCCACACCGGTGCAAGCAGCTCCCACATCTTGGTCTGTGGGAAAGGCCAGCACTTGTCTTTACTACCACAGAGCTCATGATCTAAGTGTCTCCTCCAACACAGGGAGATATCCAGTCCCTGGCCTCCCACTCTCTCCTCCCAGAAGCTTTTACCAGTCTTGCATACCAAGCCTTAGATCTGGTGGAGGCAGCCAGAGAGGAGAGGACTTTATCTCACTGCAGCACTCATCTCAGTGCTCTTGGCAGTTGCCAAAACTTAAACGTTATGGCTCAGTTTCTCAGGAAACCAGAAGAAGGAGCTTCCAGTTCTCGTTTTCTTCATTTTCCAGTGGGCAAATGAATGTCAAATACTCCTCCCTCATCAGAAGTTTTTGAGGTCTTACAATCCTCCCAGCTGCGTGAAGACCCCCTTCCAGCAGCACGGTTCCTGAGCCTGTCCCTACCCACCTCCCCAGGGCTGCAGCTGCTGTAGAAAGTGCTGAAGGACATGGACCAGTAGCACACCCCAGCTATCAAAGCCTCGCAGTGCCTTACGTGGAACTTAGCTACAAACTCCCACCTTTAATGTCTCCCAGTGCTTTACCTACAGCGAGTCACAGCGTGACTGCTTGCCCTGGAATTGCTACCGTGGACATTTAAATAACAGTGTACAAATGAACAGCATTAGCCATTTGTGCTAATGCGAACAGATTGATATAAAAGGACCCTCCTAACTCCTAGGGCCCAACTGTCTGTCACCTGCCCAGAACAGGAGAACCACAAAGCAACAGTAGAGGTGATTTTTCCCCCTGAATGGATTTTTTTCTTCCCAGGGAACTCTTTGTAAAGCATACTCTCGATCTCCACGCTGTTTTCACTGCGGTCTCACCTACCTTGGCTGCCACAAGAACTTCTTGCCCACCAGGTTCGTTCAGCAGGAGAGCACAAAGCCAACGGCGGAGCAAGGCCAAGTCCTGCGGGTGCCCGGCAGCTGTGCCCCGGCTCACGCAGCCATGCACGGTGCAGGGAGAGCAGGGCAAGCGGGTGGGAAGGAGGAACGAGATCGCTGCTGGAACTAACACAGGTAGCTGCTACTGCTTGTGCCTCTGGGGCCAGCCTTTCCCTCAACTTTGCACTAGCTAATTACGTGGGAAGTTACTTCACTGCGGTTTGGGGCACGGCCTCCAGAATTCCTTTCACAGAAAGAAGGTGATTTTTTTGCTTCTGCCATGAGAATACATGGATTAAGCACTGAAACCCAAGCACTGCAGACACGACTGCTCTAAACAACTGAAATAATGGAAAAGAAATGACAAAGCACAAAGTGGTTCCAGCTAAAGACTTAGAAAAAACAGCAAAAGCTAAAAATCGCCTCTACCAGACCTCTGTCTTGCACACACAACATCATTTCCAAAAAGGTTAGGAGACACAACAGAGTCTGAGTAATCCTCTTTGTGAAGCTGTAGGCAGCATGGTGTAACAGGAGCTTTACACCAGGAAGTACCACATTCAGTGTTCTGAACACATCTTTTCTTTCAAGTTACTGATACTTAGAGAAGAGCTGTTGTTCTGGCAGAGATTAGCAGTTATAAAACACAAAACACTCCTCTGTGGCATTACTAACACTGTCTCATAAAAAACAGTCAAACCTTTTTCCAGCTAGCAAAAATCAATTCCAAGAGCTGAAAACAGGTTTGTCTCCTTACAGGTCCAAAATTTTTAAAGTTCTGAGTCTTAAAAACCAAAATGAGAAACTATGAACCTACACACTGTATAAGACACATTCTGACAGGCTGCAAATAAATTTGATATTTTCTCTCTTATATCTATCATAACATGTACTGATGTTTGATTTTACTAAACTAATAACCACAGAAGTTAACTTTTATTATATTTCTGCACACACTTAAGAAATCAAACTATTAAGAGACAGTCAGAACAACAGGTCTGTACAGTACTGTAATGGGTTTGGATTTTCTTTATTCTACAGTTGAATTTAAACTATTCAAAGCTTTTAAAACCTACTGTTTGGAATATTCCTTGGAGTAGTTGGAAAGTATTTTCATCAGTAATTTTCAACTCCTTTTAAGAGTGCCGAATTGGGCTTTGGGTTTCATTATAAGCTACAGTAATAACACAGCAGTAAGGAAAAAAAATGAATAAATAAAGAAAAAAAAATACACAAATGCCAGTCTGTGTCTGGCAGGCAGAGCCTGCAACAGCCTGCCATAGGTGGTCTCCCCTCAAGACCAGTCAGGGCATGCTCTACTCACAACCCCGATGCAGAAAACATCTGTGAGCAGATAGCTGAAACTGAAGAACAAAGTCCTGTGCAGCTGAAATGTTAAAATACCTGATTTCTCATGGTGAAAATACACACTTCTTTCAGCCCTTTTCAGGGCTTACAAGGCACCAAATGGACCTTGAGGGTCAGCAGAACATGCAGTTTTGACACACCCAAGATCCAAAGAGACCCACACTAGGAAAAGTGAGGTTCTTGAAGAGAAATGTTTTTTAATTCCCAATATGGTATTTTAGGACAGAGTCCTTTTTTAAATAGCACATTTGTGTTTAGTTTTAATAAGCAGAGATTTTAATTCAGGCCTAATGCAGTATGATCCTTAGGGCTGCACAGCTACATTAAGACTTTTATTTTAACAAATAACCTTTTTTCCTCCCAAACCCTCTGTCTCCAGCTCTGTAACATGGATGACATTCTAGGATAACATTAACTTCTTTCAGTTCCATCTATCACTTCCAGCTATCTACTCGGTGTATTCTTTCTCCTGAAACAAAAACAAAATCTTTAGCCTAAATAAATGCAACTGTTGTAAGCACAGCTGTTTCTTGCTACTTTCTAAGATTTTAGGTGGAAAAGCTTGAAGTTCTGAAAGTACTGCAGTAGCATGATTTGGAGCTCTAGAATTAAACTTACTTTGTTTATTTTGCAATTATACAAGTTACAGTGAAAATGGAATTTAAAGAGAAAAAAATTAACAATGACAATACAATTGCTATAGGTCCACATTAAATCAGCAAGGGTAGCAACTAATTTAATAAATCATTCTTCTTAACAATTACAATAATTTCATTAGTCTTAAAGTAAAGGTGTAATAGAAGGAGGTCAGAATGGGATTCACCTGGTGAATTTCTGACACATTTCAGACTATAAATACTGAAACACAAAATGGACATATTTGGGATATTTCCTAAGAAACTGTTCTAGCTTAAATACAGAAGTTAGCGGAAAAGGAAGCAGCAGATTGGTATGTCACTAATGTTTATTTACATCCTACTTCTTCCTGTACTTACAGATAAAAACTGTCTGTCCTGTAGCTCACTGGCCCTCCTGTCTTAAAAGCATATTTAAAGTTAAAGCAAATTCAAAGTCAGAATAAACAAATAAACCGAGAATTGTAGCACATGATACACTCATTTACTCTCAGGTTCCCAAGACTGCAAACAAGTCCACTTTGTTTCAGGAAACAAAAAAAATATTGAATCTGTATTGTCACTGCATCTGGTAAAGAATTTCCTAAAAAAACTCAACATTTCTAGCTGAAAAGAAAAAGTGCTACCATGAACAAAATTGTTTTCTCCCTTCCCACAGGAAATTAAGGAGAAGAAAAGTTTTCCCATAACTAAAAGGCTTTGCTAGCTTTTGATCAAGTGACTGTAAGTTTAAATTTATTTCCACTGTATATTTTGCTGTCTCTTTCCACCAACCATTTCTGCTTCTGCAGTATCTTATTAAAGCAGACTACTAGATCTTGATGTGGCGAGAATGGATTACGAGATTCCTGTTAGCCAGGATCCTGCCAATATTAATGTTCCATGGAAAATGTGCAAAGGTCAAGAAGATGGCATTATCCTTTTCTTTTTCCTCTTTTTCTTCTCCACAGAACCAAGTATAAGGAGCCCCAGAACCCCTGTGAAATAATGCACAAAGACATACAGGAAAGTCTATGAATCATTATGAATTTTGGTACTCTGAGCATACAGACACATCCATACCTGCATTGGGTATTCAGCTTCTGAGATGAGAAGTTTAAAACAAACTGAAGGTTTAATCACCACTAGGCTTTGCAATCGAGTAAAAGAGGGAAATTGCCCTGCTAAAGTAAGGAATATTACAACTATCCCTAGCCTGGTTTGCAGCTCCTAGTATGTTGGCTAAGAGGACTTAGCTCTCTGCTGCTTTATTTCACAAGGGATTATTGTGCTTCACCTGAGCCCACTCAAGCTACAAAACCAGCTGTAGGTACAACTGCAACTACAGCCCCTCCTCTCAACCATCCTGCAAATTGACCCCTAAAATTCAGCCAAGCATGGCGTTGTGAACTGAGTGTCTGTACTGCCTGAAAAGTCCAGGAAACATTTCACAGGAAAATACAACATGGGCATTTTTATAGTGTTTCTCTACTACAGGAAAAGTTTTGCTGCTACTTTAGCAATGGAAGGCATTGCAGAACATTAACACCAGGATGGGGCTTATGTTATCAGATATTCCTGATCAGTGCTTTTATCTCTGGAAGATCAGAAAAAGATTTAACATAAAAAGCTGCATAGAAAAAGATTTCCATTATTTCTTTCCACCCAATTAGAATGACAAGAATTCCCACTTACTGTTTCTTCCCTAAACATCTGATAGCAACCAAATCTAACCATTTTAAATCAATCTGCAAGATCTAGTTTGGTTTATTTTTGTTTGGCTACCATGTAATGGATCATGACTGGATAAGGAAAAGCAACGAACATAAAGCTGAAAGGATATTTCCTAGAGAGAAAAACATTTCAACTACGGAACAAGAGATCCACAATAGCTTTTCATTAACTCTCCTTAGATAAATATGTATAGAAACATATGATGCTCTTATTTGATAACACACTTATATGATCAAGGAGGAAAAATTAGCACGACTCGTACACTCATTATTTGAGAAACAAAAACAACCAAACAAAACCCCCCACATCTAACCCATCTCCCCAATTGCCCCATCCTACTGTCCAAACTGCACAGCTCTAATTTTGGACCTTCCCTTAAAGGGGGTATATAATCTCCCTCTCTACATATATATAGCTCTATGTATTTATATACATAATATATATAATCTCCTATATAGTCTGCAAATACATTCTCCAACTAAGGAAGCATCACCTTTATGAACAACATGAACTTCACTGACAGTAACTTGCAAAACAAAAAATTATCAAAATCTAATTTCTCTTGGACTGCATAAAGAAATATTAGGCTTCAGTAAGCTGGAGACAAAAATAAGATTCTTTACATAATCAGTGTCAAATTAGTACCATTTACAAAAATGAAATCTATAAAAAACCACTTTTTTCTTTTTTTAAAATATTAAAAAATGCTGCCCTTCAAAGCTGGGCTTTTTCAGGTTGTGTAACACTCTAACCTACTTTTGGATGCTGCTATTTAAGTGTTTACACTGAATCTTCCTTGTTTACCAGTTCTTTGAAGGTCTAGTGCCATACACCACTCCTACACAGATGGTTTTGTAATCAATGTGATATTTAAAAAGCAGTATTAGCAGCCATTATTTCCCTAACAATAAACTGTCAAATCTTACCTCATTCTTGCCTTGCTGTAAATGACCGGAGAGGTCTGTTTAAGGATGACTTTCAAAACAGGAGCCCATTGTTATATTTCTGAGTAGCTCCCCAAAGCACCCAAAGATTATTAACAGAATTAGAGCTCCCAAAAAACCCCCAAAATTATTAACACAATTAACTCTGTATTTGCTGCATGCAAATTCTGTGTCTACAGAGCACAGAAAATGAACAACTTCCCACTTTGCCTACTGCAGTATTCCTGAGCATGCTCTTATAAAAGAGCTGCTTTGACCAGAAGTGCAAGCTTCAGTTTTTATTGACATTTATCCCCAGGCTTCAGAGTGCAGAGCCGGTCCCCTCTATACTTCAGAAAGCTCAGGGAGACCCTAAGCTGGATGTTCAGCAACACTGCTCCATCCTTACTTCTCACAGGTTAGCAGGGTCAGAGGCCATAACGGGCAGGAGAGAAGAGATGGGAGAAGCAAACAAGACTGGAGAGAGTGGTCCTTGAGCATCCCTCTTCATGGGTCTATTTATCTGGTAAACAGCTCAGGATTAGATATGTTCCGGCTGAAGTCAGTTCACCACACGTGATTTTACAGTTACAAAACAAACCACCTAGCAAGGCAACATGCAAGAAGCCAAAAGAGATGGTTAATGAGACACCAGTAGGGTAAATAGTGAACTTAAAAGATGTTTTTCATACCTGTAAGCAACAGTCCATGAATACCCAGGCATTTCATGGGCACAGCTGCCAGAACAGAAATCCTCCAGCAGAGTGGCAAGGACCTGGCACATGAAGGCAAAGAACACGCCTTGGATGTACCCTGGCACGTGCGCTCCTGCCCTTACACTGCTGCTACAATGCCAATTCATCCTTCTTTTATCTGAGGCACCACATCCCCAGGGATCAAACTCGCACTGCCAAGGCCGAGCAACCAAATTTCCAACAGCATTTTCTGTTTCACCTGACCGGAGAGCAAAACCAGTGAGCAGACACTTTGTATCTCATTTCACAGAATTCCCAAAACAGCCAGACCAGTAATCTTGAAAAGACAGCCTAACTTGTGCCTGCAGGACTCCCAGTTTAACACCAAGCACTTTTACTCAAGTGCAGACACAACTGAAAGCTACTGAAGTTGATTTAACCTGTGCTGGCATGGATGTATAATGCAATTAGAAGTTACACCATACAGTAAACTAACAGCTGCTTGCACTCAAGTGTAAATATTTAATCCTTTTGCCATTTCTAAATCTGCTGTTCCCCTATCTTTTAGGTTGTGAGGTTTCTGCAGTGTTTTCATGACCGCTATCAGAAGTAGAGGAACACACAGTAAACATCTGTCACTTCTACTAACCAGAGCACTTTGGGAATTTATGAAGTTGCAAAAGCAAGCTACACGAAAATAAAAGCACATCTGGTAGCTCTCGTCCCTAGAGGCTGCTTTTTATCACTAAAAACAACCCAGCAATACAATTAAAAATAAATTAAAAGGTTTGGAAGAGGAAAAAAAAGGAAAAAATACAACAAACTTTTATTTCCTTTTTAGTTTAGAAATCTGAAAAATAGAACAGTTAAAAATGGTTTAGACCCAAGTTATTTCAATTTCCTTTTACATAGATAAGTCCACATGGCTACAAAGCTTGTTACATGAAATTGCTTGATCTCAGGTACAGATAGCATTCAGCAACTCATCCAAGTCCTCTGAAAAATATTCCTTTCTCATGTACAGCCACACACACTGCCAGTCTCTGTGTCTCCTTCTTCCGAATTCACTTGGAACTGGGGCAACTTCAAAGTGGTAAGAAATTTAACCTGGCATACATGGGAGCTGATTGGTGATTTTAAGCCACAGAATGTAAAGATACAAGTCTTATTACAGAATATATTAGTAGCTCTAACTACACACCCTAAATGTACTGAAAGAATAAGGAGGAGTGCCTATCTAAGAGAAAGGAATGTATTGCTGTAGATTCTAATAGGCCCTCTTCAGGGCAAAATGACCTCTCCACCTTAACTCATGGTACTAAAGTCTTGTTTTACTTAATTTCTAAACTGCATTCCCATCCATATGGAAGCAGGTTTACCAAGTAACTAAAGTAAATTATTTTCAATGAATACTTTCTCCTTCCTTTTATTTTTAATGGACATGTAAGCAACCTTGCACTGGAACACTTACAGCATCCTCATGGAGATCTAGAGCCAAGAACAGGCAAAACATTCCTTTCACTAAAGAACAGGCTCCATTGTTCCCTATCTGAGCAGGTTCATCTCTTCAGCCTGCAAACACTGACTCTCACTGGGTTACGTGCTGAACAGAAGTTTCATAAAGATTTGCACACATGTAAGCTACTGTATTTTTAAATATCTGCAGTGATATTTCATTGTACCCATCATTTAAAAGCAATCTAGGAAAGGTCACACTTAAATTAAAAACTTAAAACAACGAACGCAAATTAAACATGTGCATACACACAAAGAAGTGCCCAGTGACACAAGAAGCTGCATGTAAACACAAGCCTCCTACTCACACATCAGAGTTCCTCTATTTCTGCCAAGATCTTTTCTGTTGCAAGAGCAGTAGGAAGGTGCACTACGTGCAGCTGAGAATCAGGATATGAAAAAACACACTTCAAGTCCACCTTTCCTTTTACCCACTCTGCTGCTTTGATAGAAAAAATTAAAATGCTAGTTTACAGCTCAATAAATAGGCTGTACCCTCAATTTTAAAATACACAGTCTCTCCCACTCCTCATGGGACAACAGTTCCTACTTTGTTCCTACTTAAATGTCACACAGCTTCTTTTATCCCCAGGGAGAAGGGGATACTTCCTCACTCAAGCCAAGGTCCAGCTGTAAAGCCATGTCACAGAAACTACTCGAGATAACAGCCAAGCAGCCCCTGACACCCCCCCAGCATCCTGTCTCCCCCAGGCCAGGGCAGACACTACAAAACTGATAGCCTGCTGCCAAGCCTACCTGCTCTTTATCAAGCAGAGAGATCTTGTACACCTCAGACATCCTGCCAGATGGGTAACAACTATGACTTCTCACATAAAACTCTGATCAGCAGATGAAGGATGGGTTATTAATGTTACCACATTCCTGCCAACTTCCAATAGCTGAACCTCCAGTGGTTTCATGCCCGGAAAAATGCCTGCAGCTGAAGCATTATCCTCAAACCGATTTATTTAAGTTTACTATAATTCTTTTTCCTCTTCTAAACTTAAACTGCTTTCTGTAAGAGATAAGCTATTTGCTTAGTCCATCTAGTCCCATAATTGTTTGGTTCAGGGTGTGTACTTCAGTACTTAAGCATAAAAAGAAATTGTGCTGCAACATATATTTTGGGGGCTCTTCTGAAATTTTGCTGATGAGTTCAGATCACCTCCTTCTTTTTTATGCTTTATTTTCTCAAAACTCCATTCAAAACACTGCCTTAAGAACAGAAAGAATGTTTTAAGACTTGCTGTCCTCCCAGAGATTGCAGCATTCCTGCTCTAACAAGCAAGCTTTCAGCTCTGCAGAAAGGTTCAGTAAGGTTCCATTGTGCTGTTTGATGCCATTCACCAGCACCAACAGATCCATACAACCTCCAGTTCAAATATTTACTATTGCTAAATTTATATGATGATTTGACTCAAATGCTCCAGCTGGAATTGTAACCTCTGCACTGAGGGCCCTCCAGCAGGGAGTGGGCAGACAACCCTTGCCCCTGAAGGCTCACAATCTAAATGTGATTATTTGTTAGGCAATGATAAGCATGTTTGTGGCTGTAACATTTGAAGCCAAAAACCAAACTCCCTCAGGCTTCCAGAAGAAGATTAAAAACAAGTGGGATAACAGCATGATTAAAGTATAATCAAATTTAATGTTTTAATGCACTGCTATCTTTGAAAAGGCTTAACATTATGTCCAGATAAATCCCTTTACAATTACAGCATTCCTATATACTTAGCCATACTCCTTCCCACTGATTTGAGGATGATGCTATCTCAAAAATAAGGCACTAAAAGTAACAACTCTTGAAACCTGCCTTTCCAGTGAAATGGACAATGAAGCTTTCCTTTCCAGTCAAATCTGTTTTAAAATAGATAATGAAGCTGAGTTTATACTTCACTTCAACTTGAACAAAATAAAAATACAGAAAGGAGACACTTTATTCAATCCCATCTACAGATACCACTCCTGCTCCAGCACTTGCGACTTTTTCATTATTACTACAGGCTTCCACACATACTTGCACTAAAATTTTTGGCAGCCACCTTCACAGACACGCACCCATGTATCATGTCACTGTCTGTCTTTTACAGCCAACATCTGCCTGGATGGCCAAATCAGAAAATCAATGCAGAAGTAGCTTTTTTATTCTGCAGGCAGCTTCCCCTTATCCCAGGTACTTGCCATCTGAACTTGTTTTAGCAAGTTTCACATCACTTAAGGGTAGCACAATAGCTGCTCCCCAGCTGCTGCAGAAATAAAAGCTGAGTGGCCTCTAACTGGAAGAAAACAAAACAGTCAGGTTTTGTTGTTGCCATTGTAAGCTATTTTCACATCCTTCAGCAGGCCCCAGTCAGGTCCCCAGGAGATTCTGTGCAAGCATGGATGACCAGCAAGGCAAGTTCAGGACACAGCACTGCATCATACTGACCTGGCAGAAGAAGGGTCCTTACCTTCTAAATCACCTTCTAGCGCTTCCACCACCAAGCCAAGATTTCAAATAAAGGGGAAATGTAAAGCCTGAGCTTGCGCAAGTACATCAGTGATTTCAGCATTCTGGCTCTCACTGTGACTTCCATCGAGCATAATGCAAGGCTTTCAGAAAGAGGTGCAATCCAGCCGCCCTTGCTGCCCCGGTGTCCTGAGCAGAACGAAGACTTGTCCCAAGGCAAACTCTTAACATCACACCCAGCAGTATTTCTATAAGCATGTGTGATGGACTAGGCATCGCCTACTCACAAAGCAGGATGGAGCAAATGATGTTTTTATCTTGTAACAACACCAGAAAATACCAGTTCTGGAGCAGTGGTGCTGGTGAGAGACTGAACAACTACAGTGTTCCCCTCCCAGGCATGCAGAGACCTCCAGGCACTCACAGTGATCAGGTAGCATGGCCCCATGGGCCTGCAAACACCCCTCTCAGAACAGGGTAGCCTGGAGGCATCCTGCAACTACCAGAGACAGCAGGGATTATTTGAGCTCCTAGTTTGCATTTCAAGTTGTTGACTCAACACAAAACAAAACACAAAATGGCCACAGTGTCCCACACAGTGACCTGTATCACGTCACAGCTGAATGCAAGTAATCTTCGATAAAGACCTATTTTTAAGTCTGACTGGCATTATTTTCACAAGGATCTACTCAAGAACATTAGGACAACTAGCCATCCACTTTATTTACGTTCTCCTGTTATCTCATCGCACACTTGGACTACTGCCTGTGCGTGTGGGTGTACAGCAATAATATACATATGACTACATACCCAGCAGTCAAGAGTTTAGGATTTGTCATGGCCAGACCAAAACATGAACGAAACCACCCATTTAATTTAAGATAAAGTTTGTAACAGCCTGTCTTTGACCAAGAGTTCTGCCTGCCAAATCATGCCTGAAGTACATTTTTTTTAAATAAGAAAAATTTTATCAAGGCCCAGAACTCTATGATAGTCTTTGTTCCCTTTTAGACTAAACAGCAATTCTAATCTCAGTTTCAAGTTCCTCAAAGGCTAAAAGAAAAACGCTTTCTCTTAGATACAAAACAACCAAGAGACTTTGGATTAATGAGAGTTTAAGTAAATTATTCTTTTAAGCTTTCATTGGTTTCAATTTCCCAAGAACAGATTTGCTCTGGGAAGCCAAAGTGCTATTCTCTACCCCCATCACAAAGCTTGGGACATCCACACACAGCACCAACTGACCTAGCAGGCAAGACCCAAAATGGTGACTTTGAGAAGGCAGGTGATGACGTGAGCTCTAAATTCTTGCATATGGACACAGCCATGTCCATGTTCACTGTGAAGAAGCCCTGGATCACAACACCAAAGCTGGATCCTTGCTCACCACACATAAGCAGGCACCGTTGTTGCAGCCTAGTCCTGAAACATGGCTAACAGCTTATTATACTTCTTGCTCTGTTCCGAGGGGCAGAGCTCCCGCTGGGTTAAAACATTCTGTATGAGACAGACCACTGTGACAATCCTGCTCCTGACTCAGCAGGGGCACGCTGTCTCTGTCTCATCATGCCACACATCAGATGCCACTCACCACCTTTCACAATACTTGAATTGTATGTTCCATGCACCTCGTGTTTCCAGCTCCTGCGCCTTGATCAGTTTCTTCAAATTGAAATAAACAAAAAAAACCAAACAAAAACCCAAACAAAAACAAACAAACAAACAAGAAAGTGATTTTTGAACAAAGACTTAGACTCTGCTAGCACTTGATATTTATATTGCATAAAAGGTTCAATTTCCTAATCTATATCAAAGCCTTACTGCATTATACAGTGTGTCATCCTGTTTCAAAAGGCTTATGGCCCAAAAATTCAGTTGAATTGCATCAGATTTCATACTATATAATATAGCAGAGTCTGAGGAAGCCAGAGTTTCAAGACTGACCAGTTATGAAAAGGAAGAAACTTTAAGTTTCTGCCATGGGCTAGAAACTGGAATAAATCTTTTATTTTCTGCATTAGCAACACTTTGACCTCAGCAGTAATCACAGAGTAAAGTCATCCTAAGAAAAGTTTTTAAGTATTGGCAGTGTGTTGGAATCATTCCTTACTATGCAACTCTACCATGAAAAGTGATTTAACAAATGTATCATTGAAAGACACAAGGCAGTAGGAAATTCTGGTATTTCCATGAAGGTGTACAATTCACAAATGAAACCACTTCTCTCCAGTAACTGAAACTCTTCCTTTGGAAGTGTAGCTAAGTTTTCCACATAGTTAATCTGGGTATAGTGCTTCTTAGTGCTCTGCATAGACTTACTTGCTGAAGCTGGCCATATTCACTGATACTTGCTTTTTCAAATTATGAGAAGCAAGTTGTAAATAAAGCTTTACTTCCACCCCTAAAGGGGGACGAAACAATTGACTGTATGACATGAGTAATCATGAAGTGGTTTAAAACAGAAACAAAATCCCCATCAAAAATTAAAACAGTCATGGAGGTAAAGGCCAACAGGATTAGACTACAAGATCTCAAGTTATATAAATAAGAGCAATAATGCTATTATGACTCATTTATTAGAAAATCTTTATTGCCTTCAGTTAACAAAAAAAATAATGTGACAATGGCACGCTTGAAATTAAGTTACATAAAATGATTTCTTGCCTCTGAGTTGCTGTTTGTGAATAGCTGCAATTTGAACAGAGATCTCAATAAATCTCCCTCACTGTAACACAGACTCAAAATTGAAGTTTTTTAGCAATGAGCAAAAGCATAATCATATTAACATAAAATATTCAACTTTTCCCAGTGAGACTTGCACTTAAGCTTTTTAATTACAAGGTCTTCCGCTCTATCATCCAAGGCAAGGATCAGCAAGGAACAATCAACCACATCGTATCACCACAGCCAGCTACTGTAGTTTTCTCCAGTCCTCCTCTGTGACATCTGTCACTGTCAAAGCCACAACAGACTACAGGGTCTGATCCTCCAACTCCGAGAGAAGATTTCCCTGCCAACTGTAACACCATCTCACCAACCACTTCAGGGCAAACTATATCTTCTCAGTAATTTTAAGTCACTAAAAAGCCACAGGACATAAAATTATAAATTACCATAACCATGCCAAAACCCAACCATGGCCAAAACACAGCAGCAAAGTGTAGCTATTTCTCTGTAGATGAAGGCCAAGGGATTTCTAGTGTTTTATTTCCTCTAATGCACAAGACCTAACCGCCAGCAGCATGCTCCCTGGTAGAAGCCCAAAGACCACTTAAAAGTACCCATTTTCAAGATGTCTTAGACTACATAACTTATTTCATTACTTTCCCTATCTCAAAGTACAAAAGCAGCTTCAGTTTCCTCTATGGTCTCCTCTGACTTTTGGAACTCCTGTGGGCAGACAAGAACAGCAAGAGTTATAAATACAGCTCGTATTTGGCATTAACTGAACATCTTTAATTTATGATTACAATTACATTACAAAATGCACATATACACAAATGTGTCTTACAGATCAAGCCATCTTTCCACAGTCAGCAAATGATGCAATTTATTCAGTCATCACAGTCCAGACCAGTGACACTGTAAGACATCACACAAACAATACAATAGCATGTACTGAAGAACTACTGAAAACTCATTTAACAAATAAAAGCCATCTCGTAAAAAAATCCCATGAGAGTCTTTTGCTGCAGTATATCATCTGTGTTTCAGACTCAGCATTCAAAAATATTTAGCTTTTTCTACAACAAAGAATTTAACTTGTGTTGGAATGACTGCATGCAGGGAAAAATATGGCAGTCATACAAAAGCCACAAAATATCACAATTTACTGTGCTTCTTGATGCAGCTCTTAAGAGGCAATTCATAGCATCTGTGACTTCAACATCGTATTTTCCTCTGTTCAGAGTCCAGTATCCTTATTTGCTTCTTTGCCAGATTAGCACTATATTAAGCTAGAAAGGCAGCCTGTGGAGGTAGGGCTGATGTGTTCCTTTTATCCTTGCAAAGAACTTCAAAGAAAGTCTGCTCACTGGTCCCCATCTTTGGGCCACAAATGGCCTGACAACAAAATTACCATTCCCACCTACAAGGACAGCGATGCTAAAACGCTTCATCTTTCGTACCGGCTCAAGTTTTAAAACTTTTACTGCATCACCATTTTTGTCATATTCTTGCTCTAAGACTTCTCTCTCTTTATAATCCTGCAGATTGCTTTCCACCAAGACTCGGGCAGTGAACAGACATGGGATGCAAGACCCATCCAGAGCTGACCGGTTTTCTCTGAGCATGTCCATTGTGTTTCCGCACGGACACAGTGACAGACACAGAGGAGCTCTCCACTCTTCACATGACATCTCGGGAGCACGCTGAGCTATACACTGCTAACAATGCTGAACAGCCATCCCAGGGCTTGGAGACCATGCAAGGGAAGCAGCAGTGAAACTACCCTCACAGTCATTATGCCTGTACCTGCATCTCCCCATCAATACTTTCTGTCCACTTGTATTTACCAAATGCAATTGTGACACCAAATAAAGTTGTGGGTGTGCCTGTCTCACCTACATGTAACCTTGAGAAGGAAAAAAAGGGGAAAGAAAAAAGTAATAAAAATTACAACATTTGTAACTCTTCATTTAACAACAGAGAAGCTTTCTCCAAAACAAGTGTCAAGAGGTAATTACAATGGAAGTTGAAGACTTTTGCCTGACAAAAATAAACCTTCTCCTTTCCATAACTTAAATCTCCTTGCTCTGTTCTATTTCTCTCTCTTCTTCTGATGGTATCAATCCTCAACAATGCTTCATTTTCCCTGCAGATCAATTACTTTAATACAACAGAGAAATTGTATGTACAAGTATCATCACTGAAAAGCTGACTGTTCAAAACCAGCTTGCTACTCTGATACATGCATATTCTATTTGTAGATCAGCATGTATGCTCTGCAATCAGAGGCACAATGACACATTTTAGCACACAGGGTGCGTTCTCCCTTTATCACCATCTCCCCTTCATACACACACCCTCAGTGTTCCTTCAGCCCGAATTACGTTCCTTCTCTTATTAAATTTAGAAGCAGAACTCTGAATCACCAGTTCCTGTTGTGAAAGTAGCTAGAAACAGATACAGCAAAAGAAGTTTTCTAGTAAACAGCAACAAAATAATCAGTCCATTGCCATAGACCCCACCGTTACCAACTGTTTTATAAGACTAGGAGAAGATATTATATACATTTATATGAACAAAATAATTTCATTTCCTGGGTGTCTAATCCTTCCTAGAAACATATCAATTCTTACCTGTAATGGTATCATGCTGCAGTGAGTTTCAGAAATTAACTGTCCACTATAAAAAAGAAAAAAACCCCACACCCAAAACCCCCTCAAAAGTATTACTCAAACTCATTACTTGTGAGCCTGCTGCAGCACTTACTCCATTCCATTCTACCTTTCCTCAACCTTTCTTTAGATGCACCTTCAAGAAGAGGAACAGAAAGATCTAAGCTGCTGCTTTGCAAGGCAAGAGCAGCACAAAGATTCCAAAACTGGTTATATGCAAGAAAGGTCAGTTCCAGAGAGAGAAGAGTTCAGACAGCATTACATAGAAGGTAGTCCGCCCCGCAGAGAGCGATTACTTCCTAGCATAAGCAGAGTGGAAATGCACTCATGTTTGCCAGTTTGAGTCCATGAGGAACCATATGCATGGTTAGGAAACTCTTGGTCACCAATTGTGGATTCCAGTTTCTTCAGTTGCTCTTGAAATATTTAACAAAGGAGCTATGTATCTCAGGCCAAGAGGCACCACCCATGCATATACCTCATGTAGCATACATACACACACGCTATCTGTAGATACACATTGTAGCAGAGAGGCAAGCTGATGCTCAACCACGCAGCACACATAGAGAACATTTTGGTTTGCAGGTTTGTACACTCCCATCTATGACTTACTGAAGTCAGTGGGACACCACATAACCACTACACTCAGTAATTCCTGTATTTAGCATGGAGGACACTTTCAGAAAGTCTTTCAGCCCTGGGAACATTTTGGGTGGAATCCACCACTTTCCTCTGTTATTTATTTGTTCTAGCACTTATGCTCTCTCACCATTACAAATGCTCTTATTTCCAATTGCCTGACTGCAGCTCCCAGCCATCAGTTCTGTCATGCCTGTTTCTGTTTGCGTTTTAGCCTCCAGAATGCTCTCCCTCAGAAGGTGCTTCCCACCAATTATCAAGTTCCTCCATTTATCTATCAAGAAACAACAAATCCAGCAACAGAATGTGCCTTTTAGGCTCTCCTTGTGGAACATCAGTCAGCCTTCAAATATCTCCTCTGACTTATGTGAACTCAGTCCCATTTTCAACAGGCTGCTCATGACCTCAGAATTATACACTATTCCCCTTCCTT
This sequence comes from Dicrurus megarhynchus, assembly GCA_013399195.1. NCBI lineage: Eukaryota > Metazoa > Chordata > Aves > Passeriformes > Dicruridae > Dicrurus > Dicrurus megarhynchus. Next base: position 331,549 of record VXAD01001540.1, read on the forward strand.
TGCCCATTGCCCCTCCTGCACCCAAAGTTATACCCCTTTGCTGCCCTGCAAGACAGCAGTCATGTTCAGTTGTTGACTCACTGTACCCACAAGTAGTCTTCTCCCCAAGCTCCTATTCTGTCACTACATTGAAGTACAACACCTGCAGGCCCCATGATATTGCAGACTATATTAAAATGCACTTTTGATTGATAGAGTTCACCAGGCTATGCAAATTCCTCTGTACAAGCTGTCTTGTCCTTGTTTACCGCACTGCCTAGCGTGATATGGCCTGCCAATTTTATCAGTACAGATCCCATCCTTGTCTCCAGCTACTTGATGAAAAGGTTCAATGGAATCTGGCCTCACCTCAATCCTTAAAACAAGACTTCTAGAAGCATTCCCATTTGATAATGATTCACCATAAGTGTCTAACTTTTAAACATCAGTTAGTCAGTTCTTAATTTGTTTACTTTTGCAATATCACAGAGACATAACGTGTCAGGACAGGAGTCCCCAAGGGACATAGCAGTCCTCACTGACTACCTCTGCTGCTGCTGAGGAAGGGAACAAGACACAGGACTTGGAAGGAGCCAGGGAGCAGCAGAGAACCACATGGGTTGAACTGTCTCCCTCCCCCTTACATCATATGACTTTGAAGACATAGCTTTACTAATCTCACAGAGTTCTGGTTGCTTTAACTTTTCCAGTATTTTGGTGGCTCTTAATGTCAAGCTAGCTGAAGATGATTAAGTCAATATCCCACTCTTTCCCTGTCTATTCTGGCACAGCTGGTTTTAAGACCCTCAATACCAACAGTCATTAACAACTGTCTGCAGGCCTACAGACTTTTCATCAAGCTCTTTAAAACAATCAAGTCACAGTGCTGCTGATTTACATATGTGCATCCCTAGAAGGAATCTTAATTTATTCAATCACACTTAGTTCTCTGTTGAAATTGCATTGATGGTATCACATTCTACACCTTCCCGAATACAGAAGAGTATTAACAAATATCTCTACTTTTTTGCATGAGCTACTTTATTATCTCTGTCTAGTAACTGGAATTATTTCTAACATAGTTCAGCTGTAGAAAATATTCAGTTAATTCTCTTACTTCCTAACTTCTAACTTGCATTCCTATGTATCCATTTTCCCCTTAATTACTGTTTTTTCTTTGAAATTTCTAGATGCATCCTGAAACCAGAGGGCTGTTAGTAGAGATGCCTTCTTTCTTTAAACCAGAATTTCAGCTTGTGGACTATTTAGCATCTTCTCTTCAGAGACCTGTTTTCCATTCACCTTTTTTTCCTACAGTAACATCAAGTTCTCTGTGATGACAAATATGCTCTTTTGAAGCATTAAGTATAATTTCTTTGGTGCTGTTCTCTGTTTGTCTATCCTTTACATTAATGGGTCACACTCAATGGTCCCATGGCAACCACCAACTTTTAGCTGTGTGATACCAAAGCCCACAGTAGCTTTCTCAGCTGAAGACCTGAAACAAGAATTGACCTGCAGTGGCCTAAATTTCCACGGCACTGAACATGTTTCCATGATGCCAATAGGATGTTCCGCACTCTGGAAGCAACCAAAACAAAACTAAACAGAGTGTACAAAGGGAAACAAACCTGTTCATTTGCTGATCAGCCATTTCACACACCTCCAAAAAGCCCCTCAAAATCTATTGCTTGACTGTAAAGATGAGGTATTTACCAAGTAAGCAACTTGGTAAGTCAACCAGACTGGACAGCATCCACATTCTGACTCCTTCCCATCAGCCTGACCCTCACTCCACGTAACAGCTTCTGCACAGCCCAGCCATCTGCTGCTTGTTTGATGAACAAGGCAAAATGAACCAACCTCAGTCTGATCCCAGTGGGAAACTACACTGCTCCCCAGTCAAGAAAGGCCCTGCAAAGCACATGCACTCAGAGTGTAGATAAAATACCCCTCATCTGCTCAAGGTGAAGGCATCTATGCTCTACTTGGATTTGCCCATCAAGTCAATTAAACTTTAGTACAGAATCAGTCCTTAGCCTCTAGGACCAAGCCTTTCACAGGGCAATAAAACAAAGTATTCAGCAAGAAAACTACAACATTTAATTTTTTAAAGGCCTCAGCAGTAAGAAAAACATTCAGAACCTTCCATTTTCACAACCTTATTTAAATAATATTCTAACTATTCACACACAGTGATCTGTTATGTGTTCTAGAAGCACGGCAGTAGCAGTCTACAGATGGAAGGAATTCTGCAGTTCAACATACATGATGGAACTTCCACCTAATCACACATGGCTGCTGAAACACATACTTGCACGAATTTAGTTAAATTAGAAATTCCTTATGATGTTTCACAAGTCTAAATTCAGTAACTGAAAAGGAAATAACCTGTGTTCTTGCTGTACATCAGCCACAGCAACTTATTTTGCACAACTGAAAATGACTAAGGAAAAATACCTACAGTGGTTCAGACATTCCTCTTTTTTATTAAAATAGGAAGAAAAGTAAGGGAGAAAAAAAAAGACTGTAGCAGTACATTAAAATGCAAAATGGAGAGCTCTGCCCATAACTTCTCCAACAAATACTCCCTGAATTAGGCAGCAACTATTCAAAACCGCCAATCTGCACAGTCTAAAGTGCACAATCCCTGTGCCAGATTCCTCGGTCCCTTTCTCTCAGGCTTGAGGTAAACATAACTATGCAGGTTGCCAAAAGCCTCAGATAACAGAACATTCAGCCTTTTTCTACTACCCAGATTTTGCTGAAGTTCCCTGCTTCATACCATACTTGAAAAAAACTTTGTATGGCATGGGAAGAATTTCAGTTTGGGGTGGAAGTCCAAGATTTGCTTGGAGGGCTTGTACTCCTCTAACTTCCTTCACCCTCCTCCCACCAGCTTAGAAAAATCTCAGAAGAAATCAGCAGCTTTACCCACTTAAGTGCACTCCATTAACTATAAAGGATTAAAAATCTGAACTAGAAGTTTCTACTGAAATTTTCAGTCATTACACGGTTAGTGACAGCTTTAAAGAATGCCATTAGCAGCATTTCAAAGGTCTACTGGAAAGACTAAAGTCAGTTGACATCCTCTCATAATTTCTGCTTAAGGTTAGCAGAGTCAGAAGCTTGAATAATGAATTCAGATGAAAGTACAGGGTGACTTTAAATACAAGTGCTATTCCTGACTAGCAATACATCTTCATCCACATAAACCCTCCCAAATCCTTAAGAACAGCCTTCCTATATAATATAATCCACTTTGAGGCTTTGTCTGCATAAGGCACTTTGGATTAATTCTTAAGACAAAAACCATGCAAATTAAAAAACTGATTGAACTGCTTGAGACCTTCTTCAGATGGTCTTTTTCAGAATCAGAGTGACTCTCAATTATTCTGCCTCAAAGATGTAGGACAGTTGAAGCAATTCACTTTAAATTCACACCTTCAGCTGACTTGAATAATTTCTTAATGGCATGTGAAGACAAGACTTAACTCCAGAATGACACACAGAATTTACTTGGGAGTAACTGTCCAAAATATCTCCCTTGGGAGACAGGCCCAGATAGTACATCAGGATACTGGTTCAACACCAAACCATTGTAAGAAGGACACAAGTAGCCACACAATCAGAAAAGCTTGAATTCTGGTAAATTGAATGCCTGACTGTGTATTTTGCCAGTTTTTAAAGAAGCATTTCCAGCAGGCACCTAGCCTTAGCTTGAAAAGCCTCTTATTCTGACAATTATCCATGATTCTTCTCCATTCCTTCCCTCCCCATCCCTACCCTTTCTCCACAAGCTGCATTCCCCAGCTGTTCTCCCAAACCCCAGCCTGTTGTCCTGACAGCTGACACACGGGGGACAATCTAAGACAAAATGTGACAGCCCCTTCTTGACAGATTTTAAGCATCACCTGCCTACAATGCAAAGCAGCTTGGAACAGAAACTGCAGGTGCAGAACCAGCAGAGAAGTGCTCTGACTTCGGGTGCTCCCTCCCCCACAGCTAGGCTCTCATTGTTTTTTCCTGGGGATATATCTTCAGATCAGAGCCACAGCCTCCTGCAGATATAGATCAGCTTTGCTCATCCCACCCTTCTCTGTCACTGACAAAAAATAGCTCTGGAGGGAGAAGAGGAGGTTTTCAGCTGTTTTCTTCTCCAGTTCTCTCTTTCCTCCCTTGCAATGAGGGAGGAGCCATTTTCTCATGTGCATGGCTTGATGTCAGAAGTAACTGTTTTCTTACTCTATGGAGCAGTAAATCCCCAGATGCGCCAGTAAAAGAAATTTAATAGTAGCCACAATAGTAGCAGCATCCTCAGCAACACGACTACCAGGCTTTTCATGGAAGAGCTGAAAGAAGCTGGCTGGCATATTACTTGTTTCCTTACCAGAGGCAGCCCAGAGAAGTGGCTGGAGCCAGAAGGAGAGGTCTGCATAGATGCTTCTCCTAGGCACCACTGATACTCTTATAGGGTTCAAAAGAACCACAGGAGAGGGACATTTTCCTAGACAGGGTCAAAAATAGATGGAGGAAAAGCATATAATATACTATTCTTTAATTTTCTCATAAACAGTAACTTTATTCTTCTCGAAACATTGACATTTGATCAGGATTGTTACGAACAATTCTGAGGCCTCCCCCACAGAGCATCTAAGCTGCATCACATTAAAGCTGTTCCTTTCTCCTTGCCTCTAGCATATTCCTAACATGTAAACAACTCCGCTGTGCACACAAGCAAAGGCACAGCTAGCTAGTGAAAGCTGCAGCACTAAGGGCACCATAGGAACTCATCCAACCCTAATAATCCATTAATTTCACAGGGCACTGTATTTATTAACTAGAAGCCAACTGCTATTAATGCAAATGTACATGTGAAAAATTATCCCACTGGAAAAGCTGAAGGAATGTTATAGACTTATTTTTCACAGACTGTCATGTTTCACAAGCTTTGTTACCCCTGTAACCCAAACATACAAGAAACACCAGTCTGAATGGTGGAAAAATTGTGACAGACTAGGAGAAAGGCAAGTGTCGGGAAATCCAGCAGCCTTACTGTCTGAGGATTTCAGCTGATGTGACACCACATGATAAGTAATGTTCTTGTGGCCAAGCCTCAAAACCCATAGGGACTATTTCCAGTTCAGCTTAATAAAAAGAAAAAATCCCCAATCTTACTTCTCACCTATTCAACAGTGAGGTAATTAACAAGTGATACCTTCCAAAAATTACCAAAGTTAATGCAAAAGGATTGCCCAGCCACATACTTTGTGTATGTTAACTCCCACTTCACAGGCTCTGGACCAAGACACTCAGGCGAGCTGCCCTGGTGAGTCTGGCTCCTTAGGGCAAGTTCCAATAGCCAGATTCACCCGCTCTGCCATGGAATCCTCTTACAGCACCATTACTCAACTCACAAATCTCTCTCCGAAGGCAAATCTGATAAGGTCTGGAGGAAACACCAATCCATCTCTGACCCCTATCTCATCCATCCAGGGGTTCTGCAGTGATCCCAGGAAAAGCTAATGTAACTGCAACTTCTTCTCTTTAGGGACTTCTCTGCCTTAGGAGGTTTCCAATGGCAGGAATCCAGAGCAAAGTGGCGCTCAAGTAAAACAGCTGCACTGCCAGGCTGCAACATCAGGACTTAGAGCAGGCATGGGTGTCTTGGGTGACTATTCCATTTGCAGTTTTTTGCCCCTTCAGTTAAAACAAAACCTGGTGATTTCTTGCTGTCCTGATTTCAGCTGTCCACACCTACTTTGTAAACTGGAGCAAATCAGTCATGTCCCAACACCCACTAGCTTCCTTTGGCTTCTTTCTCACATTCAAAAATGTCAAACTATGAATTCCAGACCCTGCTTATTCCTTCCACAATGCAAAGTATCACCCCAGTCACACATATCCTTCTCCCCTCCCACTTCTTGTCAAATTCCACTGCCCATACTGACACCAGAGAAAGTTTTATCTACTTCAAGCTGTGAAATCATCCACTTCTTCCCAGCACCCCTCAAGAGCAAACTGCTTTCCTGTCCTACTCTCTCTACAAACCAGCAGGTGAACACCCACTCAATCCTGCACATGACGTTTACCAAAGGAGGTTCTGCTGGAGTAAAACAAGCATTCAAGAAGGTCTAGTTTTAGAAATAAAATTGCATATTCTTCCCTGCAGCTAAAATCTCATCTCCACAATTCCCATTTTCAGTGCTTTTAACCCAAATTAAAGAGGCAGGGGGAGGGAGAGCTTTCCCCTTCCATATTCTGTGCCCAGGCAAATGGCAGTTTTATTACAAAGATCAAACAACCTCTTTTTAGAAAACTTACTAAAGCCTAACTCCAAAGCTATCCTTGCAAAGGCTAAATCCCTACTCATAGTAACTCTGCAGCATGCAATAAATGCTGTTATACAGCGTTTATAAAGCAGTGCAACTAAATCTTAACTTTTGACAACAGTAAAATAATGCTCACAGCTAAAGTAAGCCAAATTATTTCATTATCTGCAGGTGGAAATTTTAGACAAATCTTCAAAGACTGAGGCTTTGCAAAGTGCGAGGGTCAGCTGCTGTACCCCACATACCTGACAATGCAATGTCACAAACACCAACACCAGAAGGTTGTAGCTACATCTTAGTGCCAAATATGTGGCAGCCTTCTTCTTTTTACAGAAGCCTGATCAGAAGACTACAGCCAAGCCATAGTTCAGAATTTAATGGTTAAGGGAACCATTGTACTGAAAATGTGAAGCATTTCAGGTTTAAATTATGAATGACAGCAACGGCTCAAGATTATTACACATTTTCATTCACCTTTCACTCTTATAAATAAATAAAAATGAAAGGTTGGACAGCGGCTCTTTGTACACGGTCAGCAAACAAATGCTTTAATGTATGTTCACCATGCACTAAACATTCAAGATTCAGTACCAAAACTGCCCAGGATTGCACATAGCATGCTTTTAATTAACCAAAACCACAAAACACAGGTTATTACCTCTTCTAACATCAGAGTCACAAGACCTATCTCGTATTAAAGATCTGCCTCAGACAGGAACACTCAAGAGGGTATCAATTAACCTCTTAAAGGATTCCAAAAGGTTGCTGAAGCTTCCATGCCTTTCATAGATTGGTTTTGATTGACCTCTCATCTTTGACCTACTACAGTTGACCCCCTGCCCCCTCAAATAGACATTATTTATGCTAATTTAACTGAATTCAAAGGGCTCATTTTGAGTCATCCCTTCAGGGTCACACTGCAGTCAGCAGCATTCTTCACTTTTACCACTATCCCAGCATAGAGGCAGAAAGCACCCTGGACCCAGGGTTTCCCATTAGACACTATGCTCAAATGCAAACCTGTAGAAATACAAATCCTTGACTGACAAATGTCTATCGAAGAAAAGCGAACAACCTGTACGCGAGAATTCCTGAAAATCAGGAATGCCATTAGCCATGAAGCAGCTGGTATACCAGTGCACTTCAAAAAGGTCATGAGGCAAGTATAACCCTAACACACCAAATGGGAACATTTGGCTCCTTCAAAGTGCTGTAACCTCATCAAAACACTTGAATCAAATTTGACATTTATATCTCTATAAATAATGTGTGAGCAAAAGCAAAGACAAAGCAACATCTGCAGTTCAGGGAAAGACATCAAAACAAACACATCCCTAGTACTCAAATGTTAAACTACATGTGGGAATCTGATGATCTTTTGAATGGCTAAAAGCTAGGACACAGAGGAAAGGGCATCTTGTTTTAAAATTAATTATTAATCAATCTTTTCAGCCATCAAATCCCTGCAATGACTCATCCACTTGCTTTACCAAAGTCTAAACTGTTATGGGAAGACTGCAATTCCACTGGAACATTATCCTCCTGAGTGAGATACTTAGAATTTTACATTGAGAAAAACAAGAGATTAAATCTATCTCAGTTATTCATTGCAAAGCCAGTGTTATTCCAGTGACAGTATACGCTGTAAATAATAAAAGAATTCACATAATCAGAAATCCTCGATTATCATGTCATTGAATGATACAATTCTTCTACACTCATTCACACAGTTTCTACTGTCTGTAAAGGAATTTAGAGAACTGTGGATTGATAGAAGCTACTTTTTAAGTTTACAAAATTATGAACTTGATCCTATACCCCACATCCATGCAAATCTCTTTTCAAAGTTTGACAGCTCTACTAAATAAACCGAGCTGCAAGACTGGAGCTCAGCTGGTGATACCTATGTACAGAGCTTGCTCTTTTCCTGTGCTAAAATTATATCAGAACATTACAACACATTTGTGTATCTCCCACGCATGTAACTTTTTGCCAGCAGTAACAAGATGACATCAAGGCTTAGAAAACGTACCAGACACAGATAGAACGAGAGTGTGGAGTTTCCTGCAGGAACACGCAGGCTGAAGTCCAGGAGCTCCCAGGGAAGGTGCTGCCTTTCTACCAGCCCGATGCCTTCGGATCAGCCTCCCACTTACCAGTGGCAGATGTGAAACTCCACCCAGGAAACCAAAAGCTTCCTACTGTTTTCTCCCCTCTCCACAGCCTCCAGGCTACTACCCGGAAAACCGCTATCACTCCACCCTTTTTCCATATGAATGATTTACATCTTTCCCTTTTAATATGCTCAGCCTTGGAGCTACCACAGAATACAAGGAATAGGAAAAAAAAGTCTCTGCTGGGTTATCTCCCCTAGTCTCTCCTGTATGGTTTTTCTGGAAATATTTCTAGTAGCAGCCCAGAGTTCTGCTGTTGATTTTAATCATGCAGAAGTAATACAAAATTCACATGACTGCTGTCAGTTTTCCAGCCACACAAGTTTTGCAAAAACGTCAATTAAAACAATCTGATCTTCCAACTTTTACCTAGGAAAGCTATAAAAAAAATTACAGAGGTAGCAGAACTTTGGAAAAAAGTTTAATTTACGCATTGGTGCACAGTTCTTTTTGCAAAAGCTTTTCATTAAAAAATAAAAATCATGACAGCACTGAAGATTTTTGGCACTTTACTTCCTCCAAAGATGCCAGTGTGGAAAAAAAATAATCTAATTGAGCCAAGTAAAAGCAAGCAATAAAAAGTCACAGGAAAATATCTGACCTGCCATGACTAAAGTGTTACTAAGGTGTGAAAGTGAGTTTAAGTGATTTTGGAAGTCAACAATGGAACCCACTGTTATGCAAGGTATACTACACACTAGAAATTCTAACTTGAATGCTCAAGTTAAAGGGAGCCATGGCCTTCCTTCTGTATCTTTCCAGCAGCCCATTTTCACCAGTCCCATCCTACCATGACATCCCAATAGCAAAGCTCAGTTAAAATGCAAGTAGAACAAGACAATTAATCTGAAACTCAAGAAAGTCAAATATTGTGCAGGAAAATTTGAAAACAAGCCCATAGAAGTGCGACAGCATAACAATAACTAACAGCCCAAATGCAAGTCCCCCCAAATCACTAATACTTGTTTGTTAATGATCATGTTAGCTGCAGGGAAACATACATGGCCTTTGTAACATAATGTGATTAAGACCCAACTAGAAAAAAGTGAAATAATCAAAAAAAATTTTTTTAAGTATCAAATTAGGCCAAGTACACACGACATACATGGGGATAAGATCTACCCCAGGAAGCAGGCTTTTTAACACCAGCACACTTAAGATCTGAATTACCATGGACTGTGGAATGGAAAAATGCAGAACCGCATAAAAGGAAGGCAAACCCTGCTTACAAAATAGCAGTGATTCAGCTCCTGAGGACTGGTCTATGACTGCTATGAAAACAAGATGCACATTCCTTATGTGCACTCTGATTGTACAAAATGAAAACAAGCCCATTCCCTAAATAGGCTGTTAATAGGGTAGATGACATTGCAGAAAAGGTGTCAAGAGACATCAGTAACACCGCTTAACCCATACAAACCTCAGAAAACATCTTCAGCCAGTGCTGATCCACAGAGCCTTTTAACCATACACTCTTCTATTCATGTTTGGGGCATTTAATAAGCAAGAAACACTCGTATCCCCGCCCTCAAATCAACCTCAGATCAAGTAACAGCTTATCTTGGGGACACCTCTAACTCTAAAAAGTCCTTGAGATATTCTTTAGAGAATCTCTTTCTTAAATGCCATGACCCTTTAGCCTGTCTAGTTCCATCATCTGTAATCAGACTATCTAGAAAACCAAGAATAAACTCCAAGGCCTTTTGTGACAAGCTGTGAAACTATTAATATTAACAAGCCATTTAATATCACATGGAACAATAAGTAATGTAACTACTCCAAGCATTTATATAGAGAACACAACTACATTTGCCCTCATTCAAAAATCAAAGGTAAATGGTGGGCTTTCATAATGTGTCTCCCCTCTTAGCAAGTGCCCTTGGCTACAAGCAGCTTTCTCCTTGACCACATTATAGCTCATTTTGTTGGTATTGTTTAGGGATATCTGGGGGTTTTCTGGTCTTCTGCTCTTTTTGCTGTTTTCTAGATGTTATTGGTGAATGGGGCTTTTCCTGGTATATTGATTATTTCTGAGAAAAACAATACATTCAAAGAATTAATGCAGCACACATGCAGGGGAAAAAAAAGTCCAGGAAGTCAGGTCTATCAATATTACTTTGTTGACAGCTATCAAAACAAGGTGCTGACCACTGAGTATCATGCCAGCACACACTGAATGGAAGCACCCTGTCCAACCTCTCTGAAAAAACAGAAACCTTGAAACCAGCTCATTTCAGGGAAAGGATTAAAGGTTGTTTTTTCAGGTGTCCTTGCACACTGAATCCCTCTGCCAGACACTGCAGTTTATCACTGCTAAACACTTACACTGCAGAAGTACCCAGAGACCTCAAGTAGGTCAGGACCTCAGCATGCAAAGTACAAAATTGATGCATAATACTTGACAGCCCTTCCCTCATCATATTTTTCTATTTCAAGTGTTTGCCTTCCCACTAGCACAGCTATTTGAACAACCCACACAAGGAAAAGAAACTCAATGACACTGCAAAACTCACCCAAGTTCCACCACCAACGTATGAAAGTGCTATCCAACGTACAAGGAAAACAGAAGTAGCTCTGCCCCTCATTAGGATATTACACACAAAGATCTAGGTGAAAGTCAAATCAAAGCAGGTTTGGGGCTTTTTAGGTTGGCATACCTCCAACTATTCTAACAAAGACAGAAGAGGCTGTTGAAATAAGCTTTGGTAAATGTTTATGGATGAAAGCTCCAATTCTCATTTTCCAATCTCCTACAACCTAGACATACCCTTTCAGTGAAGGGAAGAGTTTCTCAGTTGCTGCCTTCAAATTGAACCCTGGTTGAGCCAGAGCAGGGGTGCAAAAGCAAATTAAAAGAAAATTTAAATGAACTGCAGGGAGTGGAACCAGAGTGCAAAGCCTCATGTTTGCATCCCTTGAATTAGTTCCCTTAAAGGTGAAAAAAAAATGCAATAAATCTGAAAGGAAGCTTAACAAAATGATAGAGTTCTTGGCAACCTGATTATTTTAACAAGTCGACAGCCAGTTATTCCAAATTGTCTCAGTTTAAATACACATACCAGGACAGCACTATCCAGAGGAGAGGGCCAATACACTCCTGCAAGATTAGCAGTGCTTTACGTTCCATGTTCTCCCTTCTGATATCTCCCTGCTCCATCATCACCCACCTCTGTCTTCACAAATACTCACCCAAATCCTGCAGAGGTTACCTGCAGCTCCCCATCCCGTTCCCTGAGCTGAAAAAGGAAAAACTGGTATTGCTGTGGACTTGACTGCAAGTTACCACCAATCAGTGACTGCCCAAGGACTAGGGAGCACACAAACTAAGGAAAACACAGCCATTACTCATCAGCCAAAAGGTAGTGACTTGACAGGTGATTGTCTGGTTCTACCACAGCCCACTGCTTCTTGCATCTAAAGAAGAACCCATGCAGCACCACAGTCCTCCCCATCCCACCCATGGCACAGGAATGTCTGCTGCTCCCAGCCTTCGGCGGCACTACCAGCATCTCAGCCTGGTTTCATGGGAGGCAGCAAGTCACCGAAACACACGACCTGCCAAAAAGGCAAAGCATGTGGGACTGCCAGATCCAGCTGAAAACCAGACAGCCAGAGTGCAGCTCTGGTGCAAGCAACAATCTGGTAGGGTTTTTGGAAGGAAATAGTAGGGTGGCATTTGAGCTCTGCCTCCAAAGCCCCGAAATACAATGCTTCCTTCATAGTAAAGATTGGAAAAAACATACCAAATCCAAACCTGGGCAGTGCTCCCCTTAACTACCACAGAACTTCAAAACAGCACATGGTGGGGGCCAGGGGAAGGGGCTGTATGGGGCTTTCCTTTCTTAAAAAATTTCTTTTCATGGAATTGTTTTTTCCCCAAGGTTTCAAGTATCAGTAATATTAACAATCATTACATTCCTTAAATAATTATTTGAACTGCCCATGAAAATCGTTTTGAAGTCTGCCTGGAAAAACATTTTACCTCAAAAGTTAGCAGATTCAGTTTCTGAGCAGAAAAAAAAAAAATTGCTTTTTTTGCCCAGCTCCTGCAGAATGTAAGAGTTAATGGAACAGAAAAGAGACTGATGCTTTATTGATCAAAACAATTCTAATTATGCATAGAAGACTTTTCCATGTTTCCAGTAATACACTGAGCAAAAGCTACCTCATGAAATGCAGTCAGATAAGCAGAAAGTTTGGGAGCCCATTGCTCAGCAACAAAGGCCAGAATTTTATATATCCAATCACTGGAGGCAGTGGAATGTTATAATTGTAAGCATATTCTAGCACTTGAAATAATAAATAAAACTAGAGAAATGTATTATTTATGTAAATTTAAAATTTTTCTGAAAGAGGCCCATAAAAAGCTGTGGACAGAGTAACACAATATAACAGCTAAACCACAGCAGCGCTAAAATAATTGAGCAACAAAGAGCTGTTTGTTCATCTTTTCCCTTGCAAATATCCCTCTCTTCCCCCATCTTTACTATCTGAGGTGCAAGGCAATAATGTCACCAGTATCTTATGTCATGTCCTTTTTACCATCATGTGCTAATACAGCATTATGAGATGTGTTAGGCCCATGTACACAACGAAAACCTGGTGCTGAAAAGACCAATTTTTCCCCAGTCCAATCTCTCCTGTGGTTTCTCAGTTGCTGGAAGTGTTTCACCTCTCCTGAAACCAAATTGGGTATGGACAAGGAAAGGCAGTCCTTACTCTTTGATGCTGCACCTCACTACACCGTTTTAGTGCTCCAGTGTTTGCTCAGCCTCCGAGAGAACAAGCACTCAGTGATGGTGCTGCCTTCTTCAAAACAGCACCACCTACCAAAGACAACAGACGAAGCTTGAGGGAGCAGCATATTGAGAATCACTTCCCATCTACCCAAAAGGCACCTTCAGAGATTCCAGTCAAGAAGTGAGAGCAGGTAGGTATTTCAAAACAACATCATTAATATGTCAAAACACACAGCTAAGAATACTGCAGCCTACTGAATTTGATACACATCCAGTAGGAAACAGGTCTATGCACACAAAACCATGCAACAAGACATTACTCCAGGGAAGGTTTAAAGAGAGGAGTGCTGCATTTTGACCCTGCTCAGATTTTTCCCCTGCTGTAGCGAGTTGGCGACAAACCCCGCCAGCGCTATCTCCTTCCTCCCCCGTGCTGTGTTGGTGCCACCGCCCGCGGGCAGGCTGGGTTCAGGCTCCAGAAGGACGAGCTGGCTGGAAGCAGCTCAGCTCACTGACCTGTGGCTGTGGGGACTGGCTTTTTCTATCAGTAGTGGACAAGTCTGTCTAAGCAAAGAAATACGAGAGCAAAAATAGTGAAAAACCACTGAAGTACGGCTATTTTCCAGCTATTTTCCAGTTATTTTTTAGTTTCTGTCTCTACCGATAACATTGAAAATTCTGCTGGGAGGACAGGAAGAAAGAAAAGATAAACCAACACAAAAATTGTAACAATGGAGCAAGATACACAGAAGTTCTTTTCATTGCAGAGAAGTACTCAAAGTGACATCTATATCTACACTAAGGAAAATATTGCTTCTGCCTTCAGGTAGCCTTGGCAATAACATTCTTGCAAGCAAAAACCAGTTAACCATTTTGGAGGGAATTTCAATGAATTTAATTCATTTGTCAGTTAATAAGCTTCTAATTAATGTTTCTGGTATTGAAACACACACAAGGGAAACAGCCTTTGCTCTCCAATCCCCTCACCAGACCTGCTCGTGGCAGTGGGGCAACAGGACCAGCAGTCGTTCTGGTTTCCAGTTGAAGGTCGGCATTGCTGCGTATTTTGTGTGTATAGTAAACAAATAGCTTATACAGACAAGTTGTTCTTAAAACAAATCAAAAGCACATCAAGTGAAATGTGATCTAAAATAAGTCAGCAATGTTTCAGAATATCACTATTTCCCCTGGCACTTCAGGATGCTGCAGCTGCAGAAATTCCTCTAAAACAATTCAAGACATAAAGTTTATGCTCCCACAAAAAGAGGTTTCCAGACAGAAATATATTATAAATACACACACACTCCATCACAGTAACCAGACCAGAACACTTGCACAGAAAAGCCCCTAGCCGCACTTCAGCATTTTGTTCATTTAACTGTATCAGCCAATATTTTTTTCCTTGTTTCCCAAATATGCCAGCAAAAATCTTACTGAGAAAGCCCTTCTAGTGATTGCAAAATTCTTCTGCCTGCATAAACCATTCCTTTCACAGGACATGGTGTAAGCAGTACTAGCAAAAAAAAATCCTTCCATACGAGTAGAGGAACCTGAGAAGGAAGTGGTGAGACCAGGTAACAAAAGCGTGCAAGTGGGAAGGGTGAAAGCAAAGGAGAGCATTGCATCAGTCCAGCTTATGTGTACAGAAAAAGGCAGGAAGCAGTAACTGCCCTCACACCACATTTGTGCCAGCAGAAACTATACTGCAAATTCACAACACTACTACAAGAAGTAACACAGGAAAACACTGCATGCAGGTCAGACTGACCAACTTGACTTTGACAGACCTGGCATTTTGTTTTTTATCTAGATTTTTGTGTCATGTTTTGTGTAATGTATAATCTTGAGAAACAAACATTACCTAGAAACTTAAGGATAAGCCATTCCATTTATGTCAAGTGATACTAATCCTATTCACCCCAAGAGTTCAAGTGTCAGTTGTGCTGTTTCACTACTGATAAGATACTTAGCACAATTTCTTTGCTAAAACCTACCTCAGAACTCCAAGCCATCTGTAAAAGCCTCTTATGAGCAAAACCATCCACGTATTCCCCATCGAGGAGTAAACAACTTTTCCACTCTTCCTAATGAGCATCCTTGTAATACAGACTCATCCTGGCTATGTGAAAAATACTCAATACTAAGAATAGAGAAGTGTGGGTTAGAAAACAAAAAAAAATTTAGGACAGATTCAGTATACTTTTAAGGACTTGCCTGTCTGTGTTTCCACGCAAATATAAATCTTCTCTGTACTCCCCCTGCTTTTTTTTTTTTTAAACCCCAGATCTGCTGCAGGTTATCTAGCCTGCCACATCACATCAACACAGAAACCAGTAAGGCCTGGCTGCAGAATTTAGGTCAGCTTGTCTGTGGAGTACATAAGGTCTTCCACATAGCCATGAATTTCCTAGTAATGCTTCAATAATCCCTCTTCATCCTGCTATGCAGCTATTTCTGCATAGGAACTGCTAGCTTTCCTCTAACTCCCCAACAAAGACTCTCCACAGGAGGGATGTTTGCAGGCAAATGAGCCACTATCTCTTCCTTGGGAAGCAGGAAGCTGGTTGTTGAATCAAATAAATGCTGATTCTTATTTCCCAAGTCAAAAAAAAAAAAAAAAAAAAAAAAAAAAAAAAGTGAAGTATTCACAATGGATGCTAAAAAAAAGACTCCCTTTTTTTTAACCACACCAGGAAAGATATAATCAGAGCTAGAAATTACCTCTACAACATTCGAAATAATTTTCTTAACAGATTTTAAACAAACCCTCACTGCTTCCACCTGGGTCAAAAAATAAAAAGATAACAAAAATGTAACTAATAAATTCAGGCAGTCTAAACAACAGATGCTGGTATTTCTGCAGAGAAAGCATTCCCTGAGGTGAAAAAACATTGTGCCTCTTCAGAAAATGCTCCCTCTAAAAGTGAATTGCATGCCACTGCCATCCCAAGCATTGTACAAGCCCACATAAGTAGTAGCCCTATTCTTAAGGGATCTCTAAAGGTACTTTGCATAAAAATATGCAAAGTCTTTTCAAACCATGGTCCTCAGAGTAGGAGTTCCACATAAAATGGAAGGTACAGTTATAATATAAGACAAAAACCCCAAACTGAATACAATAAATCAAACCCTTGAACTTCTGTCTCCATACAAGATGAACGTAACTAAATCTTCTCAAGCATGACAGTCTGAAAGATGTGAATACAAGAATAAATACCAGTTTCCAGGAATGGTTGTGGACATCTTGGCAAATAAAAACACAGCTAGCAAGCTGACAGTTGGTTTTGTCTTAAAAAACCAACTGTCTGTAACCAACAGTCTGCTACCTCTCTGTGCTCTATGGTTCCCACATAACATTGTGCTCATCGAAAGCTAGCACTTAAGTCTCCCTACTAGAACAAAGAATAAAGCTGAGAAAAATCTTCCCTCAAGACATCAAACTGCTCTTCAACATTCAAACATTTGTCCAGAGTATTCCTAGCCCATTCTTTACAACTTACATGAAGCCTGAAAATGGTATTTGCGAACACTTACTGAGCTGTACTGCACATTAGATGTGCAAACCAAATACCCAGAAAACACGCTGCATTTATGTTCACCTCAGATCTGTTACAGAACTCAGATATCTAACACGCACCCATGCCAGGCCCACAGATGTGGCTGTCCTTACTGGGCCTCCATTGCATCACACACGCTAGCAAGATCTGCTAAAGAATGTAACTTTTTAGAGCTAATGGTCATCCATAACTTAACTCTGCATCAGACAACTTTTCCCATGACTGGCTCGGTACCTGATCAGGCTGTGCTTCTCCGCCTTCCTCCTCTGGCTTCAGCTGGGCTGAGCGCTGGCTCCTGAAGGCTCCAGCGGCAGGAATACCAAGCCAGATTCTGATGATCACTTTTTCATTTTGACAAGTGCCACAGACTCCTCCTATATAAAAACAAACTGCTGTGAATCAAACTGGCCAGATAAAGTGGTCATGGTAGCGGGGGTCAGAGGAATGCCACTCTACAATACAGAAGACAAAGGTTACTCATCCTTTTGCTGACAGTGCTTCATCTCTGGGGAAGACTGAGCACATCCTTGTTTTAATGACTTTGGAACTACTCTAAATGAGTTGTCCTATTCTTGAAGAGCATAGATCCCAAATGAGGAATTTGTCATTTCCCACATATTTTCTTGAACATATTGGCTCATCCTAACTTAACCAAGAGCACTGCTATTTCTACATCATCACCTCCCTACACCACCACAAAAGCCAGACCAGACCCTAGTGACACGGTAGCTGCACAGTGCATGCGCTCCACACAGACACTTTGATGACACTTCAACTGCTCCATTACAGCCACATGCCAGGCAAGCAGACCACCTTGAGTCAAATGAGCTACCTGGAAAAATCTCAGGAAAACACCTCCATCCTCTGAGATGAGCAAAATAGAGAAGTGGGATTGTCCCCCTCCTTCTTCAGCCCAAAACTTCCACCAGCCAAGACCCAGCATGGCTACCTTCACCTCCAGAGACCCGGAGGCTCTAAGCACTGTGCAGAGCACACAGATGGAAAGCAACAACACAGCAAAAGAACAGCCAGACTCCAGCAGGTAATTCATGAATATTTATTTTAGTTTGTTGCTTATTAAGTATGCCTTGTTATAAATCAAGTATTTTACAGTAATTGCCTCCAATCAACAAACACAGGGAAAGCTGCTACGTAAACCAACGCTGTTCCATATCCAAAATGAGTCCCTTAGCAACAGGCAGGATTCTACAGGACTCTGGGTGCACAGCCGGCTGGCTGCCACTGCCTCCCCGCCCTTCTCTGCCTCTCCTGCCCTGGCTGCATCCCAAGCAGCACCGCTGTGTGCCCAAGGCGTTCCTAGCACTGCCAACCACAGCACACTGTGCCAAGGTGCCAACAGCAGCGCAGCACGTGCTCACTGCAAGGGTAGCAAGCCCCAGGTACGTGGTACAGGTACAGGAGCAGCCCTCCAGAGCACAGGATGCTCCACATCGAGGGACAACCAGCTGCATCCCCTGCTTCAGCCCCCAGCCCATTGCCTCCACCCCAGCAGTGGCTGCAGCAGAGCTGCTCTGCCACAAGGGTCTGCACCCAGCACCAAGAGCACTGCAGATCACCCACTTCAGCTGCTCCCAAACCACAGCAGGAGAAAACGCAATCCAAGCCCCACCCACATCTCCCCCCTAATTTTTTTCTGAGGCTTTTTTCAGGGTTGGCACCCACTGGCACTCAGAAGCACACAGGAACAAGCCCTGTGTCAGGCTTTCCACTGAGATCATTTTAAAGGTCAGCAGGAACCTGCGGTTCCAGGTTTCTTCTTAGCAGCAGAGACCCAGGATAAGGAGATGAGGAAAACTCTGTCAAATCCTCAAATAAAATATGCCTCATAGACTTTTCTTCTTCAAAGGGCTCAGGGTGGTCAAGTGGCCTCAGGAGAAGTAAATCTCTTTATGCAGAACTGGATTTTTCAGAGACTCTTGTTTTTTAAATATATGGAGGAAAAAACCTGTGACTAGATACTTTCCAAAGGTCTATTGCAAGTAGGCTTCAGAACGGACCTTTGGATCATACTTGAGGTCTAACAGAAAATGCTCTCATAGCCACGGGGCCATTCACCTTGGCTGCTTCTGTAACCTTTTTTTTCACGAGGTCAGAGAGCCATGTAAGAAGGGCCTGAACAGAGCTCACCATGCCCTCCAATCCCTCCTCAGCAGCCACCCCAAAGGCAACAAACCATTTCTGAAAACAGCAGGCAAAGGCAGTTCCCACCTTCAAAGTAGGAGCACTGTGTTTTTTGAGACTGTATCAGCATTTAAGGAAAGGGGCCAGGAGCGGCCGAACAGCACCACCACCACCCTTGGTAAGGCATGAAGAACAGGAGAGCTTGTATTCAAGTGCTGAATCACAGTCAAAGACTGCTGAGGTCCATTACCACCACCCTCCCCTTCCCAGAACAGGCTGAGCACACAGATTGGGTCATACCTGGAGGAGATGTAAAGGGAAACAAATAACAAAACACTTAAAAAAATTTTGTGTGAAACAAACAAAAGAAAACAAAAACCAATCTAAAAGCAGAAAAAGCAGAAATTCTTATATAAATCACAGCAGTGCATAAGTAGATGTTTGGGCAGTGGCAAAGGATTCTTCCCTGCAGTTCTTAACACAAAAACTCTCATGGATTTTGTTCCAAATCCCATTTGACAAACTCTCACTTTATGCTACTTCCTTCACTTCCCTCTCCCACTTTTGAAGTGACAACCTCAATTCATTAAAACAAAGCAGCATCTTTCTTACAGAAACATCTGCTTTGATACAAGAATACACACACCCACTGATATAGTCAGTATGTGGGACTGTGGCTATGAAGGAGATTAAATAAGGAGCACATACACCACCTCTCTTTTAACCTCATCACCTCTGGCACTCATTCACTTCAGTACTTTTTTTTCAGGGCCCTACAGCATAGGGAAAGACACCAAATTTACATTGAGGTGTTGGCATCAACCAGTGCCAATTTAATCTGAATCACAGCCAGGCACTCGGCACTTCAGGCGTAACACGTGCAACCTCCAAATGCCACGTCCTATATACAGCAGCCTACATGTGGCTGCCTCCATTTGTACAGTCACTTGATCAAACGTCTTTTCCATTTAGGAGAACAATACTTCTGATGCTTTTAACAGGGAAATAATCATTAACAGAGTGAAAGAAAACCCAACAATGCACTCAGAACAAATCATTATGAACTCTGTAAATAAAGGAAAAGGAGGGAAGTCAAAGTATTTTGGGGAAGAAGTGGGAAGAAGTAGAGATTTTGGAAAAAAAACACCAACAACCTCAGCTAATTAAGTAATGAAGAAGTTCCAGTCATTAGGGGTTTAATTTCAGCAAAACTGAATAATTCTCAGTTCTACATATATCTCCAAGTACACAGACAACAGCAGACATTTGACAATCTCTTCAGTTAAAATGCCATCTTCCTCCCTTGCTGCTGCATAAGAAAAACAACAAGCCACCACACAAGAAAAGTGTCATGCCATCAAGAGAGAAGAAAAACCCCAGCACAGATACCTAGTGTAGAAATACTGTCAAAAGTAGCATGTAATCTAACCGGATAAATACTAGATTTTGTTGCTATCTCTGAGTGAAGTTTTGCAATCAGCTGAAGCTGATTTGTGGCTACCCTGCTACTTAACATTCTTGCTCTCTCCATGGTGTGTGCCTGGGAGAGGCATCTTGCCCAAAGCAGAGGGTGGGCTGGAAGGCAGGACTTCCCCTTTCAACAGCAGTGGAAGCTCAAATTTGCTCCAGCTGGTCTTGAAACCACACTCCCCTTGGAAAGCACCTTAGGCATTGCTCCTGCTATATGGGAGCCTACAAGATCCCACTGCTGCTCCCTGCAGAGTTCACTGTCCATTCTAGGGCCTTGCTGCAGATTTTCACATGACACCCAACACCCCCGCTTAATTTGGGAGTTCCCTGTAATTCCTCCCTTCTCTTGGTGGCCACCTTCTCTTCCCCCATCCATGAGCCAGAGGCTGTGTGCAAACTTCTCCCCACTTCCTCTCTTCTGCTGCAGACAGCAGGAATATAACCAAGACATCAACAAATCAAACCTTGCTGGTCAAGCAGGCAGAACTTCTCACTGCTACAGCTAACTCATTGTTTGACCCACCAGCAGTAAGAGAGGGGGCTGCTGCTGCTAGCTCTGGTATTACACTCTTTAGCAGATAAGCAAGCCAGATCTAAGATTTTACAAGTTCAGACAGCAAACAGGTAAATAATCAGACACTGAAGAAGTCTTAACATGGATGAGGTGACAGAAGGCAGCAGCTATCAGAGTGTGGAGGGCCATCATCCTCTTCATGCGTAAAAGAAACAGCAGAGAAGGGGCACTCTGCTTCTCATACTGGCCAGCTGCACACTGGTTGTTTCCAGGCTGCTCTGGGCCACTGCGCACACGGACAGACTACAGCCTTAAAATACAAATGAGGCACGTGCAAAACCATTAGTCAAAACCAGGCTTGTACCAATTCAATGTGTAAGCTTCAGGTACCAATTACATTTGCTGCAATGAATTTTTTCAAATACTTTGCTTTCAAGCTGAGTCCAAACAGGAAAAACTTGGCCATTCCACCGTGAGCTTGAAAGTCTTGTTTCTGGAATGAGGCAGCTTCAAACAAACAGAATTCATTTCCACTTGCAGAACAGTATATATAACCTCATGCTTTATGATTTTATGTTATATTTACTCACACTTCCCTCCACAGTTTTGTTATCTCCTTTTCTTTGCCTCACTATTACTATTTTCTTTTGTATTTTTGCGTGTTTCTCATGTTTTTATTTTCAGGCTTTACTATCTTTGCTCTCCTGTAACTCTGGCCTCAGTGGTTTCTTTCTTTAAATTTGTTTCGGTTAAACTGATCAATGCTAATAAAGACACTCTTAAATTCACTTTTCAATCTAGGTATATCCTAAATCAACTTTCACTAAAAGTAAACATAGCATAAATACAAGTTTTAAACACTGGAAAGAGACTCTTGTCCAAACCTGTGCATTTTTCACTTTCCTGATTTATTATTAGCATGATTTTGTTTCAGTCCACTCCTTTTTTCAAGAACACTTTTCTTCAATTATTCTTCTGTTAGACACTTTCCTACCCACTTTTCATTGGGACACCAACACTGGTTAAACTCACAATTTCTGCAGCACCAATAAGCGTTTATGTATCTGCATTCCTTCACTTCCTTGTTTCCAGAGCCAACAGATCTGTTGTCAGAAGGACAGAAAAGGAGAGGAGCAAATCTATCAAGCCAGTTTTCCCTTTCTCTCTACTAACAGTGCCAACAAGGGAAAACTGTGAAGAAATTTAGTATGGGTTATAAACCAGCAAACATTACTTTAAAAAACTCAAGCGCATGAGAAGTTTCATTTCCCTTTTGTCAGTTCCTCCGCTAAGCTAGGTAGGTTAGGCTTTGTTTCTTAATTTAATTAGTCAGAAAGTAAGTACATAAAAGTTTCTGGATGGCAGCCATTGAGAGGAACCCTGTATGTGGACTTCTCAGTTAGTATTTTTAAACACGAGTCAGATTAACTGTGAAGGCTGGTTCCTCCGTGCATCTTTGATGAAGGCAATTGCTAATGCATGTGGAAAGCGTGTGTAACCACAGCGGTGCTTGGAAACAAAGCAAGCCAGTGCACTACCTCTAACACAGCACACTCAAGTTTTAATGCAGAGACTGCCAGAACAAAGTAATTCCTATCCTGCCGTTCCATGATCTGTACACAAACCATTTACAAATACGCAATACAGACCTTTTTTGCCATTATTCACTGATATTTGCATTGGTTTAGTGGACAAATTTATACTGAACAATCCAAACGACATCAGCTTAACACTGTGTTCATCTGTCCAGGACTGCAAAGGCAACAAAATGTCTATTACATAACACTTCCGTATAAAATATTAATTTTCACAGAAGCAGCTCTTGAACCAAAAGGTTATTTTCAATGATTAACAAATCAGTGTTGTATAAGCTTGGTTATTTAATCAGTGTATTTGAGACAGACAACAAACCATACCTTTTATTGGCACAACATGAAAAAAAATCAACTTTCTATGTGCAAACATCAAAATATATCCATTTCTAGCACACAAAGATTCAGCAAGCCTGCACTGGGGTAATTGCAGGCATCAGCATTTTTTATACAAGTTCTCATAACAGCTGAAAGTGTGTAAGCTTCCTTTCCTTCCTATCCTGCAATGGATGAAGAACAGGTATATATTCAGACTTCATATTCATATACACATCCCGTGCACTTTTTCTCTCCTTAGAGCAATAATCTCAGGTTGGACAATCACTGCAGTGAAAGTAAAGTGCTTCAAAATTTTTTCCACACAAAAAATCCTCATTTTTAACAGGCATGTTGGTATCTGGCCAGAATTGAAAACACTAGAGGTGTGGCAACTCTGACTTCTGTAGGACCCAAAGGCAATCACGAATACCTTTTACAAAGAAACTTATCTCAATGCTGACTTGTAAAGAATGAAGAGAGGAAAAAAAGACAAACCTATATCTTGGCTGTGACTTTGTAGCCATGAGGTTGCATGAGGACAGGTAGGAGCCTGACTCACTGTTTCATCTGAAGGACTATGAAGAGACTTCAATGTTGGGTTTTTTTCCTTTCTCTGTGTATCTTTACATAATGAATGCAGGGAGGGGATTCATCTTGAGCATCACTGGTCTCCAGCAGATGGTCTCATCATATTTACCAGCTCCATGTGAGTGTCACAGGTGAGACATCTAAAACAGCAACAGACACTTTGGTCTGCCTCATCCATGGTCTAGCCATGCAGGGGAAATCATCAGGAGATATGATTCAGACAGAAAAATCCTGAGCAAATGAATAAAGAGATTTTGAAACTCCAGTTTGAGAATTGTACCATTTTTTTTTCGAATTTATATGCACAGCAAACAGTTTGAGGAGATATTTGACAGGAAAAGGTAAAAACAGCATTTAACTATCTGTAGCGCCCACCCCTTAGGTCTGAGAAATCTTCCACTGCAATTTTCTGATCTTCAAAGGAGAGATGCCTAACTTTGACAAAAAGACCATATACAGAGGGTTCTTTTTTTTTTTTAACACTAACTAGGAGCAAGGCAGATCACAAGAACCAGACTATTCCTTCTTCTACTTATCACACAATACAAAATGCAAGACCACAATGAATAAACACAAATGCTATCCTCACCCACTGCTGGATGTCACATGCTTTCAGCCTGCATATTTCTTTCTGCTTCTTAATCAGAGTTACCTTCAACAAAAAAGGGCCTCAGAAAAGAAAAAATATCTGAGCAACAACTATCCTTCCTCCTCCCCTAAGGGTGGCTGTATTTTACACCACGATTGCTTCTCAAGTCTTGAATGTCGCAATTACTTCAGTCTCGGAACAAATCACTTCTGAGGAAAGAGCTCAAGTGGAAAGAAGGAAAATTAGTTTTGAGGCTACATGAACAATGTGGTTTTGTATCCTGATTTATACTTGAAGAGGAAGAAGAAGAAAAACTAAGGTTTTTCTTTTAAAACAGTTCTAACACACAAGTCCTTGGTGCAGCCATATTTTCTTCCCATACTACTGCTTGCCTCAAAGTGTTGGGCAAAAGTGGCATTTTGCTGGCTTGATTTCAAGAAAACAAGTTTTCTCCTTCCAAGGATATCTCCCTGAACATTCTGGCAGCTGCTACACGAATGTCTTTTCACTTCTCTTCTTCTCCATTTCATGAAGGGGGACAAGAACCTGTTCTTGCTACGGCTGAAGAGAATATAGAAATAAATTAAAAGAGCTTCAATTCTTTTAATTAAATAAATCTGTGGTGAGAGAAAGATTGAAGCACTGTCAGTTAAAATTAATCATGTGGAAATTAGTACTACTGACAGTATTAGGTGCCAACTTGACTTGTGACGCACTTTTCTTTTTAATATGCCAAACCCAAGATGATTCTCAAGAAGTTAAACACTAGAAATCCTGGCTTTGTTCTTTCCTAAATTTGTTTGTAATCTCTGAGGGAAGAAATTGTTTGGCAAGCAATCAGTACCTATTCTTTGTTATATGGTTAAAAGAAAATTGCACTCAATTTGCTCAGACCAAAAGATCTTGAGCCAAACCCATCCCAAATGTAAGCAAGTCAAACTTTTAAAAAACATAGCTCAAAGTGCTGTCAAGGTGAAAGGCACAGGATAGCTTTGAAACACTGACTATAATTGCTTTCACAAACTATAATGCTAGTAGCTGCTAGAAAACTGCATTTCACAAACATCTTTCTTCATATTTCAGCCCTGTGTAGACCCACAGCACCTCATCATCACAGCCAGGAATAAACACTTCCAAGATCAAGCAGCACTAGTGTGACCCCAGAGAGCCTCATGCATGCGTGTGGACTCATGAAACTATACATACATGGAAAATCAGTCACGGACACAAGTCTTTGCATGGTTTAAAAAAACATGCTTAAAATGTCAGTTATGCAAAAGCACAGACAAGTCTTTATCTAAATGTAAGGTTTCTGGGGAAAAATATTTCCACTTTTCTTAACAGAACAATAGCTTTTGCTTTTTATGTTGGTTAGGATATAATCATCCCACCACCAAGAGACAATAAATAAATAAATAAATAAAACAGGAAGGAAAAAAAACCACAACAGGAGAACTGTGCAGCCCTATTTCAATACTAGCAAGAAATGGAAAAATTTAAATAGCAGAAACTGAAATAACAGGTTTTGTTCTTTCCACTTAATGTTACTGTGCCATTATATGTAATATCTGAGCATAACAAATATTGCTAATTGTGTTTTATGATATTAGGGATCTACAGCAGCTTCATGAATTATTTGGAAGAAAAACATTGCGTTTTTGAAAGGAAATGAAGACCTTACGAGTTCATTGTTTTGTGAAATACTGACTCTGGAACTCCTTCTTTTTTTCTGGCACCCAGTTGAGGAACTTAGGTTTACCGAGTTCCCTCATGTTCCCCCATTTGTGACTCAAGCTACTTCTCAGCAAAACAGCCGTCAGCAGCCCCACACAGATTAGGTGCTTTAAGCCTCAGGACACTAACTCAGTGATCACAATGTCCATGTACCTCTACCAAAACTCCCCTCTGGCTCTTAGGTGTGGGGGAGAAAGCAAAGGGAGACCCCGGGCTGAGGTGCTGAGTCAGCACTCTGCCTGCACGGCATCCCAAGCCAACCTTCAAGTACGCTGCAGAAGCAGGACCTGAGACAGCCGCTGGTGCCATCAAGAGAACACACAGCAGGTAACAAACTCAGCCAGCAGCACAGGGCCTGATTCAAAATCCATTTACTCCCACTGGCTTTAACAGACTTTGAATGGGACCTCAATACACAAAAGGAATGGCAAGACCTAGAGAATTTAAAAGAATCAACTTCAGTGCAGGAAACTTCAGTACAGCCCCTTCTTATAAAACTGCGCCAAACCACAACACACACAGTTGCAAGCGCCTTTGACCACAGTGATGGGACATACCCTTTTCTCCAATAGCCTTTATTCTCTTATCCTCCTGTCACTGGCAGGACCTATTGCAATCCCAGCACAAACAGCATTAGCTTTTTTCCTCCCTCTCCCAGCATGCGGTCAAGAAAACTGTCTATAAACAGGAGGCAGAGCTGTGGTATCTCTGTACCACCACTTAGGCACTGCTACACAAGAGAAGGAGGCAAGAGGCACAAAGAGCTAAGAAAGAACTGGAATACAAGAACTCTATTTCAGGTGTACAGCTATGTGTTAGTACAATGTTCACTAGTTAATCTTTCCAGGGCAAGCACCCAAGTGCTTTCACTCTCTCTGCATTGTTGTTATAGGGGCTGGTTCCTATTAATAATTACCTTCCACTGACTGCAACACACAGACTTTCTCCACTGCTGGTACTGCAAAAATCCTTTTCCAGATCTCAACACACCGGACAGATTACCATCCCCTCAAGGATGTCAGGAGTGGTAGAGATATCTATTGTTCATACCTGGATCTTACAAAACAAATGACAGCTTAATGCTGCTCCCTTCCCCACATAACCTCACATAGCCGTTGTAAACTTTCAATCTTTTGTGTTGAAGCAATCACAATTACAAATAACAGCATCTATTTAATATTCCCTGCTATTATGTGCAAGAAAACAGACACAACAAACAGACAAATGTTTATGACACTAAGCAAGATACAGGCAAAGCACCAAATGAGTTTGCTATAAAGTCAATGCCTGCCTAGAGACACAGGAAAAAATTGTGTAAAGAAGATATAGCCACAGAAGCATATTCCCAGGTCAGGAGCTCATAAACTAACAATAAAAGGTTTATAGGGCATTTGTAAGGCACAAAGAGTGAATAGGATCCTGGCCCCAAGCAAGGCTTGGTAAATTAATTTAAGATGGCAATCAAGAGCAAATAACACAACACTAACCTTACCCTAAGTTCGAAGAAAGGGGGTTTCCTTTGCCTCCAAGAAGAGGTAGGGGGAAAAACAAAACAAAACACCACCACCAAAACCTACAAACAAGACAGAAATAAAAGAAATAAAAACAATACAGAGAAAGGGACTTAGTTACCCTATCTGGCATGAGAGTGCTTTTTTGATAGCTCAGAGCTATGGGCTTAAAATCTCAGCCCTGTTCATGCAAATTTCTCACATCCTAAAGCCCTCTCTTCCAAACAAGGGGGCATAGCCATTCCCCCGCTTCAGTTTTACAGGCAGAAAATATTATCCTTTCCTTTCATGGTGACAGACATACCGCTGAAAAAACCCAAAATACTTCCCTATAGTGTTTGGGGTTTTTTTAAAGCTGTAATTGGCAATGCTTATGAGTAGCAGGTACCCCTGGAAAGTGCTCTCTGCACCAGCAGCTGAGTCAAGTAAAACATCACTTTCAGCACCACCATTACAGGAAGTACTACTAAGACTTATCCACCAAACAACACCCCCACCACTACCGTCCTCCATTTTCAAGTCTGAGTAACCTACCTCATGGCTTTTATACACTGGGAGCGTCCAGAGGAGAAAGTGCCACGGGCTGCAGGCGTGCTGTAAACGCAGAGCCTGAATCCCCCCCAGTGACCGCAGACCAGCTCCCCTAAAGGATGCTGAGCAAGTCACAAGCCTTCTGCGTCTGAATTCGTGTTTGTTTAAGAGCAGTGGCAGCACTTGTGACGGGGGGAAATGGAGGTTACAAGACAAGAGCTGCTGTGCCAAGCTCAGGGATCCTAAAGGAGCAGGAGTCGGTATTGCCACGTACTGGGGAGCAGGGGGAAGGGAGGAGACGCGCCTCGAAAAAACAGAGATGGTTATCTGACAAGGGATGGTTCTGCCCTGAAGATGTGCTTTATTGACTAGCTGGGGCCCCTTTAATCTGCGTGTACTGCAACACGAAGCACAGCTGACCCCACACAAAAGCCACACAGCTGGCGGCCCCCACAGGGGCCGGATCCAACCGCACTGGCCTCGAAAGGGGCTCGCAGTTCCAGCCGCATTCCCCAGCACCACGCTGCACTCCCAGACCCGCCGCCGGGCGGCCCCGCTCTCGCCGCTGGCCCCCCGCCCATGCAGGCACGTCCTGCCTGGATGCGCATCCCACGGGAGAACAGCGCGACGAGTGCAGCCACCCCCGGGTCCCGCCGGCAGCTGTGTCCCCGAGGCACACCGGCGCAGGCGGCAGCACCCGCGAACCGGCCAAGGCCGGTCTGCACGCAGAAAAAGATAAAGAGAAGCGCGACGGAAAGCGCGGAGGGGGGGGGGCAGGGGTGCCGGTGAAGATGTCGCCCCCTCCCCGCGGCCCCTCCGCCGCCTGCCGGACCGCCTCCCGCCGGCCCCGCGCTCGCCTCACCTCAGGGNGCTTGGCGGGCGGCGGACCCGGAGAGCCGCCCGGCCGAGCCGAGCCGTGCGTGCGGCGGGGACGCAGAGCTTCTCCGCGGCGGTCAGTCCCGCGGCGCTGCCATGCGGGCGGGCAGAGGCGGGGCGGGCTCGGCTCCTAGCAGCGCCCTGCAGCGCGCACCCGCATGGCTCGGCGTGCGGACAGCACCGGCTGCCGG
>VXAD01001540.1:360447-415681 GCA_013399195.1 Dicrurus megarhynchus
CGCCCGCTCGCCCCCCGCGCAGCCGCCGCGCTCAGGTGCCCGCGGGCCGGGGGCGGAGGCGGGACCCGCCGGGGCTGCGCGGTAGCGCTGGGACGTGGCCGAGGGGCGCGGCGGGAGCGAAGCGCCTGGCGGTAAAGCTCGTGGGGCATTCTTGGTGCGCAGGTAAAGGGAACGTAGTGCGTGAGCCAAATAAAACAGCGACAAGTTCAAATTGCGTCGCTTAATTATTAAAATATTATCTTGGGGAAGGAGGAAAGTTATTTTATTTGTCTGTCTTGAGCTCTTGAGGGAACCGAAAAGTCGAAAGCAGCTTTAGCTTGGGCGGGGGGCGGCACGGCTGGGATTGCAGGGACGGATTCCTCCACGGCGGCTCTAGAGGCTGAACACAGCACGCTGAGGAAGAAGCCGAACTGACCCTGATCCTCACCCCGAAATCCATTAGAATGTTTTTCTCCTCCTTTAACTGAAAAGCCACCGATATCTTTAAGTATTTCTTGAACACTGAGCCGATAAGTGACTAGACCTGCGGTTTTTTTTAACTAGAACTGGATGTAATCTATTACCTTTGAAAGTATATTGGTCTCGATCAAGAATGGAATTTAAAAAAAAAAAAAGAGATAAGAGCTCATCTTTCCCATATTTCCTCCCTATGTTTTCAAAAACTGGTGGAGATGGGAAGTGATCTTTTGGTGCTTGTTCAGAATAGCTTTATGGCCCTTTAAAGATTGAGAATTTCCCCTTTATATTTTTAGATGCATTTTTAATCAGACCTTCTGGTCTAAATGACTGTACGATGAATCTAAGGTTACAAATGAAAGCACTTCCTAGCAACAATTCACTTCTGAAACCAGAAAAAATCAGGCCAGCTTGTCCTGCTCTCAGCTGTTCGGCACTATTTTCATACCAGTTTTCATTTGGTGGGGAATTTTAGCAGAGCTCAGATTTAGTCTAATGAGCTGTCAATTATTTTAAGCTTTGATTTTTAATACCTTCATTTGGCCTTTTAGTTATTTTCTTCCCTGAGATCATCATCACTTGTGTTATTTTTGGCCAGCATTTTAGACCTCACTGTTTCCTCAATAAGGTGATTTTATT
Organism: Dicrurus megarhynchus; assembly: GCA_013399195.1. Taxonomy (NCBI): domain Eukaryota; kingdom Metazoa; phylum Chordata; class Aves; order Passeriformes; family Dicruridae; genus Dicrurus; species Dicrurus megarhynchus. The sequence goes on from VXAD01001540.1 coordinate 361,543, forward strand.
ATCCATTTGCTTATTTCTGCTCTGACCCAGTGGCCAAGGCACATAGGGTGTGTAATACTGGGGCTCCACGGTGAGGGAGGGTTAATAGAGATAAAAGCAGTCCAATCTGGTAAACATCAAGGCAAGTGAAAATAGATAATAACAAGAGCTGCTGGCTGGGAAATCCTGACTCGAAGGCAGCTGGCAGAGAAATTCAGGCGGAAGAAAAAAGGATTTTTTCAGATGCCAGAGCTGGTCAGAGCTGGCTGAATCCACATTCACTTAGCAATCAAGATACTTTGCCAAGCTGAGGCACACCAGCAAAACAAACAAATGGCTCTGGGGACCTGAGAGAGAAGACACCTGGAACTGGGCAGATCCAGATCCAATTAAGATTCCTTTTCTGACAGGGCAAACACAAGTATGAAGGACTTACCTCCTACAGAACATATGCTGGGTTGCTTGTTTGGTTTTTGTTTTGTTCTTTTTCTTCACTTGTTTTGATATGTATTTAAAGGTAACGCAAATGGGTTTTAATTTAAACCTCTCTACACCCTCTCTTTGAAGCTTCTCTAGTAGAGACCTCTCCGACTGTTTCAGGTTTGGTCTTCCCCAGGCTCAAGTCTGAGTGGTTTTTTGGCAGCTCTTTCTAGATTCCTGTTTCTGGCTTTGACCACCTAGGACATGCTGAGGTGGGACAGAAAAGAGAGGAGGGGAATTATAAATATAAAAGAGCTCAGTTTGGTGCAAATATAAATCCCAGTTGTTCTGTTATCCTGCTATAGTCTATAGGCAGAAGTACAAGTCAGCCAATTCCAAGTTACTCCATGTGATAAAAGAGATGCCAGAAAACAGAGGCTGTGGGGGCAAAATGGCTTTTTTCCACTTGCAGAGTTTTGACATTGGCCCTTTACAATTAAATAAACTAATATTGTTATTTTGATTTGTGGCTCAGAGAACTGAATTAGTGATTACATTAACAAGCAATAGCAATGCAGCCATATGCCTCACAGGATAAACCAATCCTGTTTGGTTTTACAACTGCATTTTAGTTTCAATTTTTCAAATTCCATAACCTTGCGTAGCCAAATATGTCATATTTTTCAACCTTATTGTTATCCTTATTCTCATATCATTAAAAACTTCTAGAAAATATCAGCCCTCCAATAGCGTTATGGTTTTGGCCAGGTTGAAAGATGACCATTTATTCTGAGATGATTTCCAGTACTTTCCCTCTTTCACTCAAAACAGCCATACTGTGACATTGTCCAGCAGGTGTCCAAGTTCAGTCCAAGGGAGCCAGGTGCAAAAGGAACACCAGCAGAAGGTGAACATAAGAAAGAGATGGCGTCAAAAATAGAGTGCGCCAGTGGTTCATCAGCCAACAGTGAGAAAACTCCATACCGGGAAATATTTCAGTCCCTTGAGTGGGCTGACAAATTTTTCTCCCAAGCAAATTTAAGATGAAGGGGAATTTTGATATTGCGGATTGGACAAGATAACCTTTAAAGGTGCCTTCCAACCCAAATTATTCTATGATTAAGAAGTAGAATGAGGTAGTTACTTGGGAGGAAGTGCGGATGGCTACATAGAAGAGAGAGACAGGCAGGGAATTGGCTTTCCCTTGTCCAGAAACAGGGCCATTTGGCTTCATGAAATGGGCAAAGCATGAAGGGGAAAACTCCAGTTTAAATACAGAGAAGGATGCATGTGAGTCACTTCTCTTGGCTACTAGCCACTGGTTTTCACGAAAGAGTGTTTCTAAGTGCTGAACAGTTCAGCCTGTGGTGTTCACCCAGGACACATGGGCAGGAAGATGGGGCTTGGGACACAGTCAGACTTGTCAGCCCCGATCTGCCATTGCCACCCCCCACGCCCATTAGTGCCACCCCTGTGCCACGTGCCCGCCATAGCGGCGGTGAGGCTGACTCTCCAGGCAAAATTGGGCAGTGTGTTGGCAGCTGGTTTGTTGTCCTGCAGGCAGATGTTGTCAAGGGCCTGCTCTGCATATGCCCACAGCTGGCTGTGGAGAGCCAGCCACAGCGTGTGGGGCTCAGGGGCTCTGCTCTTGCAGAGAGGAGAGGGAAGCTTGTTACCCGAGGGCTGTGATCCTGCACTACCAGACTGCTGCAGCTCAGTCTGCCCCATCACCAGGACAAATTGTCAGAGCTTTCAGAAAATCTAACCAAATTCTCAGACAATCCTCCTTTAGATATTGAAGTAAAAAAAAAAAGCATGTTTTTCCAATATAAAAAGCATTGAAAAACTCTGTCCCTACTAGGTTCATTTGTAATTCCATCTATTTTTTTTTTAATTCCTTCTAACCAACTTTCTTTGCCACTAAATAACTCCATTATAAACAATTATCCAGACACATATTACCTCTTTTTCTTATGATACTTCACTATTATGCTTGTCTTCAAACACTTGCCACAGCAGCCTCTGTATTAAAAGCACAGTGACTCTTGGAGGCCTTGCAAACCAGCCTATTCTGGCTGGGATTCTCCCAACTTCTGAACTTCCTGGCTGGAAAAAAGTCACTCCTTACCTTGTCTTTGTGCTGAAAAAAGGAGGGAATTACTCTTTTAGATAACCAGCAGTTTCTAACTACATCCAGAACTCCACTATGTGCTCACCAGTTCTTTTATTTAATTTGTGATAATATGTCAGTCACCCAATGTGCAGTTCCATTTCCAAAAATCTGGGGGATGAGGCCTCATTCTTAGCAAGTACCTTTGCATTTTGAAACAAGAGCAGCAGCCATGATGGTGTGCATTGTAAGCAGTGTGTGTTATCACACTGCAGCTCAGCAAAGGTTTTCAAGTAATGGCAGGAACAACACATGCTGGCTGCTTCTGATTACACAGAAGACCTAGTTTTCATGAGTTCTCAAATATCATCCAGTGGATATACAAACAGATGGCCAATCTGTTTCATTCTGTACTTATCAATAAAGGACTAAAAAGTCACAAAATACACAGCATCATATGAAATGGGAGGCATGGCAGGAAGGCCATAAACTGAACTGCAGGCAAACCTGCCCTTCACCTGGCAGCTTCCCTGGGCAGGGCTTTATTTTAGCAGAAACAAGAATAAGGTTGTGCATTACTTGGCCAGCCCAAGGTAGAACCTTGTGTCAGTCAAATGAAATGGCTGATAATGTGGATCTGTATACTCAGAGCCCAACTCAGCAGAGCACCAGCTAGGAATCACCGCTGAGGTGTTGAGTACCTTCAGATCTTTAGAGCCAGTGGGCTGGGAGCAGGGGTTAGTCTTTGCTAGTCCACTTAACCTACTTAGCTCTTCCTATTTTCTTAATTTTGCACTTTACTGCTTCTATGATCTCTGCCTCTTCTGCTCGCCACCATTTCCACAAACATGAAATGCTAAGCATGGAGACTGACTAGGAAATAAAAATTATAATCAGAATTAGCAGGATAAGACCAAAAGAAGATTTTAGCTGTCACGCTTTGTCCAGCCCCGCTCTCTGGAACAATTTCCCTTCTTTCCCTGGGACATTTCAGTCTGTTATTTCTTTCTTCAAATCATGCCTGAGAGCCCCTCTTTCCCCTTCAGATCTCGATTGGCTTTCTCAATGAAATGGCTGTGGCTCCATGTGCAGATGGAGTGACACAAAACCTAAGTGCCCTACTTGGATCTAGGACAATAGTGGCCTTTAAAGAAATGGCAAGCCAGTTTCAGAGTGCTGAGCTATACCTGTGCTAGCACTTAACCTTTACTTCCCCAATCACATAGGTACAATAGAGCTTGCTGATTTTGTTACTTCCTTAGAAGAAGTTTCCTTAAAATAGCCTAGCCACAAGGGCGTAATGAGGTGCACAGCTGGGCAAAGCTTTCTGAGCAGCAGGAGGAAAAAGAAAGAACATATGTGGGACCAAAATTCTCTGAGCCTGCAAATGACTGCTCTCCAGCCATTCAAATGGCTAAAGATTAAGGACTCACCCAACTAGATCAGAAAAAACCCCAAACACCGCCCCCCTCCCTCAAAAAAACAAAACCCAAAACTGAAAAAAACCCCACCACCACCAAAAAAACAACAAAAAACCCCAACCACCAAAAAAACATCAAAATTTGAGGAATGTCAGGCAAAAACAGCAGGGGAAAAAAAAGGGATAAGGGAATAATACATCATTTATTTCTTACATGCTGCATTTTCTTTTTCCTTCCTATTTTACCACGGAGCAAAGAAACCACCAGTCATTCTGTAGAAGGAGAGTATGGAACTCGTATTTTAAAATGGAGCTCCTTAATCAGGGACCCAGAGGTACTTGGAGCTCTTTTTCCACCTCAAGAACTGCAAAAGGGCTGCTCTTTTTTTGTGCCTGGGGAGCCTGGGAACCCAGACTTGCCAACACAGCACTAAAAGAAGTTGATTTTGCTTGAAATGGGCTATATTAATCTTTTTACTTTAAATGCAGCCCATTGTGCTAGTTATGCGTACATATTATAGATCAAACAAAATCAATCCTCCATTCTAGCAATTCTGCCCAAGGGAAAACATAGCAACAACATGATATAAATTCACCTCTGAAATCCTCTTCCCAATACTTTTTCAAATACAATGACAGTAAACCAAAGTATTGTAGTCACTAAAAATTCTACAATTAAATATCCACTGTCAGTCTAGCATCACAGTATCCACTCTAACATTACACACCTTAAAGATTCCAAATATTCCTGTGATTCCTATGCACAGCCACCATGGCCTTCAGCATGCTAATTTTAAAACCTGCTACATCTCCTGTTCCAAACACTGATACAAAGGAGGAGTGTTGCACACATAGGCAATGACAGGGAAGAAGGTTAGTCTAATGTCCAAATGATTTATTTTCTCTGCATTTAACTTGAATATAAATTAATTGGAGAAAGCACTGGTAATATTTTTATATATTAAAGGGCATACAGAGCAGCAAATTCACTGCCAACACTGTATAGCCACCACAAAACATATACCTCCCTCAGCCTCAAACACCTTCAACTTATTACCATTTGGAAATAGGTAGAGGGAGAAGGAAGGTCTGATCACGCCTTAACCCAAAATAACGTTTCACTTTGTCAGGTTAATTATACGTTCTGACATCAGAAACTGAAATTAGCAGGCGATTTTCCCTTGGGTTGCCCAGAGACTGTAGAATGAATCATGCCCGCTCTTGTGCTGCACCCAGGACGGAGAACAAGGGATGGAAAGACCAACATATTTATTTCCTTGCTCAGATCTCTGTGGCTAGAGAGTCATAGCCACGACCTGGCTCTGTAGGGGCTGTGATGTGGCTGGCTGGTATTGCTGTCATCCCACGTGCAGCAGAAAACGGCCATCAACTTCCAGTGGGTGCATTTCCACTGCCACAAAGGCATATTCAGTGCTTTCCTTTGATCCTGGTGTGAACCCATGGCACTAGAGTTTCCCAGAATGTCACTGAAACTTTCTGAAATTAATTTGACATGAGAACAGTGTTCAACATGGGGCATTCTCCTCGGAAAAAAAATGCAGCCAGACCTTTTAGCACTGAAACACACAGAGAACACTCTCCAAGTAACTAAGATACCCTCCTCCTCCTCACAGCTATTTAGCACAAGATACCCTGAAGTTAGCCTAAGTCTTAAATCTTAGAAAGAGCACCCAGACACATCTTTTGCTTGTCTCGTTCTTGTCTTTTTATACCTAAAGTTCTCCTGGCTTTTTGTTTCCATGGTGGCTGCTTTTCAACTACTCCCGCTCTCAGGCCCCTCTTCCCCTCATCCCTTCATGCTGTTAAAAGCTCCCTACCTGGTGCAGCAGAGCAGCCTGCAGTTACCTCTGTCCAACCCCTGCCCACCTCCCTCCTTCCTGGGGCTGCTCCTGCCCAGGCTTCGCCTGCTCATTTTCCTCTCCCGGAGCTCCCTCTGCTGTTGGATGCAGCTGCGAACCCGCGGAAAGCCCGAGCGCTGCTGCGGGGCAGGGTGGATCTCCGGCGGGGAAAGGCAGTTCCCGGGGTGGGAGCAGAACGGACAGCATGGCCTGTCAGGGTCAGCCTCCTCCTGCCAGCTACCTCCTCGTAAAGGCAAAAGGAGCAGCATCCTTGCTGGATACCCTGCAGAGATGTTCCTTCTGTCCAAGTGTCAGAGCATTAAGAAAATTGGCCTTTGTGTTCTGTCTCCAGCTGTTTAGCATAAGACATGAGCACAATGGTGTGGAGTAGCTGCAGACCCAAACTGCTGATTAATTACAAGAGATACTACAGGAAAGGAAGGGGAAACTCTGCCAAAAATTAATGAGTGAAAAATAAGGCCTCAGCCTGTGAAAAACATGTGCTTTTTCTGCCTGCTGTAGGCAGACTGGCCTCACACTATGACAGCCCTGTTGGAGGGCACCTACACACTGCAGGTACCTGGAGGTATGTGCCAGCTGCAGCATGCCATGCTGAGCCAGGACATGGGAGATTTAAGCCCCCAGCCCCATGGCACATGGGCATGAAGGACAGGAGGGGGAATGCTCGCTCTCCCATTGCTCTCTACAGAGCTGTACCCTCGCCATGTGGCACACAGGCACCTCACTGCTGGCAAGATGCTCAACAGCTCTCGCTCTGCTGGGCTTTGGGATGCCTAGGATTGGAGAAAGAGAGCACAAGACACCCATTTAGCAGCAGTGAGGGGGCCGGGCCTCAAAACCTGCCAGTAATTTGTGCTGGTTTCTGCAGGGGCAGAGCCCTGCTGCCCTGGTGCCCAGGGATGGTGCATGGCTCCACTCCCACCCTGAGGAGTGTGACACAGAAATGCAACGAGCTGTCCCCTGCTAACGCTGCCACGTTGGCACACTTGTTGCATTTGCCTTCCTATGTTGCCATAGGAACTGTAGCCCCAACATCTGCTCCCTGCCACGCTGCCTCTGCACCCCACTGGGCTCAGCCCACCTCTGCTCCTCTGCCAGCCTCAGCATGCCTCCCCCTCACTCACGAACTCCCTGCCTCATCCCCTTTTTTTGGGTGACAATCAGATTACTGCTGTAGCAGTTAATTATTGCATTAGTTATAATTTGCCTATTCATTTGTCTCTTCCCTTCCCTCCCACCTTGGAATAATTCCATCTCTCCATCCTTTCCACCTTCACACTACCTCTGCTGTCTGACTCCCATCCCCTTTTCTCTTGCACTCCTCAGCCACACACACCTTTGCTGTACTGCTGTACCCTTTCCTTCCTTTTTATCTCCCTACTACTCACATCTTCTGTGCTCTCCTAGCACCTCTTGCTTCATCCTCTCTTCCAGTCCTCCTACAGTTTCCTTCACTTTAGACCCCCTGCCCACCTCCTCAGGCTTCTGCTTCACACAGGTCTTCTCTTTCTTCTACCCCTGTGCAGGGTACTACCAGCTTCTCCCAGGTCTGAGCCAGGCTTGTTCCTCTCCTGTACTCTCCCTGGCTCTTACACAGTCAACAGCATTTCCCATTCTCTGCTCCTGTTTATCGAAATACCCCAGAAACTGTATCTTCAACCACCTGCTTTAGCCTTACTCAATCCTTCACAGCTCCAGATCCTCACTTTCCTCCAGGCTCCTTTATCAAGCTCTCCAAGGCAAGCACCTTATAATTTCCCCTTGTCTCTAAACCCCACCCTTACACACCTTTCTTCTTCCTTGTCCTCTGAATGGGAGAATCCAGCCAGCACCACAGCTAACTCTACCCTCAGCCTAACAACCCTGATCTATACCTTTATGCCAGTGCTTGCACCATTAAGTTTCACAGCCTCTCCCTCCTCCATCTCTATCCCCATCCCTCTGGCTGTGTTGCTGCTTCTGACACCATTAATTGCAAATTCCCTTTGAAGCTGTATTCCTTCCTGTCTTATGGAATTGCTTTTCTTCTCTGATGCCTTCTTCTTTCCCCACAGACCCTTGGACCAGGACCCCAGTGTCCTCCTCCTATTCCCACCCTAGGCACATTATTCATCTTTTCTTGCTACCATCTGTTCCCTGCCCTCTCCACATGGGAGTCTCCAGCAACCCTGTCTACTCCTTCCTCCCATGTGAAGGACACAAATGTCTCCTGGGGGACCTTCTGGAGACCAGTGGTCACAAAATTGTAATATTTAAACTGTTGCTGCAGGACATGCAGGAGGCATGCATATGAGAGAGCACATAAGGATGCTCTAAAGGCAAGGAATTTTCCACTTGTATTATATTTTCATACATACTTCAGACCATGTGTGGAAAGCTGTTAAATGACTAGTTGGAAACATATTATAAAATTGTGTTATTTTACTTAAAACACTAATTTAGCAGACTCAGATCTAAAAGCTCAGCAAAACTAGAACAGTTTTCTTGCACTTCCCAATTTTGCTTATCTTTAAACAACAAGAAGGTTTCATAGTTTAATGTGACCCAGAGTCTTCCCCTACCCTCTGTGACTCTTGAATCCACATTTGGCTGCTAGCTTGGCATGTGTTACATATTTCTGTAGTCTCTGGTCCACACGTGCTTGTTAATGCAGCCTGGAGTAATTTGCATGTTTGTTCTCAAGTCAGGAAAAGTGAGGTGACGCTTCATTATTTTGTAATGACACCTCTGGACCCTGAGATCGGTACATTACCAAGTCTTTTTTAGGCCTGTTAGCAGTGTTCTTTTAGGTGCTTTTTGCACACTGTGTTGTCCTGTTATCTATGTATTTGGACTCCAAATTTCCGGCTCTGTACACCTCCTGTCCATTTGAACAACATCCTGGATACACTTTAAGTTAGCTTTGTGACCACCTCTTTCCTGCTTCCCAGTATTTGAGAAAGCTTCTAATATCTGTCTAGTTTCTAAATACCATTTTGTGGCAATTCCAGCCTGGAGGAGACTGGCAGCTCTATGTTCCTGATTTTCCCTATATGAAATTTCTATACTTTAGTTCCAAACCTCTGGGGAAAAAAAGAGACTGTCTGTGCTGTTAGCCCTCAACTACCTTTTTTTTCCCCCTATATAGAGCAACTTGTCTTACCTGTGCTTACTGCAGAATTTCTTCTTCACATCTGAATACCAGTTGCTGAACGTGTCTTTAAACACTTCTTGCACACCCTCTCTGTTTGTGCCTTTTGCCTTGTGCTATCAATAAGTTCTTTTGTCTTTCCACTTCAAAACCAGCTATTCATATCTTTCCTGTATGATTTCCACTGCAAAACAAGTTCAGGTTAATGCAACAGAGGGTGAGGGACCAGTACTCAGATTTTCAAATTACACAACCCTATGCTTGATGCTGCTGTGGCATGAGCTCTGCTGGTACTCACACACATTTTCCAGATCTGCAGTTGCTTCCATTGCAAACCGCTTTGCTTGGATGGCTAATCAATAAATCTGAATATTTATAAAATAACAATTAAATGTTACTAAATCCACAGTAAATCCACAGAAAACAGCCTAACTTTTCCAATTTAAGCCCACTTACTATGCCACTTTTTCTAGGTTTCCTGCAGTGACAGTGGTCCATCACAATACCTCCAGAGACACACCCTTCACATACATCAAGTTCCTACTCATTAATTGTGGTGGGAGTAGCTGGCTCAGCAGGCAATGCTTTTCACTCAGAGCTTGTTTGCAGAACAAGAAATTAATCTCCAGGTGTTTAAGACAGTCCCACAGCCTCATGCCCAACCCCAGGGAATCCACATTTTTTCCCCAACTTTTAAAACTATGTTTTGTTTCACACATAATCAGGACCTCTTGATAACAAGCAGCAGCTGCACAGAGCAGTGGCAGCTTGTGAGCAAACTAGGATGTTTCTGGTGCAAGAGGGAAGGGCCAAAATGCACCTAAGGAATAACTCCAGGAAGGAATGGACAGTCAGTGTCTTGTGTTTAAATTGTACTCCACATCAGGACTACTCAGACTGTAAGCGCTGTCTAATTTTGGAAGTTTGGAAATTAAATTGGGAATAGAAAACAGGGAATGACTAGGGGAGATGCTGTGACTGGTACCCTCCTCCAGGGGGAGGAGTGTGCCAGAAAAGGCTGATTTCAGACAGTTAGAGCTTATTTTAGGAAACAGGTAAGCCCTTCGAAGCACAGGTTCTATTCCTGCAATTTCCCCATAAATTTTCCATCATAAGTCCAATATTTCTATGTGTACTGGCCAGCTCTTTGTGGTAACATCAGACATCAGGCAAATGTTTTCTTCTATTGTCTTTGTATCTCCCAAAGGACCTTTGGTTTGAGTTTCTCTGCCAGCAAATAAGCAGCAAAAGCAGTTGACAGATCAAGACCAGTGATGATGGCAGAAATGAGCTGACCGTGTTGGTGGTTGCTGTTTATTCTTCTCTGAACAAAGTTCAACTAGTTTTCCCAGAGCTGCATGAACAGGAAGGAAGAGCTCATCTCTGCTTTAAGCATGTCATGAACAGGGATGAAGTCCCAACTTGAGAAACTGGGGCTGGGGGTAGCTGAAGATCCCTTAAATTAAGACCCATTTCACTCCTTTTGTGTTACTTACTCCTGTGTGGATTTCCTAAATCTAGGTGAGCAGAATGTGTCTCAGAAAGAGTGGCTGGTTTGCCAGGGGGAAGGACAAGGTGAGCTCCATACTGCTGGTGTGCAGGCTGTTGGAGACACAAGCAAAGGAGTGTGCTCTCCTCCCCTTTTGCTTGTCTGCACACAGGAGGTAGGCTGTGTCCTTACCTCCTCCTTTTGGGCTTGGAAAGAACAGGAGGAGTGAAAGCAGAGGGGAGATGGTCTTTCCACTCAATTAGCAGAGCCACTAAGTACAGCAAAATTCCCAAATCATTGAGCTCACATTAGTGACTCTCACCCTTATATTTTCCTTTCCCAGAGCTGGAAAAGAGGCAAGTCACTATACCCATTGACAAGCTTGTTGTGTTCTCTGTAGCAAATCCATGGCTGGATTAGAGTTTGCAGTTTGTCTCAAAGCTAATACAAAATCTACCTTTGAAGTGCAGTACGCATTACAGTGGAGTGGTACGTGCACCTCTGTGATGCCAACCTGCCAGCTCTCACCTGGTTTGGACACCACAGCTGTGTCTTAGCTCAATGTGGTACAAAAACTTTTAGAACGTGGTATCAGTAAAAGCAAAAATCGATCAGCCACAGAGTTGCTGAATCTCCGTTTTTCAAGATTTTTCCCCAGTATATTCACTTGAGTTTTGTGGTTGTTTTCTTACTGTTCCAATTCAAGTGTGTACAGGCTTGAAAAATGCTGATGCAGGTCTTTGAAACCCTGAATGCAACCAAAGAAAGGAGAGGACTGAACTCTCCCATCTAGACAGACAGGACTGTGTGTTGACACCTGCAGACCAAAGCTTATGAATTCATTTTCTGTCTCTAGGAATTTGAAGGTAGGATGCAGCATTTTACTGCATCTCTGGTAAATCAGTGCCTGGCACAGCTTCAAAAGGGACATGGGTCAGCAGCCAGAAGGGCTTGCAGATGTGACATAGAACCCTGAGAGACCTCTCTTCTGCTGGAATAACAACTGGAGGTGAAGTAGGATACCATCAACAGCAAGACTTTCGTGATCTCTGTGGAGGTAGAGCAAACCTTGAGCTGCTCTGAAAACATCCCAGGACATTGTTGTTTATGAACTGCACTTGCAGAAGCTCTACCTTTAAGAAATACGACACTTTTATTACAAACCTGGAAAACCCCATGCTTTGAAAGAATAGCTCATTGTAGGTCAAGAAAGCAGAGAGTCTTTTACTTCACTTGGGGCAGCTGTATGAAAAAGAACCACAGAAAACTGCATGGGTACATGATCCAGACAGATCACATGGAGAGCACTGAAGGGAAATACAGGCCTCCCTTTCTTCCCATCATTGTGTTTGGAATATGTTTCCAATTGCACTCGTCACAAAGCAATCAAAGAAACTTGTCTACAGTGGCAAACTGAAGATGCCCTATCAGACCACATTACAGGGTGCTACACAGTATTGAATCCTTAGTCATAACAGAAAAACCAACATCCACATGACTGTAGGCCACAATGCACTCAATTTCCATACGTCTTAACAGAAAAGAAAGCACAGATCTTCAAAGCAAATGAAATCTGTCTTTGGAAGATGCCCGTTAACATGTTCCTTCCCCCCTCTTACATCCTTACCCAGCATCCCACCTTCCCTTGCATGAAATGGGGAAGAAGGGAGGCCACCCCCTGCAGCACCAAAGAGGCAAAGAGCTCATCACTCAGAGACCCTTGGTCCTTTCCAGACTTCCAGCAAGCTCCAGTTCCTACACCCCATCCTTCATCATCCATCACCTGTGTTAGTAGGCTGTTCCCTAGCTTTGAGGGCAAACAAATGCTTTGCTCATATGGGTTTGCGTGTGCAACATTTAGCATTCCCAGTCTTGGTCTGCTTCCCTGAATGTCTGCAGGTTTTAACTGTTCTGCAAAGGAAGACAAAAGCAAAATTATTAAACAATGCAGTCATGGCCTCATGGTAACACAACAGCTGGGGCTGGCCCCTGCCACAGGGAGCAGTCTGCCCTAAGTGGGCTCAGGACCTGCCATGGGAGCCCTGGTTATGAATAACTTATCTGGAAGAACAAAGGGAACCAGTAACAGACTTTCTGTCGTGCTCCAAAATCCATCAGAAATGACTGCAGCCTGTTACTGGTATCTTCCAGTACTTGTTATAAAATGACTGCTATATCTAGCACTAAGAAACACTCTTTTTTGCATGAGGTCACTCTTGCAGCATGAGTAGAATAAGTAAAAGCTGCAAAGGAGAAATGTTTCCTTTCTATTACTGCAAAGATACTTTGAAGATGGTTAGGCTCGTGAAGTAAACTCTCCTCAAGCTACAGCTGTTCTCTGATCTGAATGAGCGCTCCACGCAGACCACCCCAGTGAGTGCTGCACAGCCGTCTGCTGAGCCTCTGGGAAGGTGTCTCTGCAGAAATTTGTCCTTTTGCTTAACGGGCCAGGCGCTCAGGCAGGCAGAACTCCCGCTGGAATGGTTCGCAATCCAGCCGAAATCCCATCAGAGGGTGGTGGGTAGAGTGCGCTAAAACGGTGCCATATCCTGGGCAAACGGCGTTTAGACCCCGCCGCTGCCCGGCCCCGACAGCAGGTGCCACTGCGGGCGGCCGCGGGCCCGCGCCTCAGCCCCGCGCACCCCGGGATCCGCACACCNATCGTGCGGACGCCGGAAGGCCGCGCCAGCAGCTTTGGCGTGGGGCTGCAGCCCGCGGTCGGGCCCGGGAGCGGCCCGTCGGCAGGAGGCACCCGGGTGCCGTGCGAGGGCAGCGACACGGGGACAGGGCAGTGCTGGCCCTCGGCCACCCCGGGCAACCCCCGGCCATCCCGCCCCACTCACAGCCCGCGGGCACGGCCGGGCTGCAGCGGGGCTGCCCCCAGGGCGGGGAACGCAGAACCCGCACAAGGCCGGGCCGGGCCGTGCGCCGCCCACGGGCCGCATCGCGGGCAGGAGCCCGGCCACCGCCTTGGTCCCTGCTGTCCTCGCAGGTCAGAGTGCAGCTCCTTTATTCGCGGGCACGCAAGGCTTTACACCTTTAAAGTTCACCTTGGCACTGCACTCCGGGACCGTCATTGCTACTCACAAGGATTCATGATGACGCTCTGGGAAAAGCTAGTACTTTCCTGTTTCCATGACCAGTAAGAGAGGCAGCCACGGGAGAAAGTGTGCCATGTTGTTAAAGCTGGGTCTGGTTACCGTGAATGAAGTTCAGAATGATGGCAGGCTTTTAACTTCTGTTTCCTTTCTGATTGACATATTTGGTCAGGAAAGCATTACACACTGGAATATTTAAAGAGACTAGCAGAAAGAGAAGGAAAAGCAAAAGCACAGGGGGGAAAAGCCCCACCAAAACAAAACCAACAAAACCCAACAAAATTAGAGATTAAAGAAGTTGCAAGGACTTCTCAGCTCATAGAAGTCCTTGCCTCGTGGGAGGTCCTCTAATGGACCTACCCTGTTTAGACCCTTGGCCTCAACTCACCTGATGGGGCTGGATAACCAGTGGAAACAAAGAAGTGACACTGTGCTGTGGCCCTACCTGCCAAGGCTAATGGAAATTGCTTGTGCCAGGCATCTGAACCCACAAACACATGAGATTCCTTCTCCCACAAACATACTTTTCTAGTTGATCATTTCCCTTCCAGCTCTTTCCTTTCGAGGAGAGGAAGAAAATGCTCTCTCAGTATCCCAGTGAGCTTTGCAGTTCTCAGATCCAGCAGCATCAGCCCTCTCTGCTTGCTTCCCTGCTACGGTAGCTGGGGCTTTAACATGAACTCTCAGCTGTCACAACTCTAGCAAAACGCTTCAAATTTTGGAGATTATTTTCAACTTCTTGGTATGTCTCCGAGGCCAGGATGGAATCCAAAGAGGAAGACAGGAAGGGCCCACAGGACATGGAGGAGGTACTGGCAGTAGGGCAGATAAGCAGTTGCCCACCAACCACTTTAGACACCCCAACGTACCTGAGACTGGACAGAGCTTCCAGACACAGTGTAGAGCCTCACGAGACCAGTCCATGCAGAAGCAGCAGCCAGAGTGCAGAGGGGCATGTAAGGATGTACCAGAGACTGCCAGTCTTAGAGATGGGAATAGAGAACAAGAGATGGTGAATTCAGAGATCCATCAGGAAGGAAAAGAAAAAAGCATGAGCAAGTGCTGTGATTCTCTAGATTCTCTTTTTTCTCTCTTTAGAATCTCTCTTTACTTGCAAAGTGACAGATGAAAACTGGGTGCTACTCCATGCTAGCAAAAGGCAGATTTGCTGTGACTGAACAGAGCAGCATTACCCCCTCTGGTGCTGTGTGAGGGATCTCAGACAGCACTTACCTGCTTAGCCAGTGCATTTCATGATGAAGTGATGCCTACCTATGTCTTTTTACTGATAGTAAGTACTGCCTTGCCAACAGCACTCTCTGCTGCTGACCAGGTCTCTGCAGGAGCATTATTCTGCCTGTGTTGTCACCAACCTCAGCTATGTCCATCTTTCTCCTGATGACAGCTGGTGGATCCCTCAGTACTTCTGACATCTTCCTTGGGGTCACACAAGGCTCCAGCTTCAGTGTCTCCTGATGCTTTCTGTAAAGGGAACAGCAAGAGCAGCCTCCTCTGGACACACATAACCAAAAACCCCCTTCGCCTTTCCCCAGCACTGCTGCCTGCTTCTCTGGCACCCAGCCTGGGGAAATGAGCTCTCCCCCGCCAGTTCCCATCAGCTTGTCAGCTGTGCATAGGCAGGTGTGAAAGGGAGCATGCTGAGCAAGGATGGGGCAGGAAGGTGCCCATCACACACAGGTGGTGCTGGGCAGGCTGCAATTTGCAAGCACAGGCTGCCCTCAGCACAGGATGGGGTAACAGGAATTACCTCCCTGCCAGAAATGAGGGTGGTAGAAAGAAGGCAGATTGCAGGTTAAGCCACAAAGGGACTGGTGGCAGCATGGCTACATGAAAGGGCTTTGCTCTGAACATCACAAGAGATCTGGCCTCAGGGTTCTGCTTTAAACCAGCTGACTCTGATGTGTATTGACTCCAGATAATAATAACCAGGTTTAACTTGCTCTTTATACCTATAAACACAAGCTAGACAGAAATCGCTCTAGTCACTCTAGTGCAAGGGCATCCACATGAGGACTGGCATCAGTAGAGTTCTGATGGTGTGCTGCAGCCTGTGCCTTCTAGTCATTCAGATGCCTTGTCTTAAGGCCTTTCTGAGCATCATGAACACACACTCTCCAGAGTAGCAAGGCTTTTACTTTGTAGAACTCTACACATTGTTGCTAGAAATCCATACATCTCCCTGTATTAGTGGCTTCATTTCAAACTACTTCCTTTTTAGCAGCAAAAAAAATCAATAGAAGATGCCCATATGATATGATCACATGTAAAAATGACATATAATTACTGAATGACCCAGTTCCCACTTACTGAGGCTGCACACAGCTGTCCATAGAGTTAGGGCACAGCTGATCTTAATGTGCCTTACAATCTAAATCATCCTATGATTTCCAGAGCAATGTAATTGTCTCCACCTGCATTGGCCACATGTTGAGGTTTGCCTACTGGGTCTGCTTCTGTGTGTTGTCCAGCTGAGAAACTTTCTGCTTGTTCAACTGAATTATTTTCCCAGTGCTTTGGAAAGCCTCAGCTGTTGCCCAGCTTGACCTCAAAGCTGCTTTCTCAGACAGTGCCATCCTTTTTCTCCTTCCAGAAAGCTTTGGTGTTGTATGAAGGATCTCCAATTTCTCCCCAGCCTCTAATTTGAGTTTCTACTCAGGTTTTTTTGTTGTTGTTGTTGTTGTTTTGGGTTGGTTTTTTTTCTGGCTGCTCAATTAGACTCCAAGCCTTCCTGCAATTCAGTGATCTGAGAATCCAGGTCACTGTTTCTGTCAGAACTGCTTCCTCCTCCTCCTTCACTGAGCTGCTTGCAGCTCTTCCTTCCTGGGCAGACCCAGCTGTGCCTGCAGATGCAGTACCTCCCTGCTGCTCTGGGCATCCTGTCTCCAGCTCCTGTCATGGTTTTCCTCCCTGAATTACAGACTGCAGACTTGACCTGAGGTTCAGTCGTACAATTCTTGCTGGAAATTTTTCTTTGCTGCCTGCAGGTCACAAGACTGTATTTTCCATGACCCTCTAGGTAATTGGGATCTTGGGTTGTCTGGGAGGTGGGAGCCATGTGGGCTCCCTGAGGCAGCAGAGCGTGGCCCAGCAAGCAGGACCTGTCCCATCATTCCAGCCAGGGAGCAGGGCAGGCCAGGAAGCACCAGGGACAGCCCCAGTCCCGGTCATCAGTCACCTTCTTGGGAATGGGACTGGGCCAGGACATCAGCCCACAGCTGGGCACTGTGACTGTAAGTGGAGGCTTTGTAGACCAGTGTGACCAGCCCCCATCCTGCATCCTCCACCATGGAAGGAAGTCTTCAGCAACCTCAACACCCTTCCTGCATCCCCAAAGTAACACCTGCCCCTGCAGGTGCCACATCCAGGCTTGTCCCCTGCTGGTCCCAGCTTGCTGGCCTGGAGCAAGGACTGGCTGCCCAGGATGGGCAGAGCCTGCTGCTGCCAAGAGCCCCGTGTCTGTTGTCAGCCTGGCTGTACTCTGCCAGTATCATGACATCCTCAGCCCTTCCTGCCCTCCTGCCTGTGGCTCCATAGCTGCTTGCAAGGCCCTTATCTTTCATTCCATAGATCTCCCTGGTTCCACAGCTGTGACAGCCCATCCTGGCACATCCTTTCTCCGGCTACAGGAAGTACCCTGGATGCATGGCATGGAGGAAGCACTGGAAGGGCTGCTTATTGCCAAACTCACAGCTTATGGGTGATTTGTCAGTCCCAAATATACTGTTCCTCAGGGTCATGCCCTCCACCCCATGACAGCTTTGAGTATTCCCAGTAGCCCTCCCATTGGCGGTGCCCATGGAGGGTTGTGCGAGCTCCTGCTGCTGTCAGCACAAGAGCAGTGTCCCACTGCAGCATCTCTGCTGCACCAGGGCTGCTGGCTGCTACAAGTGAACCTTCACATTTTTAACCTCCCCACTTTTCCAGGGGAAGGAAGAACTTCATCTCTTGCAATTCATCTATTGACTGTTGTGTGATAAAAGCCAATTCCTAGAGAAGTCTGTTCCTCATGCCTCTCCACTCTGAATTTCCCATTAATAATTACTCAGTCTTTCAATCGCGTTTTGGGGTTTTTTGGGTTTTTTTTTAACCTACAAGATGTTTCTGTGTCTTTCTTGCTTCTCTCTGGTTTTAATGTGATAGCACACACAGACTGCACTGTGAACAAGTGGAACTACATGTTCAAACTTCTATGGAAACCACTGACAGGCTCTATATTTTATGATTTGAAGGTATTCATAATTCAACAGGAAGCTTTCAAAGTGCATACATATGTACACACATTCTCCTTTTTCTTTGATTTAATACTTAGCCTGCTTTTCAGAGAAAGTAGCTTCTCATCACATACCTGAACCATTATAATTTTTAAGGAATTGGAAACCTGAAATTATTTGCACTTGTTTTCTTTTTTTTCTACTTGCCTGTTTTTCAAGTTACATTCCAAGGAGTCTGTTTCAAATTCCTTTTTCTAGTTTTTAAAGACTCACAGACTTCTGCTCCTGCTGTGCTATCTGTATCCCTGTATCGATGACTGGAATCCGAGTATCCCTCTCACTGGATAGTCCAAAGTCACTGTAAGATGGGCCTGACCTCCGTTCTGTAATCACAGTCAAAGCATTTGACCTATTTTTATAGCTGTAGGTAACTGCACAGTGCTAGCAATGCTAGCAACCCCTTTGCTGTACCATGAGCAAACCCAGTACAAGGGGTGAATGGAAAGGTGGGGATGGTGGTAGACGTCTAAAAACCTCTGTAGCTTCCTGTATTCTGGTTCCCAGTGCAAGACAGAGCAGCTGGTATCTTCTGGGATTGTTGGGGGCACTTAGGTCAATTAAACAGCCTGTGGCTGAGCCCCAGCTACCTCTGTGCTTACCATTGCCCCCTGGCACTTGTCCCAAACCTGCAAGGAGAGTAGGGAATGGCAGGGCTGTCCTGGACCATGCTGACACCACAGGAATGCCTTGTGGGCTGTGGGGATGGTGGCTCTACACCCCAGCTTTGGAGGCCAGCTGGTTTCCAGGAGCTGCAATCCTCATGCCACCATGGCTTCCACGTCAGGACTCCTGTTTCAGTACATCAGTCAGGAAGACTTGCTCAGGAAAGAAGTTTCCCCATGCTTAGCCCCCGCTGCCTCACCTCCTGGCAAATCTATCACATAGGATTGGAGTTCATCATGCTGGACTTCACCAGCTGAGCTGGGCAAGCGCCCCAGGAAAAGGGACTAGAAGAAAAAACAGAAGAGATTTCATTTTGTGGACAAGGACACATGGTTATCTCCACAGTGCCTGCAGAACATTGGTCCATCTTTTTTTTTATTTCCTAAGAAAGAAAAACAAACACAACACACCAAGAAAAACTTTGCTGTTGCTATTATAATCAGCAAGATAAAAAGAACAATTCATAGTGGCCTTACAGCATAGGGCTACTGTAAGAATTGCTGTTCTAGGGCTAATTTCAGCCAAGTTATTTAAGGAGTGGCTTTACCTCATGCTGATAGCACTTTGTATGGTGGTTCTGGGCAGTGGAACCACATCCCTATAGCCTGTGCGTACCTGTTTTTTCCATTTTGTCCAAATGCAAACTCTGGTTGAAGAGAGCAGCATTTCTCACGGCTGAAAACACTCTCCCCATTATGGGCAGAGCTGCAGCACAGAATCTGTGACCTTAAACTGGCTTTCTGTGTGCTGGCTGTTGTCACTTGGGCTGTGCCTAGCATCCCTCTGTGGCATTTTCCCAGTCCATCTCCTGGCTTGAGGGCAGGCTGGGAGTCCCAGCTGGTAGAACCATCTACCAGCAAGAGGCAGGAAGTCTGTGTGAGCACAGTTCTCTTAGGAAACTGCCCTAAACATTGAGGTGAGAGAAGTTCAGTCTTACAAAAATAAATGTGGCTCCCCAGTGCTAGGGAATATTTATGTCACTTGACTCAAAAACAAAACAAAAAACCCCCCACCAAAAACCAGAAAGAAGAAGAAAGGCAGTGGGAACCCTCAGCTGCAACACAGCATGTGCAATGTCCCCAGCCCCACAGTGCCCCAGGGCTAGGGTGGACTCTTAGAAACTGGAGGGCATCACAGATCTTCTAGGGGAAGTGTCTCTGTTTTAATCCTGACATCAGCCACTGAAATGTGTAATTAGGCAGAGTGCTTTTTTGGAGCTGTCTCTATATCTGTAGTAAGGTTGCGGAAAGTGTGTAATTACTCAGACCCAACCATCCCACAGGTGCCAAGCAAAGGACAGCCATGGCAAACTCCTCACAGCCATGTTCCTGCTCCATAGGACAGGTACTTGGGGAATGCAGGCACCCAGAATGCAGCCTCAGGTGCTCCCAGGGATTTGGGACATTGCTGGCACCATGCCTTGAGTCCTGGTGGCAGCTCCCATGGCACCGTGAGCAAATGCAATGTACTCTGCCACTGCACTACTGAGGATTTTACCCACTGTGTTGTCCTGCCTGCTCTGCAAGGTGCCTTACTGTGTTCTGAGTACATCTACAGCCTTCAGAGGAGCAAGAAAAATTCCACTTCACAGATATTTTTCTTCTGACTCCTTTCCATTTTCTTGGATCCTCTCTCTGTTTTCAGACTCACATGTGCTGAAGTAATTTGCAGTCATGTCTAGGATTTACATTGCCACTAAGTCCATTAGTTCATAGATTTCTTCTCCCATGGAGTTCCCGCAGCTGCTGCTGTCTTGCCAGTTAATTTCTCATGTATTTCCTTTCAAATCTGAATTGAATTAGTGAGCATACATAATGAGGCACAGTAGGAAGAAAAAAGGAAGATAAAAGCTGACACAGACCAGATGCCTTTTCCAGCCACTGCCACACCAATAGTGTGGATAAATGTCAGGTGAATGAGAAAAACGAGGATATAGACAAATAACTTGCAAGGATTTGATCATCGGCTACTTACATAGGGATTTTGAAAATTCCCTGCCCTCAGGGCATCAGTGTTTCTCTGAACTTCCCAAGTATTGTGCAATTCAAGGGAGACATTGAGAAGGAGCTCATTTACATTAGAAAAATGTTGAATACTGTGGGAACCAATGGTTGAAAGAGTTCAGCAGAAAAGCTCATCCTAAGGGAGCACAGCACATGACCAACAACAGAAAAAAATAACCAAAAACCCAGACACACAGTCAGTCTCCATTCACCTCCTCAGTAGGATACCCTGCCCATCCTTGAGACTGCTCATTCCCAGTTACATGCACCTTTATTAGTCAGTGCCTATCAGCACTGCAGCACTCACACACAGAGCACTCACTGCCCAGGACACATCAACTCTCCCCATCAGCATCACCACAAGCTTATTACTATATCCTCCATTTTCTGCTCTAGCTTCCTAGAGAAAGCCAAAGCCCTTACATTGAAGGTAGCCAGCAGCCCAGACTCAGGAGCTGCAGGGAGTATGGCAAGGAAGGAGCCTGTGATTGGGAGGTGGGATCCACAGGTGGGGGAAGAGAGTGCCCAGCAGCAGGAATATAGAGCACATTACTCTAGAACAGGATGGAGACCCAGAGCCTATCCTGAGAGCACATATACATCCTCCACAAAAACACTCACAGGCACGAAGGGTCCTGTTTTCATGGACTGCATATGCCATGCAGGGCAGAGAGCCATACCCAGCTCCGGGGAAGCACAGCACTGATCCTAGCCCAATGTCCTACACCTCCCGGTTTGGCTGTCTGGTTTAACCTGCACCATCACAGCTGGTCCTACAGCCCCCTCCAGTAAGCAACACCTTGACCCTCAGCATCTTTAGTGCAAAGTCTCTTATTCTTTACAAGCCTTATTGTAAAGTATATGGGAAGGAAAATATCTGCACAGCTCACAAGCAGGATAGAAAATACAGCTCTTTAAATCCTTCTCACCCTCCTTCTTGCTTCTAGGGCTCAAGGTCCTGCATACATTTAAGATATACACAAATAAATAAATGCATGTATTTTTCTCCCAGGTGTCACTTCCCCAGAGCTGAGAGCTGCAGCAAGCACTCGGGTGGGCACAGCTGCCTTTAGTGTTGCCCTTGTGCTGCCTGGATGGGAACCCGGGGCTGCCAAAGCCAGGCAAGTGATGGCAGCCATCCCACTGCCCACCTGCTGCCTCCAAACCAAACCCCTGCCCTGCACTGCCGGGCCACCAGCCTTCCTGCACCTCTCAGATACCCACAACTGCATTTTTTAGGGAAGGACTTGGAGAATAAATGTAAAGAGGAACATACCACCCACACGTTCTCTGCATCCTCCTCTTCCCAGCCTTGTTCAAAAGCCCTGCAAAATGATTTTTAGGCTTCTGTGAGTGTAGATATTCATCAAAAATGTCACCTTCACCAAACAGTTTCAGCTTGTTTCAGGACTTCCTCATAGAAATTCCCACAGTGTGGCTCCACTGACAGCAGCTTAACTGACTGCAGGGGAAGAGGATTTACACTTTTAAAGACCTCTCCCTTTCTTTATTTCTTTGAATCTTTGTTAAAGTGATGTGAAGTTATCTTGGAAGAACTGAAGGTATTGGCTTTTAATGCCAAGAAATAAGTAATGAAATATTTGTTCACAAAGTTTTAGCTTGTGTATTTATTTTTCAACTCTCCAAATTTCCAGTCTCCCTTGACGGTCTCCCAGGGTGAGCAGAGCCTACAGTTAAAGGCTTGTTGAAGAAGTGAAAACACAAAATTTTTAACATAAGTGGTTTTATCACTTCTGTTTGCCAGATATTTTATTAAGTGTTAGGAAAATAAGCAAATTAAACCTCCCACTGGTTTTATTATAAATAGATCAGGCACTTGAAACCCTCCAGTTGTTTGCAATTTGTTTCACAAAAAGTAATTTGCCTTTCAATTCTGATGTTCTTCTGCATAGTAATGGAGGAGGTAGGTACAACGCTTTCGTCCTGATTTGTAGTTTGGTCTTTAGATCCACCTTCTTCCTTCGACATGAGTCACTTGTGGCAGCTGAGAGAGATTTCTCCCTCTCTGTGCACGAAGGAGAAGTTGCATGATATGTCTCCAGCAGCTTTTGGAGGAGAAGCCACCCCCCTGGCCAACCCCTCCTCTAGCAGCCACCTATGTCCCTGGTCCCGCTACGTATCATTTCATCCCTGTGCTATTCCTGGCCTCATCTGAGCTGAGATTCCTATAAACACTATGTCCTGCAGGCTTTTCAGGAGGCTTTTCTTTTCAGCTCAATGGCAGAGGAAAGATGATGTTTTCAATCCCCTTTGACTGCAGACTCTCTCATAGTCCCCCAGGGAGGTAAACAGTAGAGGCTGTTTATTAACAGAGGATCCAAGTGCAAAAAAGCTGCAGAAAGCAAACTGGAGTGAGGCATTCACTGAATGAGCCATGATAATTCTGCCTAAAAAACTGGTTTTGTAGAAAATAGAAGCCAAAAGCAGCAAAAAGAACTGTGTAGGTAAGCACTTAGAAACAGTCAGAAAAATACAGTATTTCCTTATTTTACATGTTGGTTGCTCATTTTTATGTTATTAGCCTGGGAATACAGCACTCCCATTAGGGTAATGTGATATCAGGCTGCTTTTATGGCATAGATTTTTGGGTACTTTGATTTGGTGAGAATTTGAGCTACTGCTTATGTGCCCTGCTCGCATGAGAATTTCCTGGCTAGCTAAGGTAATTCCTTTGCTTTTTAAAAATAGCAAAACCCTCCTTTTCCCTGCTCCCTCGGGGAAGAACCTTGACCACTCAAGGAGGCAGCAAGGCCAGCATGCCCCAGGAGGGTCTCAGCAGGCTCCCACTCTGCACCCCTTTGGCTTTGCCTGTGAACGTGCCCAAGTCCAGAGGTGGGTGGCAGGAGACATTGGGCACTGAAGGAGTCAGAAATGAAGTTAGGCAGAGGAAGTTCAAAAATAGACAAGCTTTTCCTGTCAGTCTGAGTTATTTATTTAATTTGGTGTTGTTGGTTTGGGTTTAGGAACTTTTTTTTCCCCCTCAGTGATAGGGAAACAGGGAAAGGGAAAAGCTTTAGGAAACAGGCAAAGAAACAAAAAATCTTTCAGAACAAATGCAGGGGGAAAAGAGAAGGATTTAAGAGGACCAATATCAAGGATAAAACCTTCCCCTAGATATCCATCAGATTTAATTCTGAAGAAAGAACAGAAACCAAGACAGCCGGAAAACTTCCTTCCTCTTCTACCCAGGCTTTCAGCACTGCCATTTGCAGCTGGGTTCCTGTAGCCCTTCCCGGTGCACACCCCAGGGCTGGGGTTGCTGTGACACCTGCAGCCAGGCAGGGACACCCTAAGCAGTCAGACTTGGGCTAGCTGCCCCCAGAAAACCACATAGCCCTGTTGCCTTGGAACCCATTCAGTGCTGTGCTCCTCTTTCCCCGACCCCACCAGCTGCTGCCATCCTACCCCATGGGATCCAGCCACAACCCCTCAGCTCCATGGGGCAGTGAAAAGCTGGACACAGACAGCATTTCAACAGCAGAGATTGAGGGGAGAGGAAGCAAGTCCAAAGGAAAGCAAATCAAACTAGTGTAATGCTGACAAAGGGTGCATCTACATTGCCAAGGGCTCCTGCAGTGCGGTGTCACCTCCTGGCTTTACTTTAGTGATCAGGAGCGTCACTCAGCTGTAAACCCCCAGGAGAGACACAGAATAATTACTGTCTGCTGTATGTGTAACTGTCACCAGGATCAAATCAGCATCTATTTCACCTGGAAAGTGGAAAACCCCCTTACCAACACTGCTGGCTGCATACACCCCTGCATTACTCACATGGAACTGTCAGAATGATTTTCAGGGAAGTCTGATGAGATGCACAGCAATAACAGGTTATTTTATCAGTGGATTTCACCTGAGAATCTCAGTATTTTATATCACCTCTTGTCAGCTTGACAAACTCCTTTAAATGCTCCCCCCATGCCAAAGGTGGGGATGGAGATGCTAGAGAGACACAGAGTGGCTGTTTTAGGGCAGCAAGTGAGATGCTGGGTGCCAGGCTCTAACTTCCATATATAGCTTGAGCCCTGGCAGGAACATTCTGGGGTAGCCCTCCTGGCATGGGTGCCCCTGCTTGGGGCCAGACACAGCTCCTCTCCTGGGGCAGTAGCTGGCATCATGCTCAGTGTGTGCTTAGCAAGTTAATTAGCAAAGGAAAGAGAGAAACTTCCCCAAGCCTGTCCCCAGCAGCATCTCTAGTGAATTCTACTTTTTTCACCACAGAAAGGGGCATAATCTAGAGAGGGAACATCGCCTGTCCCCCGCTGCACAAGCCAGCACTGTGTGAGGGCTGAGGCCACTCAGCTCCTGCTACCTCCACCAGCAGCGCTGCTCCCTGAGCTACTCACCTCAGACCCTGCCCTTCACCCTTGTAAGATGTTGTTTGGTGTGTTCCCAGTTTCCCCATGCCTCTGTAGTACCTGCTGCCTGTCAGTGACACTGTGGAAGAGGCTCACATTCTGAGGTCTCACCTCATTTTTCACAGCCATAAAAGGGAAAGCAAAATGTTTAAATTTTAATGCTTTGAAGTTTTGCAGAATAAACAAACTTGTTCATGAAGATTGCAAGGGGAAAAAAATTCACATAATCTCCGTAAGATGTAATAAATCTGGCATCTATTGCACTATCTGTGCATCCATGGCAAATAATACATTAAAGACCTGAAAACAAAGTGCTTGGGGACACCATGTAACTAAAAAACAGGGAATCAGTTTTGATATCTTGGAAGGCAACCAAAGCATCCAAGGCACATGTAAAGATGGGATCAAAACCTACTGAGAGAGCTGCAGGACTCGTAGAGGCATGACATTAATGGAATTCACTTTAAAGGCTCCTAAACTGGAAACATTTCTTATATAATGAGAGCTGTTTTCATGCAGGATGCCCTTGGAGGCCTGAAGTGACTGTAAATGTGTACTTACAGAGGGTTATGGGCCTTCCATGCTGTAGAGAAAAAGGGTGTGAAAAATGGAAATACGTTTGGTGTGGAGGCAGCTTTGGGCCATTTGTTTGTACTCTGAATTCCTTGCTGGCCTTGTTTCTAAATCATCATTATCACAGATCCCCCAACAGCTGAGTGATCTCCAATAGAAAAATGTCAAGGCAGGCAATGTGTAAGGAAAACACCCTCATACATTAAGCAGATCTCTCAGGCATAACTTCTTCTAAACAAGTACTG
Organism: Dicrurus megarhynchus; assembly: GCA_013399195.1. Taxonomy (NCBI): domain Eukaryota; kingdom Metazoa; phylum Chordata; class Aves; order Passeriformes; family Dicruridae; genus Dicrurus; species Dicrurus megarhynchus. The sequence goes on from VXAD01001540.1 coordinate 387,221, forward strand.
GATGAAACTACAGCTCAAATGGATGGATTTAGATGCAGTTTCTAGCCACTTTTTAAACCTCTCTTGGATAGCTGGTTAAATGACATTTAGATAAGGCTAAGGCTCAAATGTGTTGCTGTCAAGGGAAAACATCCACGCACACATCATAAATGATTGACTTGGGGAGACATTGCTCACTTTTGTTTGGATTGTGTCTCAGCACATAACAAAATCCTGGCCAAAATTTTTCAGCTGGCCTGTGCTGTATAGAGGGTTACACTCAGCTGCTGGGATCAAGCACTCTTGAACAGCCAGGGATGGTGGTATCTGCTGTAAGTCATTTGGGTAGGGAACTTCTCACCTCCTTTTAGCTGCTTGGCCTCACCTGCCCTCTGCCACACGTCCTCATTCCTGGTGTTTTAGAGCTTGTTGCCCTCTCTGGTGAGATGACGCATAGGGCCCTTGGTGCTCTGTGCTCCAGCCTTGGGGTCCAAGAAGAACAAGGGGAAGACCACTTTTGGGAAAGTCACCACTTCAGTTATCTACTGACCCACTAATTCTTTTTTTCTGGAAAAAAAAATCAAGAAATACTTTGCAAGACCTGGGACACAGAGACAATAAAAGTCTGGAATCTGCAAGTTTTGAGCAGACGTGTTTTTCATATTTAGGTGTAACTTCCCCCAAAGAGTCTGACTTACCTCTTGCCCCTTTGTGAATGAGGACTCTTGAAGCCTACCTAATGGGACTTAGAGCGATGAAGCTGAGGGAAAAAAAGACATTTAAGTAAACAAAGGCTTTTTCACTTTTAATGAAAGCCCCAAGTGTCTTACTGGCAAACCTGGTGCTGGTGGAGGGCAGGGGGAGCCTGGCTGGTGGTGTGGGTGCTGCAGTCACCCTGTCCCACCCCATTGTCCAGGGTCAGTGGGGTCAGAGGTGGCTGTGGGCCTGCAGGGCTGACTGTCCTTGATGTGGGCTCTCAGTGTGAGCTGGAAGGTGGCAGAACAGGAGGCTTGTGCCCATGGCAGCTGCTCCCTGCATTGCCATGGCAACACATCTGTTTCCTCCATTTCCCCATTCCTGCCAAGGGAGAGCCCCAGCCCTTCTGGCATCAACACAAGCCCAGGAGAAATCCAAGTCCCAACAAAACACCTTTTCACCAGTACCTTGCTGCCCAGGCCAGAGCCCTCTCTTCAATGGCTGTAAAAGCCTTTACTCTGTCATGAACAGAACATTGTCTTACAAAGAATTTGCCTTACTGCTGCAGCCCTGTTTTTGAAAAAGCACCGTAACCCCTGAGCCATTGGAGCAACAGGGCCAGCAGAACCCCAGCACCCCTCCCCACCGTGGCTATCATCACACCCCACAGGATGCAGCAACCCCCTGCCTCATCCCCTCATATTTTTCCAGGCCTGCAAGATTTTATTTGCCCCCCTCAGAGGGTTGATAAGCACTAAATTTTCTTTTCAGGTCCTTTTCACAGGTTTCCTACCAAAAAATCTTTTGCTTTGTGAGATTTATGCCAAAGCTCCACTTGCAGCAGGTACAAGCTCAAGCTCCTGTTGATGCACAGATTGGTCACTCACCAAGTCCCAGCCTCACTTCTCTGAAGAAAACAACTACAAGTACCTGGGTGCTCACAGGAGAGCGTGGGTTATGGTGCTAAAGAAAGAGTCCCAGAGCTCTGGAGGAGCTGTGAACAGCACAGGTACTGTGGCAGAGCTGGATCATCGATGCTCAAGGTGCCTGGATGCTGCTGCTGGCAGGGATGAGCCCCTTGTGCAGCTGGTTTCTGATAATGGATGCTATCAGCAGTTTGGAAGCAGTACCTTTCCACTTTCAGAACCTCTGCAGAAATAGTTGCTGGCAAAGGCAAAGCAGGTGCTCGGCAGTTCCTCCGGCAGTTCATCAGGGTGTCCATGCCAAGCTCCTGGGAGGGGCTGCTTGGGCAGCAGGAACCAGCACTACCTGCTTGGCCAATCCAGCCCTGAACTGGCAGGACCACTTGGTTGCTCTTCCACTGTGCAAGTGCCAGGCCTTGCAAAGCCATTTCCATCAGCTCAGAAAGTTACTTTTCTTGTCTATTCTACTGATTCATGCCCCTGATAAGCTCTCCAGTTTGAAAAAGATGTCCAGGCCCTTGGCTTTGCAGAAGCTTTCAGCTCATTGAAGCCGTAGGGGTAAAATCCCCCCCAAAGGTTAGGCTGTGTTTCTGAGGAGCACTGTAGCCACCATCAAGGGGCACAACTGTGAAGGGATTCACTTACCACGTCTTACCCCACCCAGAGTCCACGTGTGGGTTCTGATGTGCTGCTGGCAACAGTGAGAAGGGTCAGTGTTTCCAAAATGACACAGGTGGCACACAGACCTTGCAGTGAGGATGTAGCAACAGATTTCTTATATTTAAAGAAAATGATAAATTCTGTCCCTTTGAGGCTGTCAGTCCTCCTCAGCACATCCAGCACAGAGACGCTGCAGTCAAGTGGGCTAATAAACTGCCTTATGGGTAGCATCACCTTCAAAACACAGGTGAGAAGTGCTCTGCTACTTCCAGCTGACTTGCATCCAACCACAGTAAGGCTGCCCCTCTCACTCTGCACGCCTGCACTGCAGAGGATCACATGCCTTGGAAGAGGGACAAATGGGTAAATGAGATCACAAGTCTCCCAAGCACTAATCCTGCCTGTACTTGCTCCTCCACTCCAGCTTCTCAAAGTTACTCTTTGCTGAGGGTATTGCTCTGTGGTTTTGTTTGCAACTTGTTCTGAAACTTGTAAAAATCGCATCTAGCTCCTAGCTGTAGCCAACAACTTGATCCTCAGGGTAACCTTGTGACTGTACTCAACTTTTGTGCTACTTAAACTGCTTTCTTCTCTCTGCTCACAGCAAGGAAACAGGATGCCAGAGCTTTGCCAAAATATTTTACTAAATAAATAGAACTGCAGGCAGTCTCCACAAGCCAGTCCAGCAGTGCCACATGACCCCAGCTGGCAAGAGACAAGGGTTACACTTAAATTCAATTTTAATTCAGAAAAACATCAACACTTATTTACCACAGTTCATAAAATTCACGTAACAAAATTCCTCTGACAGACAGTTTAGTAGCCCTCTAACTCCAGCAATGTAAAAGCACAGCAAATCAAGTCAGCCTATGCTCCAGAGTACTATACCAGGCTGGCAGCAACACGTGCCCTAGTAGGTGACTCCTTGCTGAAATCTCTGTGTACTCTGGGGCTCTTGGTGCATCTGGAAGTCCTATATTCCCTTGCCACCTCTGTCTGGTTCCTGGGGGACCTTACAGTTGTCTGAAGTAGCTCAGGTCTGCCTTTTGTATAACTGCAGCACTGTAAAGGGACATGGTCACACATGTCCCATTTGGCCCATTGAGAGAGGTGGGGAAGGAAGCACCATCTTGCCACTACCATTCTCGATGTCCACGCCACTGCCACCTTGTCACAAGAAGGACCTTGCTGGATGTGGTCCCCATACCCACTGCTTTAGGTGCATCTTCATAAGCTTGGCAGCAGGGGAGAGGATGGACTGATAAAATCATTCTTGACAGTAGAATGGTTCAAGCTCGCCTGCAATGTAGGTGTTTTACTCCACACCCCTGCGATCATACACCTTGCCAGTGCTGCCCATGGTGGTACCTGGGAATCTGGCCCTCACAAAAGCCACCAAAGCCCACTGCCCATGATTAATTCATTCCTTGAGGGTATTGTATTTTTGAAAACAACTTCTCTGCCAGCACAAGCTCCTTCAAACGTGTGCCTGGAGCCAGAGGACTGGAGTGAGGTCCTCATGCTGGTCTGGGCTTCCTTATGTGGAAGCTCTGGGGCCACTGCCATCCACTGCATGTCTGCCAACCTCATGTTCCCCCATGACACACCAGCCTTCTCAATCCCAGTGGGAACAGGGCAGGTCCAGCCCAGATTTGTCCCTCAGGTCCTCTGCACCCAGTGTTACAGACAAGAGCATGATGATGGGCAGTCCATGTGATGGAAATCAGGAGCTGAGCCTGGTGTGCCAGGCACCTGTGGGTGGAGGTGGACCTGCAGAGAGCTGCTATGCTGAGCTGCCCTGCCAGTGGGACACTGCGTGCCCCTGCCCTGCCACTGGTCCAGCAGGGAAGAGGCTGAGGGACTTGTCCTTATGTCCTTATCCTCTTGTCAGACCCCTTCCTGCCTCCATGCTCCTGCAGTGTTCCCAGCCTTTGCCTGTGGGCCATTGCTTCCTGCTCCCCATGGGGATGGAGGCAGCAGTGGGGAGACCCGCACCCTTGGTCTGAGGGGTACTTCTGAGGCAATCACAGAGAAAAAATAAGAAAAACAGAAACTGTTTTTTCATCTGAATCTTCAGGGCTTCATGTATGCCCCAAAGGAGAAAAGAGGACAGACATGCAATTATTTTACCAAAGCATACGGTGCATTTCTCAAATGCAATATATGAAGACATACAAACTGTCATGGCTACAGGAACTCTCCAGTAGCTATGTGGCATGAAGTGAAGGACACACTGGCCCTAGCACTGCTGCCTGCTGGCACGGAGAGGACCTAGCTGCTGGTGGGGTTGTGCCCTGGCAGTCCCCTGGGCACAGTACCTGCTCCAGTTAAATCCCACTCCCATGCACACATATTCAGGAAACTCAAAGAGGTTTTCAGGGCTCAGCTACCTCAGGCCATGAACTTCTCCTACTACCAGCACTCTCAATAAGCAGGGTGCCATCTGCTCCAGCAGCTGACATTGCTGCAGGGATCCTCGCGGCTGTTAAACCCGTGCCATGGTTCCCATCCCACTGGATGTGGCCCTGAGATGGTATCTCTGGTGGGCTGTGGGAAGGAGCAGTGCTGTGAGGAGTAGAACAGCTTTCCCAGCCCTTCACATTTTCAAAAGGAACAGCATGGAGGTAAAAGCCTGCACTGTCAGCAAGGCTTCTTCAATTCTTCTGTGAGGCCCACCATGCCCCAGGGGCATGTCCCCATACCAGCTCCCTGCCACGCCTTATCTAAAGGCAAAGCTGACTCAGGCTGCTGTGCTTACCACTCTCCTCCCTCCACTGGGTCCACAAGCACCAGAGAGAAGTAATTCCTGCTCCATCTTGGCAGGACAGTGCTTCTTAGTATGAAACACCAGAACTGAAACACATTATTCCTTACAACTTAAAGAAAGAGAAATGAGGAAAACATCCCATACCAAATGCAGGCAGCCCGACTGCCTTTGGAACACTCTCCAAATCTCTTCAGGAGATTTATAGGGGAGTATGTCAGATGCAAGGACTAACAGCACCATTTCCCTGGCAGCGCAGGCACATGACAGGGGGGAGGAAGGAACCCTCACACCCCTGGCTGCAGGCTGGCAGGGCTCCCAGAATCCCCCCAAGCCTTGGCAGAGCACAGGAACCAGAGTGGGGGAGCTGCTCCAGCAGGAATGGCTTTTTTGCTGGCCATTTTGCTGGCTGTTGGAGTCAGGGAATGGAAGGAGGTGCACAGGAAGCGAGACCATGCAGCTGCAAAGCCTGTCAAGTATAACCATGTTTTTTTAAGCATATTTTCTTGATTTCCCTCCCAAGGGACCAAACCAAAAAGATGGTTATGTTTGATTTTTAGGTAACCCAGAAACAAAGTGTTTCCCAAACAAATAATCACATTGCAGTCTGACAATAGTCATTATTACAAAAGAGCATTTTATTTCTGTTTTTTTTCTGGGTGTAGTATATTGCAATGTAACACTATGCAGGTCTATTATATTAAGATTCTTGCTACAGAATTAAGTTTGTCCATTTGGTCAAATTTCAGAGTTTTTTCTTGGCATTCCTACAGGACTCGTCACCACTTAAGCACATGAATTACTGAAGTGCCAGAAAAGTGATATAAGACTTGGAGCAGGCACTCTTCAATCAGAATTTGCAAAAGTTGTTTGGCTGGCTGGATGCACGAGGTCAGCACAAATATCCATTCTAATTCTGACCAAGGGGGAGATGCACATCTCCAGATTTTGATCACAAAGTAGATTTGTTTGTCAGGGTCAATGTACTATGAAGGTTGTCTTCTTACTTTGGATACAATCTTTGTCATCTCTAATTCCATTACCAAGTAAGATTTTTATTATTTTTGAGCAATAATGAAAAAATGCCTTGCTTAAATTGTGGAACTGTCATACTTGTTAGGCACCTGATTAATATAAGTAGTTATATAAACTCTTTGTATATATACAAACCATGCTAAAGTCCACAAAATGTCCATCCATCCTAAGTCAAATACTATTGGTCACAGAAAAGTCTAGTATGAATTGCATGTGAATATACATATGAGCAGTACATGATTCACTGAGTAAATATGGCACTTTTACATATTTTCCTGGATGTCATAGAGAATTAGGAAACAATCTTCCCTCAGCTGACTCATTTCCAAGTTACTGTAACATGGGTTTGGCAAATACACCCCCGACTAGACAGTAAGAAGTTTAGAAAAGTCAACAGTGCAGCTACCTGAGTTTGTTTCATTAAGAAATTAACAGTAATGTGGTATTTTATCATCCACTGCGAACCTGAGGGTTGTCTACTCACAAAATCCAAGCTGCCTAACCCTGCTATACATAAAACAGCACAGTTCTCCAAGCACGTGGCTCAGCAAGATGAACTGACCTAGCACCTCCAAAGGGACTTGACCCACCTTCTCCTTGTACAGACCCCCGCTGCAGAGTCCTGTCCCCTGGTTACGCCCATCCCAGCACCCATCCAATCCTTTAGAGAGCTGATCCAGTAGAAAATTAGTCCCTTTTTTTAGACTGGCATAGTTTTCTGCTAGCTTAAAAAGTTGGTTTGTCCTGTGGAGGGATCAGACCAGCACCAGACCTGTAAAGGTACATGAGAAGCAGCTGGAACATGCTGGTAGGAGTAGGGAGCATGGGAGGAAGAAGGAGCTGCCCCTTTTTGGTGACAGGGAACTGTCAGACTGATGAAGCTGTCTCAGCTGACCAAACCCTTGGAGAAGATACAGTTATTAGTGTGAAAGTGCTTAGACAGGTATAGTTTATTCCTAGCAAAGTGAATAAAGATATGCCAGCACAAGGCACTTTATACTCATGTAACTGTGTCCACATGAGGGGATGCACTGGTATAAATATAATCAGTAACAAACAAAACTCCCACATCCCCTAAGTGATGTATTTACAAATATGGCAAAGAACAAGCCTCCAACCTTCAGTTATGATGTGTGCATAACTTCCATTCGGAAACCAGACCACAACTACACATGAAACAACATTAGACACAAAATAAATTAGAGATTTAAAATGCTACATCTAGGAATATAAAGACTTTTAAAAAAACTTTAAATGTAATCCCATATTTAAAATCTAAGTAAGAGAACTATACAGCTCCACCAATTACTTGGACATTTCAAACAGTTTACATTCATCAGGGACAACAGCACTTTGGTTTACATAATTAGGTTAATATGAGCAATGAAACGTTTCTCTTCCTCACGTAACATCAAAGTGAAATACATTTAGAATATATATACTGCCAAGCTGTTCCAGTAAGTGCATTCCACACACGAGTAAGGGTAGCTTTTGCAACAGCTACATCAGTTAGAGGTCTTCAATAGAACTAAATCAAACCTCTTTTAAAAAGCTTGATTTGATTCCTTCATGCCCGACCCATTAATCACATGGATCTTCTCCAGAACACAGACAAGCACAGAAAATAAGTCTGAACTGGTACTGTGGCAAGCCCACACACCAGACTGCACAGCACACCCTGGATTAAAGAGGGAGTTCTCACCGTAGTTTGTCTCCTTTATAAGCCATACTCTTAAACCAGCTGTATGCTTTTGTATCATGCTCAAGAACTCAGATTAACTGTAGCTTGACACACAATGGCAGTTAGAAAACATTTAAGAGCAACCAATCCGACAACTGTCAAATATTTTAAATAAATTTAAACAATCAGCAACTCAACCTCTGCAATTTATGAACAGCATTGCCTCCTAGAGAAATAAGGACTTATTCCTAGATATTCTTGTGAAACATTTATCCAGTGCCTGCATCTGACTCAAATATGTGTCAGCAAAATATTTTACTACTTTTGATTATCTTGAATTAGCTTGTGAGCAGCACATCCCTTTCAAACCTGGCTAAAAGAAATCAAATGGCTGGATTAAATACACATGCTGAACATGGCTTCAGAGAATAAAGTTCCCTACCCGACGCACAATCACCGGAGATAACATTATTTTAAAGAGCAGACTTCCAACTGTATGATTTCCAATTTAATTACTCTCTGGGAGATGAAAACAAAGCCTTCATCACTGTCCTTGGGTAGGCTGGGTAGGCTGAGACTTGTGAGAAGTTAATGTATTCATTTAATCTCATTTTTGCAAATCTGCAAATATTCCTGTGCTAAGCTTGGTTTTATGCTACCCAAGCTCAATTAATGAGCATATTAGAGGCTATGTCCTTGTCAGAAGCTTTACAAACTAAGTGCGATTGCGCTTCTTCTGGATCCCATTCCTAGAAGGTGCCGAGCAATTTGGTAGGGAAGTGGGCTGAGGGCACTTCCTCTCTTGCAGCACAGGGTGTTTAGGGGAGGATGGGGTTTTTGAAGACAGTGTTTCATCTTGCTGAGTTGACATTTTCAATACAGTGAGTTCACTGCACCCCTTCCACTCAAGTTAGTAGGAAATGGGCAGCCACATCCCTTTGTACTGTTTGGAAAACCTTCAACATGAGTCACTTTGGTCCCGATTCCGCTGTGAACTGTGACCTTACTCTTCCTGCACCAGAGAGGAAATTGCAGTGAGCGCCTCCTGCTCTGTGTGGTGTGTGAATGGGCAGCCAGACTGAATTGCCAAAAGGCCCTGAAGGAGTTCTGCATGCCCCCTCTCACCTGTTGAAACACATAAAGAACCTTTTCTACTTGCTTTGACCATCTGAGAAAACTCTGTTGAAAGTAAAAAGGGATTGTCAGCCTAGATTTGTTCTTGTTAGATGTTGAACACCTTCTACTGCCACTGAAGAAAAGAGGATACAAGGCATTCAACACCTGCAGCATCACCTGTTGAAGACCATGTCCTAAGGGATTAACAATAACCAGGAAGACAATATAATCATCTATTACAAACTCTGCAACCCAAAGCATACATCTTAAACACAGTTTCCCTGGTGGGATTAGGGAATGGAAAGAAAAACCAGCAGACAAAATCATTTACTTTTACCAGTAAAAATTAAGTTACAGATGCCCTTGTTCTCAGGGCAAAACAAACTTAAAAATATCTTAAAACAGTGAAAAAATATGAGAAAATTTTATTTAAAAATATATGTACTCCTTACTCCAAATTTGTTTGTACAGAAAGGATTTGAAAAAGAAAAAAAAAACCAACAAATTAAATGCATATTCGGAGTATGCATTCTCTAGAGTGTTTTTGGTAGAAGTGTTATTTCTGTAAAACTGAGCAAGAAGTTGTTATTCAGCTTTCATTTGCTCCCTGACATCAGAAGGCAAAGTTTCAAACAAGTTGTCCTCTACAGTGAAACCAGTCCTCTTCAGAGCTCTACACTCACCAAGCTCAGGTGGAAGGATTTCAAAATGATTGCCTTTAATATCCAAGTAGGAGAGCAATGTCAAATTACCAATTTTAGGTGAAAGGACTGACAAGTTATTTTTCCCAATTTTCAGAGTCTTAAGTTTTTTGCAAAAGTATAGTTCATCTGGCACGCTCTCCACTTTGTTGCAAGTAATGGAAAAGTATTGTAAACTCTGCAGAACTCCTATTTCAGGTGGGATAAAGCGAATGTCATTGTAAGACAAATCCAGGTATCTGATTTTGTTGCATAGGAATAGGTGGGACGGAAGAACCTCTATTTTGTTATGGCTGAAGGAAAGCCGCTCTAGACTGGTGAGTTTCTTTATATGCTCCGGGATATAGGTTATACTGTTGTACCACAGCTTTAGAATTGTCAGTTTTCGCAGATGTTGAAAACTTACTATTTCTTCAATGGATTTGAGATTATTTTCCTTTAGATCCAATTCCTGAAGACTGAGAAGGCTGAAGACTGCATGAGGTATGCGCTCTAAATCACAATGAACCAATTCCAGCTGTGTCAGGTTGACCATCTTCTTCAGGTTGTTGAGCATCACTAACTTAGTGCCATCATTATGGATACACAGTTTTTGCAGGTGACTTGAAACATCGACTGCAGATTGTGGGATTTTGGACAAATTACTTTTTATGTGAAGAACTTTTAGGCTTTTAAGCTCCCTAAAAGACTCCAGTGTAATGTTTTTAGAAATATCGTGACTTAGGGAGCCAATTAAATACAGCTCTTCCAAATTTCTGAGGCCATACATCCAGTGTGGAAGTTCTCTGATGTCATCAAACTTGACACTCAAGATCTTGAGATTCTCCTTCAGAAAAGCCAAGGCGGCACTGTGGATCTTCACGGAGCACTGGTGCAATGAGAGCTCCTGGAGGTTGTCCAGCTGTGCAATGGTTGCTGGTATCATTACATTATTAATTATTTCAAGTTTTAAAGACTGCAGCTCAGTAATTTCAAATACCGTATCTGGTAGTCCAGAAAGCATGAAAAGCTGTAGCTCCAAATGGCTGTGGGAGTTTGTCTGTAGCCTCTGTCGCAGTTTATCTGCAGTCCACTCATTGTTTAGGTTCAGCTGTTTCAGCTTATTTTCACTGACTTCAGACAGAAAGACAGCAAAGCGCTTGGAGTAGAGAGGATCATACTGATCAATCATATGAAGCATAAAAGCAAAGTCATTCTTGACATCTGGGATATCATCGATTCCCGTCTCTTGCCGGACATACTCAAAAGAATATTCTTTCAGTGAACGGTAGAACAACCAGTACAGTGTATAAAGGCATGTCAGGCCATAGATGCTTACAAAGCACAGGTAGCAGTAAGAAAGTTTAGAGAACAGATGTGCCATCGTGTGATTACAGCAAAAATTCTTGTATCCTGTCATGTCTTCAATATCAACATTACAGACTACTGTGAAATTAACTTCTGAGACAAGTGCTGTGTTGTAAGCAATAATAATAAGGAATTTAATTACCTTAAGTACAGTCTGGCGAACATACATGACATAGAGTATATCACCCTCCTCAACGTGAAGTCGAAATTTCTTCACCTTTTCAAACAATGCTTTGGCCTGTTCACCTTCTTTTTTATCTAATGCCCCAGGTGTTCCCTTATCCACAACTAACTTCTCAGGGATTGATTTTAAAGACTGCGTCTTGACCAAAGTGCCTTCAGTGCTTGGCTGAGTAGTATTAGACTTGTTAATGTTGTTCTTCCTGTTATCCTTCTCTTCAGAGTCTTCCCCTGATACTTCAGATAAAGCTCTTGTTGTCCAGGGAGAATCAAAACATTTGCCAAGTATTGAAATGAAGTGCTCAATTTTGGAGCTTGATCCAGGGAATTTGAACCAAAAGTTACTACACAGCATGAAGACCAGTGTGTGTATAAGGACAAGGTAAGGGAAGTACTTGGCATACCAGTGCAGGGCCCGTTCATAGCACACCTGATTTATAAAGCTGTATTGCTGAAGGTCCAAATCAGTCTTGAGTCCTTTCATTTCAACTGTAGCTGGAGGGGTGGATGGCTTCGGTGGTGGAAGGGGGGTGGTATCTGGGATTGTATTAAACATATTTGAACTATTAGATTGGTTCTGGCAAGGCTGGACGCGCTTTGGAAGGCATATTATCTTGTCTTGCATGACCTGGAACACACAAAAAGATACCTTTTGAACTGATGTATGAACAATGGTGGCAGCATCGATGGGTAGCTGTCCTTGGAGTTCCTCCAGCTGCCAGGCATTCCTCCCCACAGCCTGCTACTTGGCCCTGCAGGCTGTGCTATTATTATTCTCAACAAGACACTTGTTCTATATGCCAAGAACTAGGCCACCCCTTTCTATCTATGGTTAGCTTTCCATAATTTGAGTAAGAGGGCACTGAGACAATCCAGAAAAAGGAGAAAGGTAGGGTATGCTTCCAGAAAAGACCAGGGATCTTCTGCACTGCTCTCCCCAGAGACAGACTGTTACTGCCAGGTGCATGCACCCTGGCTACACGATGTTCAGAGATAGCTTAGGCTTGAAAGCAGCACAACTGCATTCATGTGGCTATACTCTCACACTGTGATGTCTTATCACACCAAAAATGGCTGACAAAGGCTAATGTGAGCATATCTGGGCTGGGACATTGTTAATCTTCAGTCTTAATAAAGACAGATAAGGACAGTTCTTTAAAGGCATTTGTGTGTGCATGGACATAAATTTTATTTAGTTACTCACACATATACATAGAGTCCTTATAGAATCATAGAATGATCTGGGTTGGAAGGGACCTTAAAGATCATCTACTTCCAACACCCCGCCACAGGCAGAGACACCTTCCACTAGACCAGGTTGCTCAGAGCCTCATCCAGCCTGGCCTCAGACACTTCCAGGGATGGGGCATCCACAACTTCAACCTGTTTCAGTGCCTCAACATCCTCACAGTGAAGAATTTCTCACCATCAGCTAACCTAAATTTCCCCTCTTTCCTAAATGCCCTTTGCCCTTGTTCAATCACTACACGCCCTCGTCAAAAGTCCCTCTCTCTGAGGAGCTTCTGTAGGATGAAATATACACCTCAGGGAAAAAACGTAGCTCTGTTCCTGAGTCTGTCTACAATAAAAAAAAAAAAAAAGCAATTTTCTTAATTTGGGGTGGTCATCCATGTTGACAAACAGAGGTCAGAGTGCCTTTAGAGACCAATCACCTTTGGTTTAATTTGGGATAACAGTTCTGAGTTCAGTGCAAGGCTCCCTAAAGGTCTGAATTTAAAATGCTAATCCACATGATAAACCAAGGAACTCTCTTACTTGCCCTGAATGACTAACTGGGATTAGCCCAAACAAAGAACATGTGTGTGGTGTAGATGTACTCTTTGACATCTTGGTTATTGAAAGCACTAAATATAAGACATGCAACAAGAGCTACCAAAATCAGATGATCTTTGATGATCCACCCTGGTGTAGGGAGAGGCTGAGACAAGACCACATGTGTTTTGAACAACATCAGTGCCATAACTGTTGACACATCAAAAACTTCTGTAGTTAATCTATGTCTGTAAATGCTACTGTGATATACACCCTTACTTATATCCTGGATTTATGTATCTCACAATAAGTTGGAATTTAAAAAAATTGTCTATTATTTCAGTCTTTCCACACATTATTTTCCAGTGTGTTTCCTCCAATCAAGCAGGTAAACTTAAAACAGATAACAGATATAACAGATGATTTACTTTGTGTGGTTAAGCAAACACTTATCTACTAATGCAAAATTCAGCTCTATATAAAGAGATTTTTAAACATGAATGTTGTATCAACTGAAAATACTTGAGAATGGAGAATACAGGCAAAACTACAGTTGATTTCATGTGAAATTTGAGACGTAGTAGATCTAAATCCTAGGCCATGTAAGTAAGCAAATTCCTCTGCAATAAGAGCTCTGTCAATGTGTCCCTTTAAGTCCATTTCAAAGTCATGCCAAGAAACGTGAGATACATGTTTGAACCAGTACTATAACTTTATATTTTTGTGGAGTCATCCCAAACAGTATTTTTCATTTCTTTTCTGCTTTTGGCTCTTTAGCAAAATGTAACTAACAGTGACTGACAGTAATGTCAATTGTTTATGTGTAAGCATCCTCAGAGATGTTTTGGAATGGAAGAGATATAATATTAGCTGTGGGTGGTGTTAATAAAATCAGCACAATAATTTCAAATCCCTTTAAAGCATAATGACAGAAATAATATTAACATTTGCCAAATAAAGAAAAACAGGAATTACAAAATTACATTTTTTAAACTTTCAAACAGCAAAATGGTAACAAATAAGAACTGAAGTCGACAATCTGTTTTGTTACACCTAAGTGAGGTGAAAACAGCGATCCAGACACCAGCCAAACCAACAGCTCTTATCTTAGCTGGCACAGCTCCATCAACTTTAGTGCAACTCTGCTGATTCACAGCTGCTAAAAGTCTGGTCTGTGTTATTTGATGTTGCTACTTAAACAGCTTTAATCCTGGGACCAGCACATTTTTGCTTTGTTCATGGTGAGCCCAAGAGATAAAACAAAATGAGACACCATCCTTCCAAGGCCCTTCCTCATTTGTGGTGTTCTTTCAGCAGCCCCGAGAACACCCACCACACCTCTGTCCCTTTGATTTACCTGTAACGTGCACCCAAACACTCCGATCATCAGCATGGCCACCGAGAGATAGTCCGTGAACACATCCCACCAGGGCTTCAGCACCCGGAACGCCGGCTGCTGCTCCGAGAACTGCCGGAACTCGGTCACAGGAATCATCGTCCTGCAAAAGAGCAAGGCCAGCTCAGTCTCCTGCAGCTTGGACCCCTCACGCTGTGTGAGCAAGTGAAAAAACCTTCTCTGTAAATGGAACTCCCAGGATGTGGCATAAAAGTTCCCAGCTACCGATACCCCACCTCAGAAGAGGGATGCTCATGTCACTTCTGCAGCTCCTGTGAGGAAGAGAGAGCCTGGGATCCCATCTATGCAGGCAGGCAAATCCCTCTCTCTGCTGACTCCAGCCATCTCTGATGGGTCAGTGAGGCCTTCTGCACCCCTGAAAATCAGCCCATTCCGTACATAGAGATGTTCAGCTTCATACACATTAGCCTTGATCTCAAAGGTCTGGCTGAAATGCTTGTCCTGCGTTCAAACTTCACACACCCTTTTAGCTATCATGTTTCATTCACTTCCATTTTACTCATTGTGGTTTCAGGAATGCTTCGGAATACTTTTGGGCATACTCACTGCAATTTTAAATCTACTATGTTTTGAGTGCAAGTTCCTAAAGTGCTTTAGGTAACCAAAACTACAGGCAGATCAAGGGCTTTATCTTCACCTCAGATGTCTAGGCTTACATCATCACGTCCTCTGAAAAATCAGCTAACACATGAGCATGTACAGGCAAAGCAACTGATTTTAAAGCCTACAGCATAATGTGTAACTGAATTCCTGAGATCAAACCAGCACTGAAGCTCCCTAGTAAGTTACAATGGAAAGATAAATGCACATGGGAATGTAACAAAAATACTCCCAAGGGCAATTAACAAAATTTGTCCATTAACTAACATCATAAACGCTCACCACAATCACTTAATACCACAGTTTTACTAGAAGGCTATAATCCTGATTCAGCTGCACACTGGGACCCATTAATGTGGGTTTGGTGACATCCATCTGTGTGCAGGCTTAGTGATAAGCACACGCTTGCTGAGAGGCTGCCCAGGAACTTAGGGGATTCAGCTCATTCAGAGCCAGTGAACAGGAAGGAAATGATTGCAATGGCTGCAATTCACTGCAGGTGTACAGCCATCCTAAAGATTAATAATTGACTCCCACTAACTGTCCATACTTGTATGGAAGAATGCTCACTTTGGCACCTTCTCAGGGACGGCTGTGTCTGTGCCTGCCCAGCTGATCCTCAGGAGGTACTGTAGTCCCCAGAGGCATAAGATGAAGTCTGTAAATGAACCTGTGCTAGTAGCTAGGCTGGGGCTTTGCAGCCGAGTAGCATAAAAACTCTTGTTCCTTGCCCCCCTCTCCTCTTGCAACCCTTCCATGTTGCTTTAAGCGCTACTTGGCCAGACAGGAGACACTCTCTCTCAGCCTCCTGTCCTTCTAGAGTCTGTCCTCAGGATGCAGGCTACAATGCCAGATGAAACTGCACACACCTGTTGCACAACTGGCAATCCCCAAGAGGAAGGCAGGCTGTCCCCCCCCCAGCACCTCCAGATTAATAGACCATCAGGGAAAATGATGGCAATGCAAGCCTGACTTCACACAGCCAGGTCAGAGGCTTGGCAGCACCCTTGCCAACAGACCTGAATTGCTGCAGTGCTGGTGGAGGAATGCAGCATTTGTTATTAAATGGCAGGCAGCCAGGAACCACAATTCTGCTTTTTGTGTGCTTGTCTTGCAAATGTTAGAGGACATATCAGGGAAGGTTCACCTCTACAGCAGAGAAAATTTAGGGTAGCTGCTGGGACAAACCTTTGTTGCCTTTCGCTCTTCTTTTACAAATACCGGTGGGGAAAATGGATCTCATAAATTAGAAGTGCCTCATGTAGCCTCAAGTACATGCCCAGCACTCCTGCAGCTAAATCTCTGCTGGCAGCTCCCAGCGGCACCTGAGCTGAAGAACATCATGCTCAATCTCTCTTCCATTCCCATATGCATTTCCACTGCCATCGGTAAGGAATTACCCTTCCCTTTTCCATTTCCATATAAAATGCAGGTGACTGAGTAGCTGCTGGTAAGCTTTCATTTTTTTTTTCCATCAAGCATTGAAAAACGTAGAAAATTGTCAAAGGAATCCACTAATACAAATGTTAGCTAAGCAGTTGCCATGCAACAGTCCTGCTCAAAGTTTTGTAACACATATACTACTGTTGGCTCAGGTTTTGAGGCCAGCTGGCTGACTGGAATGCCATCAGTATACCCAAGAATACTTATCAACAGATTGCTTTAAAACCACGACATTTTCTTCCCACCCCTGCTTAGGAGTGCTTTTTCATATTCTGATGGCACAGCCTCTAGAGATCCTATTTGTAAGGGTTTTTTCAAAAGTATAAACAATTTGAGTGCAGGTGAAGACAGAATTATTTTTCCTGCAGTGGAGATTCTTGACAAAATGCAAGTGCTCACATGCACGGAAACGTGTGGAGACCAAGGAGTCACCGGTTAGACACCCAAGCAACTGTGGATCTGAGCCACAGTGTTATGAAAGGCAGCACCACTGAATCAGGGGCAGTGCCTGACAGCAGATGGGACTGGAAATTATCTTGCAAATTACTGTGCAGGGACAGCTTTCAGACCAAAAAATCATTTGGCTGTTGTTTTTTACAGGTTTCACTATGTATTTTTAGGGGTCTTTGTTGTATTCTATATTTGCTTTATTTCTCCTAAGTGATACATGGGGAATTTAGTTGAAGGCAGATAGGTTCTGATACCACAAACACATGCTGCCCTGATCCCTTGTTCCCTTCAGAGGCTGTTGTTTGCATAGCGTGACTCCTCATTAGTAGAGCGCACATACTGTTACCCTGATAAATGGGCCAAGCCGAGGGAGAGCTGCACACAGAAGCCTCTCTGAGCCATCCTAGAAAACCCATCTTTGGGGGTGGAAGGTTTGCAGTCCAACATCAGACAACAAAAGCCACTAACGTTTTCCTACATTGTTATAAAAAGAAAACAAACAGTACTATTTCCCTGAATGAGGGCAATAGTACTGCACATAAAGTAACAGTAAAAAACCCAACAACGTCTACTGGCAGATGACATTTTTTAGCTTTGGGGAAAAAAGACATTCATGAGAAACTTTGCATGGCAATTGAATGTGAAGAAGTAGGAAAACCATTTTCCAACACTCACTGGAGGAACCCTATTGCCTCTCCCCTTGCTGTACTAAGAATCAAGGAAAATGCTGGAAAGAAGTGCAGAGCAGCCTAGGCTTACCAGCACTGCTGACATCTGCACGCAGAGCAAAATGACACCAAGTCCCACTTCCCTCTAGCTTTTTTTCCATTCTGGCTTCTCCAGGGATGGAAAGGACATCTATTAGCAGCAACTCAAACCTCAGAAAAGACACAGCAGGTCCGCCTGACTCAGAGCAATCCTGAAAAATACCTCCTTGCCATGTCCAGAGTCCAGCTCTTCCCCACTGCTACACCCAAAGCTGCACCACTGCCAGAGTCATTTATAATCACACACAAACCAGGTCTGCACAAAATAAAATGATTCAGTCAATCATCAATTTGAACAAATCAAGGGATGCTAAAAAGTCACACGGCAGTCCAAGTCACAGCACACCATTTACTGTAGGACAACATCTCTGGGACAGCACACCATTTACTGTAGTTTCTTATCTCTCCTCGTAACAAGAAGATAAAAGACAGGAATTCCACATTTCATCTGGTGAAAACTAAGACTGCATTACTAATTTCAGTTCACTCACATTCAAAATGTTATTTAATTGCACAATATATTGTAGCTGAAATGTGGCATCTGACTTATTGTAAAATATTATTCTAACCCACTTTAGTAAATACTAGAGTTCTAAATATTGGATATTCTTTTCAATTAAAACCAGAACTTGTTCTTTTTTTTCTCTTGCATTTTTAATAATCCTCAGACCCTAGAGAAAAGAAAATGGTACATGAGATAAATCATCTGGTATTCAGCTACCAGAAGGAAATAAAAAAGGAACTTGGATTAAAAAACAGTTGAAAACAGTTGTACTGTCTGTTAAGCAGTGCTGCAGAACAAAGCTGTGGGTTTGCCAAATTAAATAAAAAAATAATAAAAAAACCCCAAAAAAAAAAAAAAAGTAACAAAAAATCCCAAAACAAACAAAAGAAAAAAAACCCAAAAACATTGGAGGGGAAAGAAATTAGTAGGGATTCTTATTTTAAAATTTCTAAGAAATGTAGAAAACTTAGTGAGTGAAAATGAGTATGTCTTAGTAAGATTAAATACTTGAATCCAGGTACAAGTGTGATACCTACTCCATCAGAAAACCCAACTACAGGAATCAGCTAATTCATGGGAGATTAGGAGCGACACACAACAAATTAATGTGACCTAAAAGAGCTAAGGAGAATAAATAGATCCAAGTCAGGGACAAAAGTACTGGAAACAAATTAGACTTAATAAATCGAGAGATTGAATCAAAGGCTGATTGTGAAACGCCGCACCGTGGAGCAAACCAGCCCCTCAGCAGTTGGTTTACATCAGAGGAAATAAAGGAAAGCAGTGAGGACAGTTTGGAAGTAATGATGGCTCTTGCCAGTGCAGCTAGAGAGAAAACCGAGGCACCAGGCAATCCACGTGATGTCCGCAGCAGAACACAAAGGAAATCAATTCATGAACTTCCTGCCCACGGGGAGCTCCAGGCGGCGCGGGCGGGCAGCCCGGCGGCTTTGTGGGCCTGTGCGCCACCAGCCACAGCAGCCCAAGGGGCCAGCGTGCCCTGCTGGCACTGCTCGCTGTCACAGCACAAAGCCCTGGGGACAAGCCCTGGCCTTGGCTTAATGCTTCACAGGTAGGCACTGTGAGGTGCTCACCGCGGCTTCGTGTCCACCGAGGTGCTATGCCCTGCCCTGCAGCAGCACACAAGGGACCCCAGTCAGAGACAGGACACACCGTGCCAGATGGGCAAACACACGCGGACATGGAGGTTGACACGACACGCCCCCTCATTAAGCTGTATTCATCTTGCGTCTTGGAAGACACTTCACAAAGCAAAAACATTAATGCTCAGAGAACTGCCCCTCCGGTACAACCCTGAACAAAGCTGCTTTTGGCTTGTAGCACCTTCCAGGCCCCAGGCTCCAGCTTTTGCTAGGTGACGGTTGCTATTTTTAAGCGGATTCTCATAGAATCACTTCATTCATTTTATGGAGCGTAACTGTGTGGATTGGCAGCAGCCCTCAGGAGAATTAAAGGGTCACGCTGCTGGGGAGTGCTCCGCCACCAGTGAACAGCACCGCCGCTCCCACTGCCCCACCTCAGCTTTCAAGGCACAGCCTGTAGAGACACGGCAATTAAAACGAGCACAGTGAGCAAAACGAAGGGAATAACTGGGAGGCTCTGCCTTTATCTCACCCGGGCAGGTCTGACAGCATGTGTTCCTCACTGAGACAGAGTCCCAGCAGCTCCTGCACCGCTCCCCACCATGACAAGCCGGCCTCCGGGCTGTCTGCGCTGTGCTGTCAGGAGAGCTGCCAGCTGCTCTGCACCCTTCCATAGGCACTGCTCGGTGTCACCCCTGGACAGCAGCCAGCCTACACCCCGCTATGGCCTCCCTGCCCAGCAAAGCCCAAGAGGCTGTCTCCATGCCTTGCTGACCCTCATGTGACAGAGGAGTGGAGTCACTGCTGCTTCATGTGCTCAGGCAGGGGACCAGGACTTGCCAGAGCTGTGTTTGCCATGCTACAGGTGTCATTCACTAGAAGTCAATCCCTTTGCTATTCTGTCCTTCCAGTAGTGGTTACTCAATCATGTCACATGTGTTGAAGCAATCAGTGTCATCCATTGCTTCTTTTGGGGGAATGACCAAAGCTGTGCACAAGAATGGGGGCCCCTGGATGTCAAACAGGCAACTAACATCCAGAAGGTACTGGTTTGGCAAGGGCAGGGTATGGATTACACATCAGAGGGAAAAAGGAGAAGAAACATAGCTGGAGGAGAAAGAAATAGTGATATTTTCAGCTGGGAAGCACAAAAAGTTGGTGAGATTTCTTAAGCTGACTAGAAAAGATGTTTAAATGATTACCCAGCTGACATTTAAGCTCATTTCCCTGACATCCCATCAATCCTCCTCAGACGTAGGATCAGCATCACCACCTCTCAAGAGTGGCAGAGAGTTCAGTCAAGCCTCAAGTGGTAGGGGAACAGCCCTGATCCCCACCAGGGAAGGAGCTTTCTTCTTGGCACGGGGAGCCTTGGGCTAGAGGCTGCAGGACCACAGCTGCAGCCCAGCTGAGTGTAACAGAAAGGTCAAAGCTGAGATGTCCTCAAGAGCCAATCCAGACTGGCCCTGCTTGCTCTTTCACATCAGAGATCTACTGAAAGGAGAAAATGCTAGGCCAATCCTGTTCTCCTGGCTGTTTTAAATATACTGCATGCTAGGATAAATTATGAAATGCCTTTTGGGAATAGCGCTTCAAGAAGGTCTCTGGGTTGGTTCCCATACATGATTTATTGCATATTCATCTTCATTAAAGCAACAGAGCACAGCTCATATTTAACACAAAACAAACTTGTGACCTGGCAGCAGGGACTCAGCAGAGCCCAAGGGCTGTGGGCCACGTGTGCAGGGGCTGCACACCAGTCAGTTTTTACACAGGACAAGGCATTGCACACCCCAAACCCCAGAGTCCTTAGTTGTAAACACTTGTTACTCTGCGCAAATACCGTAAAATCACTTTTCAAGTGTTTTGTGCTGTTTGGCCTCAGCCACCATGGGCCAGGAGGTGAAATTAAGCTGGAGTGCTTTTCAGCACAGGGCCTGAGGCTGCACTGAAAAGCAGAATTTTACTGCTTTGGAACTGAACACTGAGACAGTTAAATAAGCACGAGTAAGGGAGTTTTGCAGTCAGGTTGATGGTGATGTATTCTCAAAGAGGCTATTTAAACAAAATCTCTGGTCTGTGCAGAGCCCTAGGGCTTAGGGCAACAGTCTCCTCTAGCCAGAGCTGATAGACACAGCCTGGCATGAAAATGGCTTGGTGCTATCATCAGTCATATATTCTATTGATTATAACTTTGTCAATTTTGTATTTTTAGGTGGGACTGGGTCCCCAAAACTACCATAAGAAAAAAACAGTGTAATTTAAAACAAAATTTGAACAAAGATCTAGCCAGCAATTGTTCAAACCATTCTAGAAACAAGCTTAGGAAAACAAATTGGATGTGAACCCTACAAAAATTGTGGTCTTTTCATTTAAAACTTTTCAGATCGTCCATGCCCCAAAATTTGACCTGTGTATTGGGAACACAGTTTTTACTGCAGTGTGAACAGCTGCCTAATTTATAAACCTTTGGAAACTGTGGGTTTGTGTCCTTTGATCTTAGCAGATGAACACTTCATTTTCAGCGTGTGCCCAGAAACCCCTCACAGCTCCTGGCACTGCCCGTGCTGGCACCACAAATGACAGATAATGGACCTGCTTCACTTCATCACCTAACCAGGAGAGGACTAAAAGTAGATGCAGGGACAAGACACCAAGCCTGGGAAACTGAGATTAGACTAAGGGGGAAATATGATGATAAGAGCTGGAATTAGTAACTCCTAATTCCCAAGAGGTTTATGTTCCATTCTTATCTGTGTATTCTCACACACATTGTACATGCAGTGAAATAATGTCTGAACTACCCTGACATTCAGTTTTGGGAATTATTTTGCTACATGTTTGCACTGACCCAAATGTCCAGCATTTTGGTAAGTGTACGTGCTTGGTCAGTTCCCATGTAACATAAAATAAAACCTCTGCTACTGACTTCTTGTATTTGTAGCATTTCAGGAGGTTGCTAGGCTTTATTGCCATTGGTGTTTCCTGTAATATAAAATTCAATTAAAAAAATAATTTAAAAAAAGGCATAAATTTTTTGGCTGGAAAAACTACTTTGAACGCTGGCTTGTGTTGCCTGTGTTTGAAACATGATGGCTCCCTTTTTGTTCCGTTGACTGCAATGGAGATTTTCATAGGAAGAAATACCATCATTCTGAAGTAAGAAGTACAAACAAATGATGCTCTTTCTTAAACATAAATCCCATGTAAAGGAAGGAACTGGAAAGACATTAAAAACAAACCATTTGCATCCAAACAGTTATTTTTAACAGTCCATGTGTTTACTGTATTTTCAAACAAATTCGTGTCCTTGTGGCTGAAGCTGGTGAGGAAATGTGACCTGGAGGAACAACAGAGCGTGAGTCAGGAGTCCCCAGTGGGACACGGCCATGAACAGCCTGTGCACGCCACATCAACTCACCATGCCAACACTTCTCCAGCTGCAAAACAAAAGGTATCTACTTTCTTTAGTACCTTTGGTGGGAAATATGAATGAATAGCACTATAAAATCGTAACATTGGTTTCCTCCAGTTTTCTGCAATGCCTGAATCTAAACTGATAGCATGTCAAAACTTCCCTGAAAAGCCACTGAAGTGAATTTTATTTCATAGTAGACATTACCAAAATTAAATGTCACAGTTCGTATTAGTTTACAATCTGGGGAACAGACTAAATAAAATTAGCTCACAATTAGAAGACATTATTCCAGTACCCACAGTTTGGTGGTTCTACAAAACGTGTGCAACTCATGCACTTTTCACAAGGGCTGCACGTGTGCCAGTGATGATGAAAGCAGGTTGGCCACCACCGGGCTGTCCCCTGTGTGACAGGTGTTCAGAGTAGGGAAGGGGTTTCATTTCCATGTGCACTGACTGGGGACAGTTAGATTGTGCCACCTGAACTCCAGCAAGGTCCCAACCAACAACTGGAAAGCTGTGTTCTACCATGTCAACTGCCACAACCGAGCTTCCCCAGAGCCCCAGCTCCGCAGGACCGCAACCGTGGGCAAGACGCCAACGGGGGATTTAGTGCTGGAGAAAACTGGAAAGGGTGTAACTTCCAGAAACATGCTGAATACCTAGTCCACTCTCTTCCCTCCAAGTTCCTGAGGTCCACACTGCAAGCATCCAGTGTACATTAGGTTTCAGCTGTCCCTCTGCCTAATAGCCGGGAGGGAGCATGGTGCATTCAGAGGCGGCAGCAAATCCCCCTGCTCTGCTCTTGGTACCCCTCTGCTGTGGCAGTGGAAGCTCAAAGACCTGAACCCAGAACTTGGAGGAGACAATAAGGGTCATGAAGAGGAGCCATAAAGGACATAAAGAGGAAGCAACTTTAATAAACTGCATTTCAAAATATATGCTGCAATTTCCACCTACATATACCGTAAGTGCTGCTTTGGCAATGAATCCCAGACAATAACCTTGTTGTTTGTTCCAACTGACTCATAGCACTTTTTCATGTATTACACACCAAAAAGACTTCCTATTGTCAGCAGCTCTTTGACTTCAACTTGGTGGGACTAAAAAGAAAAAAATGTTCGGGGAGGGGCCAAGATTCTGCCAGATAAAGTCTCAGTGAAATCAATAGGAGTTCTTTTCGTACCAAGCACACGGGCCTGCGTGGAGACTTGGCTTTGCTGAGCTATTTCTCCAAATCTAAAGAGAAGTACACTCTACACATTTCCATGTCAAAGACTACTTCAAAGGCAATACTTACCATTTTTCAGCTCCGGGAGTAACATTCTTTGTTTATCAGGGCTATCACTCAAGATGCCTGCCCTCTTTCCAGAGCTGCAAAATGGTTTTAATGTAAGTGAAAGCCTTTAACAGCAAACCAAAGCACTGAGCAAGAAACTACCCAGTAACTGATATTTTAGTATTCCTGAAATATAGCTAAATGATTCAAAAAATAAAAACACATCAAGTTTTAATCAAAATTATACCAGGTTTTCCACAAACACTATTTAACATCCTCAGATAATGAAGAAAGAAACAATGCTGCAGTATGTCACAGAACAGACTATATTACATTAATCAGTGACATTCATCATCAAAGAAATAGTTGCCTGAGGATAATACAAGCCAATACATGCTCATATTAAAAAATGTTCAGCTGATATAATTAAAAATTAATTCCTAATTGGGACAGGAAGCACAAAAGGTCCATTCTGAGTCTTAAGCAGCTCCACCATCTGACAAGTTAGTTAAAAACATTTTATGCAGTGACTGAGCCAAAAACATTAAAGAAATGCCTGTTTTCATGATTTGTGAGACTTTTTCATATAAAGACTCTTTTTTGCTCCCAGTTGCATGCAACACAAAAGAGCTTTCTAAAACTTCATGATAGTCTCATAAAACATGGATCCCAAAACACCTGGATAAACATACAGGTATTCTCAGCTTGAAGCAGCTGGTGGATTTTCTTACGCCAAACCATGCTTCATTACAAAAATCCCTGACAATAAAAATAAACTCATGGTCTCATCCATAGTCCTGAATAAGAAAGACTAACATAGATAAATTCAAGCACATAAATTGCATGTGATCTACATACACTCAAAGATATACACTAATAACTACAGAATCAGAATTGGTATTCACATAAGATGACTTTTAAAGATCATGAACTGGGAAGCCAGAACCACCTTCTCTATTGGACCTTTTCAGGACAGTGTCCATCCACAGACCACCAAAGAGGGATTAGCTCTCACCTTGTTCCATCAAAAAGTCTGCTGCTGCATAAAACAGAAAAAAAAGGCTGTTTCCATCAAGCCTCAACTGTGAGATCAAAGCAGTTGCTGGGAGGGGATTCTGTATATATACACTGGGATTCTGTACACACTATAGCAGGAGTGCAGGTCTTTGAAATTATATCATCATGGTTAAATGACTGCAAAGAGCAAATACTCTTTTTAGTCACATTACACTAAACCAGGGGCTTTTCTAAGAATACAGTCTGTGAACACTGGTGAAAACTACCTACCCCTAAGACAGCTCATCAAACATTCACATCAACTGGAAAATGAGATCTATAATGGTCCTTGCTCAGAGCACCAAACCCTCTGACAGCAACCTGCACTTCTGAGCTGTTGCATTCTGCTGTAAATCACACGTGTATCAGATCTTACAATGCTGCACACTCAGGGCAGGGCTTGACCTGTGCTCAGGTTCACTATATGCTCCAGAGCAAGCAATTAGTCCAAACTCCCACCTTCCCTTCAGTGATAAGTGACTAAAATTGGAAATGTTCTCAGCATGTTGGCAGTCTTATTGCTGGCCTGTTGAATTTAGGATTCCCATCAATAAAAAATCACTATGTACTATTGCCACTGAAGGGAGATGTGAGCTAGCATCTCCATTTTCAGCAGCTGGTAGGTTAACCCAGGATTAGAAGATGGTATAAAAGGCTGGATTCTGCTCACCTGGAAGTCAATGGAAAAGCTGAAGTTTACTTTGACAGAGAGAAATGGATTTTTAATACCATGGTACAGGACCAAAAGTTTTTACATGTTCTGGTTCAAATTCAGTGGAATTTTATACGCTCGTCATAATGGCGGCATTAGCAACTTTCCGTGGAGAACGGTGCCATCCTGCGCTTCAGGGGAGGCCTCTGTTTTACTTTAAAACTGAGAAAAAACATGCATAGGATTCTCCCAAACAAGTGGGAAATGTGCAAAGCACATACATGGCATTATCCTACCTTTTAAAAATCTGACCAGATTAAACACTAGGTTGTAAATCATTCCTTCAAGGGAAAAGAAGATAGTGCACAGAAACTCTGTACTGGAAAAATTCCAAATAAACCCTCATCCTGGTCCAAACCTATGACTCCCTGGATGATACAGTTGTAAAGTTTATGCTGTGTCTGATTATTGCCAGGCACTAAAATGTAAAAGGAATACAGTGAAAGAAAGCTCATCTAGGGTCTGTCAGGTTGAAAGACAGCTCTAACACACTCTGCCTGCCTGGGTATGGGAAGGCAGCAGTGCCCGCCCTGTGTTATGAATGAAAGCAATGGAACAGATGACATACTCACACCTGGCCAAGAGGCTGAATCAAACCTAGTATCTTCCTAGCCCGAAAGGGATCCTAGAAACACAAACCCAACTCACTGCACTATAGGCTGAATTTGCAACAGTGTTGTTGCACAAAATCCCTGGGTAAACAGCTCAAGGATGAAGAATAGAGTAAAGTTTCCATTATGTTGAGCATGTGAAATCCAACACTTGTTAACATTCTTCTGACAAATCATTTTGGAAGGAGAATGGCTTCTCTGCTTTATTAAGTAAGGTTTTAAAGTATTTAGAAGGTTTCTTTTCCTTTTTTTCCTGAGGTCAATTGTTTCATTTTCAGTGTTTTCTTCACTATTTAGCCCCTCCCCTGCCCTTCACCACTCTGACAATGAGGACAGCATCTTTCCAGTAAGTTTTCTTAAAGAGGAAAAAACTATAAAATTAAACTCTGCTTCTGTTATTGTGAATTGTTTGGATGGTAATTCAATTTTTTTTGTTTTTACTTTCCACGGCACTCAAAAAGCCTTGGGTTGGGAAGTGCCTTTCTGGCGGCGAATAGGGCCCACTTCAACTAGTTGCAGCTGAGGTCAATGGACAATCAGGGGAACTGCTCCTCCCAGCACTCTGACCCAGTTCATTATTTTGGGTCTCACTGTGTTGTCCCTCTGGTGCTGAGGCCACCTGAGCATTGTTTAATGCTCCAGCCTGCCCAGCCCGGATGCCGCTCCCCTCCTGGTCAGAGCTCCTTATTGTGGGCCTCAAAAGCCAGATACCGAGGTGGGATGAGGCTGCCGCAGGAAATCAACTTGAACTGGTACAGGAACTGATTGTAAGATAGCACAAAGCACTGAGTGAGCACTTGTAACGAGAATTTAGCAGTCTCTGATTTCATTTTTCACTGAAAACCAGCACTAGCCTTTTCCAATACTGGGCATACAAAGCAACTAGATTTTTAGCCTTTCCATCAGAAAGCTTATTTCTAAAACTGCTTACAAGAGTAAATAATAACAAATAAAACACACAGAAAGTTATATTAGGGTAAAACCTCTAGCAGGGCCTGTCAGTATTCAAACTGGAAGAAAACAGCAGCATTGCTGCCACAAATTTAGCAAACTCAGAAAGTAACTGGAAAAGGAAATGATTCAGAAACCACAGGTGCTCAGCACCAGGCTGCTGTGCCTTGCTGGCAGCCCAGGGACACAGGCACTTGTGAGACAGCAGGAATCCAAGGCCAGGTTAAAATTAGGGATCATCTCAGAACTGTGCTCAGCCCAGCTCTCCAGGCTGATCTGCACCATGGGAGCAAACAGGTTTTTCCAGGAGAAGAGTGAGCCCAGGGGAGTGCTACCCTGCTGACTGCTTTCATCATACCAAAAAGAAAACTAAAAGCTAATACACCCGAGGGCAGGAAGGGGGGGATGGGGGTGGGGAGAAGGCAAGATGCATACTTGGTTGAATTGGGAAGGGAGATTTTTAAAATTATTTTTTATTTCCAATGTTGTCATGTTTTTCTCCACTATCTTACAAAGCACTTTTCTGTCTGTCCAGTCTTTTACAGCATCATTCAAACTTGCAGTGCTTTGTGGGAGCAAGCATGTACATGGTTGTCTTCAAACAGTGGTGCTAATAATACTGAGACTCTCGTCACAGGAAGTACTAATTCCAAAAAAAAAAAAAAAAAAAAAAAATTAAAAAGTCAAACCATAACTAACATACTTATCTGAGCAATTTAATTCTTTACTTTTAAACACTTTCACCCTCATGAAATTCTGATAGGATACATTCAGCGGTCTTTCATAAGCCTCTCATTTTGCTTGGTCAACTCTTTCTAGTGAACTGGAGAAACTGCACTTGGTGAATAATGGACAAAACTGCTCATCACTCTGCGACAAGGCAGAGCTGCTTTTAAACCGATTTAAAATCGGGTTGTTTTTTTTTTTTTTAATCTCTTCAAAAAACGAGCTATGGACGCCGGAGCCTTGCAGTGCCGCCGGGGCTGCGCTCCCCTCCCGGCCCGGCGGCAGAGACCTGCCAGGCCCCTCCGAAGCTTGGAGAGGCTGCGCACCTCTGCGCAGGGACAGCGGAGGGACCGGCGGGCGCGGTGGGAGCGCGGCTGGACCGCCGCCTCCCAGTCCTGCTCGCATCCTCCACGTAAAGCGGGCTAGTCTGGGGCTTGTTTTCGGGGAAAATACGGCCACAGGCTTCCCCAAGCCGCCCGTCTCCACGGCGACTGTTTCCCACCACTGCCCCCTCGGCGGCCTCGCTCCCGGGAAGCCCCGCTCGGCTCCGGGCCACCGCCGTGCCGGGC
>VXAD01001540.1:415863-450910 GCA_013399195.1 Dicrurus megarhynchus
CGCGCCCGCGGCATCCCCGGCCGAAGGAGCGGCGAGGCGGGGGCTGGCGGAGCGGCCGCGGCACGGACGGGCCGGGCTGGGGCTGCTCCGTGGCCCGCACGGAGCGCGGTCGGTGCCGTGGGAAGCAGCGGCGGGCGGGGGGGGGCGCAGTCGCCGTCCCCGCGCGGGTAGGCGGGCGGGAGGATTCGCGCCGCGTCGGGAGGATGACAGCAGAAATTGTGATGGAAAGATCTGGACCTCAACACGCAGGGCCGTGGAACGACTATAAAGAGAGCAGGCTATAAAGCGCCTGGGACTCCATTAACAATGGAAAAGTGTCTCAGAGAGTGACAATTGGAAACATAAACTTCTGGCCCAGCAATTCAAAAAGCGAAGTCTGAAAACCGCTGCTGAAAGAAACCACATGTTTAAAAGGACTTTTGTCTAACGTTTCCAGAAAGATTTACATCTCTGGCAGAACCAAGAGACAAGACAAATTCTGCATCAGAGGGAGGTACTTGCCCTCCAATAACTTGCCCCTAACCTTAGGGGTAGTGTGTGCATTCCCCCTGGGGACAGTACAAGTATGTAAACAAGGAAATACAAATATATAAGCCCACTGGGGAGGAGTTAATGAAAACAAACACAACATGATGCCTCACAGCTGTTTTGCTGCAAGAATATTAACTACATTGGGATGTGAACCAAAGGTCTGCCAGGGATAGCTGTGGGTAATTCTGACTTCGTGTACTTTGTGACTGTCTGCTTCAGGGACTGCTGAGGGCAGACTCAGGTTCCTCATTTGGGACTCATTGATGTGATTTATAGCTGTGGGAGTTCGGTTCATCGTTTGCCCGAAGTGTTTGCTTAAGTGCTTTGCTGCACAGAGCTGCTTTTCTCAGCTGAAACCTCAAGGCTTTCTGAGGCACCTCAAGAAATGAGGGTCTGAGTCTGACAGGAACTGGAAGAGGTTGTCAGCACAGCTTCCTCACAGTCCTTCAGAGCTGCCAGCCTAAAACATTTCAGCATTATTGCACCATTACATAATTTTTAAGTGTTCCCCCCATGCTTTGTGGGATATGGCTAAGGAATAAAACAGAACAAATGAGCAAGGTTTCCAAATGGACAAAAGCACTGGGTTTCTTTTTCTGAGCTGAAGAAATAGTTATGGTGACTGCTGTGTTCATTTTATTGGTTTCTTTCCATTACTCTTAACTCCTGGCAGCAGCTTAGAGAATCCCTCCCTGTCCTGGATGGTTTCTTCTTTCAAACATTTGCAGGCAGTTGTTCTGTTCACCCTTTCATCATCGCTTAGCTCATTTAATCTTTCCTCATAAGTCAGTCCCTCCCGTTACTTAATTGTGGTGCTGCTTTTCCCTGAACTCCCTCTCAGTTGCTCGTTTATTTTACGGTGACATGGTGGCCAGTAATCCTGCCATTGTTAACGTTTCCTGTTGTGGACTTTTGGGTTATTTTTGTTCGGAGTTACTGCAGTACTTGGAGGACTGAGCTAAGCTTCCCCTGTGAAGAATAATTACAGGCAAGGTCACTGATACTGCAGTAGAAAACATGGTCCATGGATAAATATAGCTGATGGGTTTGGGGATGGAGGCTTAGTGAAGTTCTGGTGGAAGAAGGCCCAAAAATACATCTTTGATAGTAAACACACAACTGGGGCTCCAAATACCTTTGCTCTAGTGGAAAAAGTCTGCTGCCTGCAGAAAAGTGTAATTTATTTGTGAATTCCTGCATTATTTTAAGACCATCTAGGCTGGCGAAATCTGAAGTAACTTTGGGGTATTTATTTTACTAAAATGATAGGCAACAGTAACTGGATTCAACCATCTGTATGACTGCAAGTTTTTGACATGCTTTGATTTCACTGTTGCCTCTTTTCCATTGACTCCAGAGGAATGCGGGACAGGTCACATAAGAAATGTCATTACTCCAAAGTTAGTACATTTGCCTTTTACTGTCAATTGGCCTATTCTGTCATTCATAACTTACAGATTCTCCAAGTGTCATTGCTGCTACTGAGTGCTACCTTGCAGTACTTACACTATGACAGAACCAGGGGCAGGGTTTGATTTGCACCCGAGTTAAAACTTGCAGACCAGCCCCCAAACTCAGTTGAACACTGAGACAGATTGCACTGCCAGTGCTTACATTGCAGTAATCCTCCGTTCATGGAGCCATGATTCTCAAGTGTGATCCAGGTTGAGGATACCTAATCCTGAAGTCTTTGCTCAGCACCAACTGCCAGGATACAGCCCCCATCTTCTACTGATTCCTGCTCAGAGTTCTGTTTTGTTTCCCTTTTTTTCCCCCCCTCTCCAATCCTTTCATAATTTGAGGATGCACCCTGAAAAAACACAAAGCCATCCCATACCCTGAAGTCTGGGGTCTTAAGACCAGCCCTGAAGCTAGGGCTGAGGGGGTGGTGCTACACAGAGCTTGACAGACCATTTACCCTCAGCTTCAGGAGAGATCAGGGTAAGAAAACCAGGATTTGAGTGGCACAGCTCTGTCTATGCTTGGAAGCACACCCACAGTGAAAATGCTTTTCATCAGTCATCTCTCCAACAACTGTTGAAAACAGCATAATCTGCTAACACAGAAACGCTAAATTGCTTTCAGACGAAGCA
Organism: Dicrurus megarhynchus; assembly: GCA_013399195.1. Classification (NCBI taxonomy): domain Eukaryota; kingdom Metazoa; phylum Chordata; class Aves; order Passeriformes; family Dicruridae; genus Dicrurus; species Dicrurus megarhynchus. The sequence goes on from VXAD01001540.1 coordinate 418,488, forward strand.
CTGAAAAACCACTTTGTGATTTGATTCAGCTCAAATCCAAAATGCGTGATTTGACAGCTCTAGTACTTCTTAGCTGCTTGAAGTTTCTGTTAGAATTTATCCTTTCCCTAGTTTATTTTTCTCTAGTTTCACATTTTAACCCCTCTACCCCCAGATTAGTGTTTTTGAAATACAAATTTTAAGTGCACCAGATGTTTAAATAATAGCAGTGCACTGGGAATACAGACTTCTAAAATAAATTGCATGGATGCTATGGGCTCAGTCTGGGAAGGAGCAGGAAAGCTTCAGAGCAGGATGAAGAATACAGTCATTTCTTAAGCCCACAGCATTTTCTAAGTACTAAAACTTGCTTTAATAGAAGGAAAACACTGAAAGGACGTTGATCTCATAAACTCTTTTGTTGTTCCTAAGTGAAGAAGAGCCACATTCATCACTGGTATGATTACAATGAAAGCAGTGTAACTACCTCAGGGAAGAATTTGGCCCAAGTAGATGTCTCTAGAGAAGCTATTGACAGCTGTCCCCACGTATTGTTGAGAAAATACAGAGCTAAAGACATACCAAAAGAAATAGAACTAGCTCCCATTTTTCTGACCTTTGGCTGAACTGGAGCTCCTGAATTTGAAGGCTGCTTTACCTCTGTAACACTTCTGACCATCATTAAGTTTTCTTCAGTGATCTGTCTGGAAACATCTTCCTAACCGAGGAGCTACGCAGCTGTGCCTGGTCTGCTATTGCAGCTCTGAGCCACTGAGCCGTGTGCTTCAACGGGATACAGCATCTTATCTAATTTTAGATGTGATGCAATGAGTGGGGGTAGCTCACATGAGGCAGGAGAGATGGAGCCCAGCAGCTCGAGCTCAGAGCAGGCACTTTATAATTACTAACTGCTACTTTCAAAATAAGAGGCGTTTATTACTACCAATGCACATCAATGGGTGTGATTGAATAAACAAGCTGTAGCAAGGACAAACACTTCTGGTGGAGGGTATTAGGACAAGAGTCAAACAGCAGGCTTGCTGTTCTCAGATGGCAGCTGAGGCTGCCTCAGTGCTGCATGCCAGTCTTCCCCCTCTGATCTTCTCTACTGAAATGCTGTAGCTGGGTCAGACATGCATACAGGCATTCTTCTGCATGGGAACCATCTCTTCCCCTCATTCAAGCACTCTCAGAGAGATGGCTTAATTCAAGTGTGTGGTTTTCTCAACAGCTTTCTGCCTCTCGCCAAGTTAGTCTGCTCATAACCAAACTCATGCACAGAATCTATACATTAATACAAAGAAGCTGTACTTTTAGGGGAGTCTCTACTTGCCAGAGCAGTGACCTCTCCTGACCAGTATCCTGGCTCCGTGCTGTACTGGACTGAGTCACGTGTTACATGATCTGCTCCCCTAGCTGACATCCTGCAAAGAGATAACAGGCTGTCAGTGGTGGTCCAACTTGGATCATGCTTTGGGTTCAGATGTTTTGAAGAGGATTCAAGTGTGTCACTGTCATTAAACCAGCTTAGAATGTCTATGCCTAGTTACCCCCCTCTGAAATTCCACTATTGAATTACCCACCCTTTTGTCCACTGTCTTTAAACAGTTAATTGCAGATCTTTTACTGGTAGCAAACCTGTGTCAATAAATCATATTCTAAAAAGCACAAACAGCACATTCTTAACAAAAATATCTCTTACACATCTAAATGATAAAGTAAATGTTTGAGAAAGAAGGCTCTGAATTTTTTTCATGGTATTTTAAAACAGTCATCTCAAAATAAACAAGAAGAAATGTTTTTTAATCATCTGGAATTTTTAATTTCCTATTTTGCATGAGAACCTGAGTAATCAGACATATGGTATGCTTGTTAGCTGGGAAAGGGTCAGGATTAGAATAGATTCTCAAAATTAGAAAGCACTAAAATACAGCAGCAGTCTTGGCTGCCTAAACTTAATTGTTTTGTGTTAATTGCTGGAATAGATCAACACTGAACAAACACCACACATCTATATGATTCTCTGAAATTCCTCTTGCCTAGCAGGAGAGAGGAAGTCTCAGGGGACTGGGGATGACCTAGTCCATAATTTACCTGCACATGGGATTATCTGATACAGACATAGCTGATAAGGAACAAAATGTGTTGTTTGGTAGCTTCTGTATAAGCTCAGTAGCTTTAAGAGTTGTGAGATTCCTAGCACAGGCTGGTCAGATCAAACTAATAGTATTTTTGGATTTATAGTGCTAAGCATCATTGAGCCAGTCTGCAGTGAAAGCACGCCCTGGTGTAAGCGTTCCTGCTGGGTGTGAAAGTGCAGTCCACGGGCCGCGCTGCTGCCGCCAGGGCAGGTACGAGGGAATGAGTGGCACATCGGTCTCGTTTGGGACTGGTGTCGTTCTTTCAATCAGAAGGGCAATCAGTGGCAGCAGACAGCTCCCAGCACTTCCTGCATCGTGAGACAAGGCCCACGCACAGGGTGAATGGGTACATGTTTTGCTGCTTATCCATGACACAGATCCAGGCCAACTGCACTTCCGCCAGCGGAAGTCGGCGCGGATCCTGCACTGTGCTTCGTTCGTATTCATCAGCCACTTAAAGTGGAATGCACCTGACCTCACTGCAATTATGTCTGCCGTGTTCAGACTTGCCTCCATTTCAGTGCTCACAGGTAAAAGGGTTTTTCTGCTGTTGTTCTTCAGTCATGTATTTGCTCCTTGCCCTTCACTAGGAATAAATTTGAATACAACTACTGGAAAAACATTCCCCCCAAAAAAACTTTGGGATAGTTTACCATTTCAACTCTGGCTGCTTCCCTCTGTTTCAGTGGGGGAACAGCCCAAAAGACCATGTATTTCACTGCAGTGTTTGGGAAGCCTGTTTGGAATAGGCTTTTGTGATGAGGGGGCATAAACAATAGCAAGCTGGGGCCTGCACGAATTGTCAGTCCAATGTCATGCCTATTCAGGCCTCATACACACAACGTGCACCTGATATTTTCATTTTTACTCTTGCCCTTTCTAGGTTGTCAGCGGTTTGGTCTCCACTGGGACTACACCAAATTCAGCCAAGTCAGTGACTTCACACTGAAAGTCTCTACCATTATTTCTAGATGTGCTTTTGTATCCTCCATGCTCTGGCATTCACACAGGTAAGAGATGATAGTCTGAGGGCTCCAGTCTTCCCTTCTCACAGCTGGAGGTGTTTCTGGGGGATGTGATTTGCAGAGTTGTCCAAGCAGTCCAGGCTGCATTGCCAAAACTTCTTATCACTACGAACAACTATTCAGAATTAAGGCTGCGTGTGTTTCCATATACATACATAAAACAAGCCTGCATGCAGCTGAGATAAGAGATAGGGTTGTTTACTATAGCACAAATATAAGGGGATGAAACATCCATGCAAGCTGGTCTAGCTGTTGGTTGAAATGGATGTGGTACATTGCCTCTTTGTTCAAAAAGAGGCTGATTATATACTTACACTTGAGACATTTAAGACTCAAACAATGCTTCAAACAACTTCCCCTTTAGACTGGTTAATAATAATTTAAGAGACAGAACTGTGCATTTTTCTTTGCTTGCCTTCATCTGCTGTATTGTGGTTTTAGAGCACTGTATATGACAAATCTTCCAGGAATCTCAAACACAAATTGAAGTTCCACTGAATCACTTAAAGCAGCTGAAAAACACCATCAGTGAGGCCACACAACTGCAGGGAATGTGATGAATTTCCAGGAATAGGATTGTTTCCTGGAGAGTATTGTGTAAAATACAAGTATAAAGAAGGAACAAAGGTAATGCTAACAGTGTTTGCACCACTAGGCTATTTTAGTTTGTGAAAAGAAGAATGAAGAAAATAGACATGCTGTAAGACCTTTGCTAGGCGAACAGGAAGCCCAGATGTCAAGAGCAGACTCTGAAACAAAGCAGTACAAAATTATCTCAGCATAAAATATAACTTCTCCGTGATTTTATCTTAAAATACCAAATCCACTTTTAGATTGAAAGGAGTCCTAACAGAGAGGTTAAGAGCTCTATGTCCATGCTTCCATACAGCACTGACTAGGTAAAAGGCAATAATTACATAGAAAGAGGTAAAGTCTGCAGTTCTGAGGAGAAAGGAGAGCGATCTATTTGGGCCACACAAGCAACAGGAAATCTGGCCATTTTCATTAAGAAATCAGTTCTGCTGTCTAGGACCTACTCTGAAGCAGAGGTTAAGCAGAGAACTTTCAAAAGAAAGTACCACATAGCATATGCACAAATTTGGCCTCTGTATATAATGAAAACAATCCTTCCAGGAGAACCTTCTGCTCTTTTCCTTCAGAGAGCCTTTGCTCCAACATGCTGGAGGAAGCCTTACTTAAAAATAAGTGGACTCTTACAAGTACAAAATCTGCTACGGTTTCAACCCTGGAAGTGTTTGCTTCTCAGCTTTATCAAGCAGATCTCAGGTCCTGACACTGGTTATTACTGAGTAAAGTCTGCAGCTTCTACTTAGACATCAAGTGTCAAACTCAGGTGACCTTGGGGTTACTGTTCAGTGTTTGTGTTCCTCCTGTTTCAGGCGATACTTGAATGTACAAAGATACTTGGATGGAACACAGAAACAAGGTACAGCACTTCATGAAACAGGTTTTCAAATGCTCTCTGTTACTTATTTACTTTATGGTCCAGCAAAGAGAGAGGTGCAGGAATAAAAAACCCCCACTTATGTGCATCCAAGGATAAGCAACTAGCCACAAGCAGCTTATCAAAGTTTAAAGAACAAGGATATGATACTGGAGTTACTTTTCACATCCACTTATTGCAAAGAACAGCCTGTATCCATACAGCTAAACTCCCTTATTGCCACCAACAGAGCTACACTCAAACTGCCAGCTGGACACGGTCACTGGCCTCTGTGACCCAGAATGTGGCAGGGAAGGGTGCAGACCAGCCCAGAGCTGTGCCATGGATGCACCACAACATGCAGGATGAATGGAGAGCATGCTACTGCCTGGGCCCACGCCCAGTGCTGCTTTAGCTTACCCGTGCAGACATTTCTGCACAGCTGCAGAAATATCTGCACACATGGGGAGGGAAGGAGGGAGGAGAGGGCAGCAGAGCCACTTCCCTCCACAGTACCATCAGCTTGTGCCAGCTCATGCTATTCATGGAATTTCAGCTCAGCCCTGACAACAGCACGATAGACAGACCTCCTCCAGGCTTACACTGGAAAAACACGCAGCAGTGCCAGCCTACCAAAAGCCATACGCCAGCTTTCAACAGAGAACAGGAACACAATTTTTTGCCCTGCACCTGTATTTTGCCATTACCTCCACAGCATCTCAGCGGTGTGGCCTTTAATCTGTGCATCACAGTATGACTCCCCCACACAAGGCACTGCTGTGCAGAGGTACTGAGCTAGTCCTGAGGAGCTGGGAGAGCTGCCTGGCACAGCCCACAGGCCTTTGCTTATAGCCCAGAAACAGTCAAGCTGCATTAGCTGAAAAGGAAGACAGCAATGCAGACAGCCCAGCCAGAATGGAGAGCAGTCTGCATTCCCACTTCTGGCATGTTTCTTAAAAACAGTTGAGGACAGAACTCCTACAGGATAAGGGGAAAAAAAAAAAGTTGTAAATTACTGTTTAAGTTCCTTTTTTTTCCAGTCTAACAAATAAAGCCCTACTACTGGCTCAAATTCTATGAATTTGAGAAGAACACTAAGTCATTATGAAAAACTAGAAAGACAGGAAATGATGAACAACTTTCCAGCAAAAACAACAGCAACAATGAAAACCCTAATTAGTTAAAGCCTTGATAATTACACCCAGGATCACCCAGACAATCTTGTTTTGTGCCTTTGGATAGGTCCATCTTCCTTTTCTCTCTCCCATCTTCAATGTTTATGTTAGACTGTGCAGATAAAGTTAAAAGCTGAAAGGAGTTTTGGTATGTATAGATGTACACTTGAAACTCTGATCCATACTCTCAGTAAAAGTATTGCTTTCTTTACCTCTTTCAAAGTTCATTAAATGTGGAATGGATAAATTGACCCAGAGGTTACTGCTTTTGTAGTAACAAATACAGTTTCTGCAGTTTTCTTAGGAGGAAGACTATTTACATCATTTTCCCAGAGGTAATTAGGTAAAGCATAAACATTAATGATGCAATCTCTGTCATTCCTCTAGTAAATACTGAATGTGCTGGTTTACTTCAAACAAATAAATCAAAAGAAGTCTCAGATATACAAGAGTTCCTTCAAGTTGCATGAAGGGAGACAACTGGCTACCTAGGGGAGAAAGATAGTGTTTCCAAAGTGTTCTGGCCAAGAAAAAACCTCAAAGATTAAGTTAAAACACCAAAAAATCTGTAAAAGGGAGGGCACTTTTAAATAACTCAAGTATGAGGAAATCTTCAGGGACACTGATCTGTAGACCAGGCTTCATTCCTTCAGCTGCTTATGAAATGACGCAGTATTAGACTTTTCCTCCTTGCTTTCAGTCAGTTTTCTCAACTTCCATCCAGTTATGAAACAGTTTATCAGACTTCAGACTGATTGCATGCTTCTCCAAGCTAGAAACAGTAAAAATCATCTTCAGGTAGGAATGTAAAGACAATACCTGTGTGTCTTGAAAAACCTAGGGATCCCCAAGAGTCCTGATGCTGATAAAGCCTGTGTTGTACTGACAGGAGCCCCTGGCTACACACATTAGCTGAAAGACCTACAACTCTGACACACAGCTATGGCTCCAGACAGGTTTTATTCTATCCTCTTGGCTTTGCCACTGTTCTCCAAGGCACTCACCAAAAGCTGACTTAGGCACAGAAAGGCAAAGGCCTTCAGATTTATTATTTTTTTGCTCCTGGTACCTTTAAAAAGCTCACACTGAGAAATTACTAACTCCTGTCTTTCATCTTCTGTCCTCCTAACCTTGGAGAGTGGCAGGATCAGGAACATGCCATCATGAACATTCAAAGTGTTTGGAGTATGTTCTGCTACAAGCAAGCAACCATCCTATAATGATGTGGTAGTTGGTGCTCCAGTTGGAGAAGGTGATGTTGACCTCTAGTGACTAGTCTGGGGATACCTGGTGGCCTGATCACAGCGAAACGTTTCTGGGAGCACCTAGCCAACAATTGCACTGACGCTGGCACATGAGAACAGTCACCCTCTTCATGGAAGTGAGCAGTTACACATCCCTTCCATGGAACAGAAACACCCAACTGAAACAAAGACCCCCAAAAGACTGCTATATAGCATCAAATATGCATGCAGAGAGACTTAACTACAGGACAACTGCACAGTGGCTGCAAACTCAAGAGAGAAAATGCACCCAGAGTGAAAGGACTGAACTAAGCAGTCCATGGTGATAGACATCATGGTATAATCCAGGAGAAAATCAGAGGGTGAAGAGTCAGTTAGGAAAGCACCTGAGCTGGAAGCAATGTATTAAATAGATTTCTCAAAACACTGAAATGAAACAAAAAGTGACAACTGGGATTCACTGCAAATAAGCAAAGCAGCAGAGGAACACCCCAACTAATCCACTGTCTATTTGTTTGCTGACATAACCCAACACACACAACATTTTGCCAGATTATAATGAAAAATATTATTAGACACTTAAAAATGCGTCATCAGCAAGCTATGGATTTGATTTTTAAATCTCATTCATTCTACATAATGAAACAATTTCTTCAATTATATTTGAACATCATGGAGAGAATGTTATATTGCACATTCATAGAATAAAACCAGAATACAATACATGATGCCTTAGGAAGTTACTCAGAACTTATCTACAGAGTCAAAATTACAAGTGTTTTATTTTCCCAGTTATTCAAAAGAAATGAAGAAAAAACACTTTCCAGCAGAACCACTCAAGATACCTGAAGAAAATAACAGATATTCAAGAAAAGGTTAAACAACAAAAATGACTTGAGGACTGGGAAGGAGAGTACATTTCAACCCAGTGGGACAGCCTGAGCAATGTAGTTACTGTAGTGCCCCATGAAGACAGAGATACCAGCCAAAGGGAAATTAGGTGAGCAGAGCACGCTTCCAGGTGACTATTCTTACATGGATTGAAAGTGGGAAGAAGATGAACAGAATTTCTATTCCCTCCAGAACTAAGCTGTTTCTCAATGGAAAAGGACGTCTCTTTTCCTGAGACATTTTCCATTTAATACAACTTTTGTAATAGTAACATCCATCTTAATAACCCAGGTTGTTTCTCAGCTTGGACTAATTAGCATCAAATCAGGGCAGACACCCTGACAGCAAAAGGTAAACTGCAAATGCACATTTTGCATTCAAACCCATACATTAAAGCAAGGAATTCCTTAGTGTTTTGCTATTTGGGTAGTGCATTTCCTTTGCACACAGTGAGGACAAACTGGTACTGCTGCCCCCCATTAGCTTTCCATTCCTGGTTTCTAGTGTATTTCTCCATACTGCAGAGACTGGAACTCAAGGATGTGTTTACAGTCAAACCTCAACTTATAATTTGTATTTAATTCATTTAATTTAATCTGTTTATATAATTTGTAATTAATTCATTTAAATGCTTTTTTCAAACGGTCTTTGCAAAGCAGATGCCGGTACCTGAAGCGCTGTCACGGCTCCCAGCCAGTCAGGCAATAGCGCCGTCAGGGGGAGACGGAGCGTACAATTGCCTGAGGCAGTGGAAAGTATGAGAATGCACTAGAAATGCCTTATGAAAGTTCTTGGAGCATTTCAAAGCTGAAATAAATTGGCATCTCAATAGGAGATTAAAAAAAAAAAGAAAAAAGAAAAAAAAAACCAACCAAACCTACTGCAGAGCTTTACAAATGCTCGCTTTAGCTTCCTGGGCAATAGCTGATCACTTCTGAACACTTAACCAGTAGCTTAAGTTTTGAATCTTTAATTATCATACACACATACCTTTTACATTTGTGTCACTGTTCTTAAATGACTGCAGTCCTTTTGTTAGCCTTCCTCACCATATGTTATCTCCCTCAACTGGAGATGTTCTCAGGACACATTATCATTTTGGGAGGGAAAGGCAAAGATATGATTTGACAAATATGTCAGGTCCCCACTTGCACAGGATGAATTTTCCATGCTTCACTAGCAATCTGATTCAGTATCAGTATAGTCAGCTTACACAAAAAAAGCTCTCTGATTTTTTAGCATATTACTTTGGCTGAGAAAAAGTTCAGGTAAACGCTACTCCCTCCTCACTGACCTATGGACTAAAATAACTGCCGAAGGAGCCATTGACTTAACTCTATGAAGATGGCAAAAATACAGCTGTTAGCTAAACAAGTGCTAAGGATGCAAGAATAAATACTGATAAGGGGAGACTCAGACCTACAACCAAAGCTTTCCCTTCCAAATAGTATTTTTCCAGTATTCTTTGCCAGCTCAATTCTTTCAATATATAGCAGGGACCGCCTCTAGAATTACTGAGTTTGCCTCCCAATCTGTATGTTTCTTACTCCATGTTTTATAGTTGGATATGACCACTATGTAGGTCACATTTCTATCTACAGATGATCAAAAGTGGCACAGCCACTGAAATAATCAGCCCTACTGTGCCCATCCCAGCTCTTTCTCTCATGCCAGCACAAGCCTGAATTCTCCTACATACCAGGCTGTAATTTTGTCATCAGCTGGACCCTAAGGGAGAGGCAGCAACCACAGTGGTTTAGCATCTCCCTGACCTCAAAACAGGAACCAAAGGAATGTTTACCTAGACACTCAGGAGGTAATTGTCATCTAGAAGCTTTAGGGGACTTCTTTGCCCTATGGAATTATTACTACAATTAAAACTCACGAGTGGGCTGTTAATGAAAAAAGGCAGTTGAAATCAACTGGCACACAGTTAAAGACAGAAACTTCTGAAAAATTCAAGAGGGATTTTGCAACTTAATGGAGCTCAAAGCCTCATTAACCATAGCAGACTTCTGCAGCACAGCTTTGTTATTTTCCTTAAAGAAATCCCAAACCAACCCAAAACAACAAAACGGCAGCTTTTTTCAGGGAAGAAAATTTCCCAAACCTCAGCTTGTACCCTGCTCCACTTCTGTTTTGAGTCTGCAGTGTCCTGGAGCAATACTTGCAGGGAGCAAATGACTGAGATCTGAACTGATTAGGCCTGAAGTCTTAAAAGACAAGTTGTCATGCACTATTTGCTACTTCACTGCTGACTCAAGAACATTCAGCTTGTGTGCATATTCCACTTCCCCATCTGCTCACTGCTTCAGCTTCTCTCTGACAGTTGTGCATTTCCAGTACAAACATCTTTGATATATTAAGAACTAAGTGCAGGGCAGCGTAAAACATGCAGCACTTTTCATCAAGGTATCAGAAGCACTACTCTATTGACTATTAATCTTTATTTGTGAGCTTAACTTATTAAAAGCCTCCATTTTAACATAATAAATAATGTAACTATGTATGGTAGCCTAGTGCAACCTGAAACATTATGTAGAATTTCAGTCTCCTTTGCTATGGAATATGAGGCTCTGTTTATATCTTGGTGGATCTGTGTAAATCTGTGGCAATGAAAATCAATCTGTCTTTATAAGGTGCTAGCAGTATTAAATCCAGAAAAACAGGAAGCTATAGCTGAAAGCAAGGCTCAGTAAATTTAAAACGTTGTACCTAAGTTTATCAGTTTTCTCTGAAGCAATGCAGGAAAGAATATGTTATCAGTTCAGACTGTTTAGTGGATTTATTTCTCAAGCCAGCAAAACCACACACACTTGGCATAAAAATGGATTTAAATCACATAAGAGTCATATGTACTTGCCTTTGACATTGTTGCTTGTTTCTAGCCATTTTGTATACCAGAAAACTTATCTATTTCCTTTTCATGCATATGTTATAATTTACATCCACAGAACAGAAAGAAAACAAATCTTTGTTTTACAAGATTCTTTTACCAAGACATCTTGAAGAACGAGTTGAATAACTTTTTCGAAAGAGTTATTTGGAATGGTATGAATACCCTGAACTTCCACTGGCTTTGGGTGGAAGTCAAGCACATTCACTAAGCAGTTACTCAAAAACTCAGCACCTTACAGAATCAGTCCCCTGCACAGCCCTCAAGTTACTTCAGCAGTTTTCTTTAATGAGACAGACTGCTTTGAAGGAAAAACTAGCAGTAGCTCTCATCAGCCAGATTAAGGAACTGATTCAGGAGTGAAAATGGCTTGCTCTACAACAGCTGGACTAGCTTCTACTCTAGCTTTTCTCTCCTCTTCAGTTTTCCACCCCCACTACAGGAGTGCCTCTGTTGCTCTGACATAGCCACTTTGTCTACCTCAAAAAGCAATGCCAACTTCACGTCGCCTTAACACACACTGAAATACAACAATTCAGCAATTGCTGCTGGAGAACCAGAATCATCGCTAAGTAGCAGAAAACTTTCTATGGACCACAGGAACTGCTATCACTGCTCCACAACAGAGCAATAACCTAGATAAAACACAAGCAACTCAAGGAAAACTGACAGTGTTAGGGATAAATGAGCCCACATATTCACCAGTAATCATGGGTTACACATCATGAGTGTGATTATTTTCCCTTCTGTTCCTAAATTTTCAGGCAACCATTGCAGCCACAGCAACTGAGCATATCTGTTATCTGATAACAACAGTTCAAGACATGCTATTTATAAACTCTTGAAGAGTTTTTTTTAATCTATCCTTACACTTCCCACTTATTAATATTTTATTTTAAATAAACGTGTTTAGTGTATTAGTGTGTTCTAAGCCTATTTAATACCAGATTTGGATTCAATAGCTATGTACATGCATATATGTAGCTATATATATATTATAATCAATGTGAAGAAGTCATGGCCATTGGTTGTAATAATGCGCTAATGTACTAATAATGTAATAAGGCAGCCAAGGATAATTACTCTGCAAGCAAATACAAAGTAGCACCCTAAGCAGTTATCATAAGGGGAGGTTCTGATCTTTGTCCTGTTCTACTGACTTTTGATACTTGCCAGACTGTACCAGACTAATTCAGCTTGTTAAACCAGCAGAAAACTAGTACACTAAAGTGTTTTGCCAGGCTTTTGCATAGAATCAGCTCAGCATAAGGTCCAGCAAAAGCCAAAACAATGGTTAGAGGAGAGGGTCAAAGCACAGAGGTCAGAGGACTGGGACCTCCCCAGTGATGATGAACACACACCTTTAGCTATAATAAACACCTTCACTAAAAAAACCCACCGAACTGTCTCATCACAATTTTATGTGTTTTTGCTACTAAGCAAGGCCAATTTCACCCGATCAATCAATTCACTATTTACTTGCAGGTTAGGTATGTTTGCAATGAAGAGTAGTGAGCTAACTTCCTTTTCCCCCTTGCCATCCATATACTAGAAACCTGAACCCTGACTTGAGAGATTTTCAGGTTGCATTGCCAGGGAGATTGCAGTGACTGGCTTTTCTACATACCTCCTGTTACAGTTTTCATCCCTTCACACTTTTCAAATACTTGCTTTGCAACATCTTTTGACAAGAGTATTGGTTCTGCAATAGATAGATATGCAAGTATAGGGAGGGGAAAAGACAAAAAATAACTTTCATTCAGTGGATTATAAGTAACATTTATAAACAGTAGCAGTAAATTTAGAAATAGTGTTTTTATAAGAGGAAAAAAGCAACAGCAAGTAATAAATGTACCTGTTTAACAGCAGGCCCACAAGCACTACAGACTGATACCTCTCTGTGTTAAGCATCGGGCTGCCAGAACTGCCTATGAGCAAGTTACACTTCCCAAGAGCCTTGCTGGGCTAAGTAGTAACAACAATCTCTCAGATCTCTCCCATTACTTTGAGCAATTATTCCTCTCCCTTCTCTCTGCAGGTACACACATTTTCATCCTCTCTTCTCCACCTCTTCAAGTGTTAAATGCATATGACTTGCATATCCATACTACCCGAAAGTCTTTTAGCTGGCTCCTACAAAGCAGAGCGCACATTTGTACAAAATAATAACAAATTCTAGGTTAGTAGAAGTTGAACTAAGAAGGAATGGATATTCACATAAATGGAGTAACATAAAGAAGCAACAAGACAAAGATGTAATGGTTCCTTTACTAAACACACTAAACTGAGATAATGCCTAAATCCTTTCAGATGCCAGTCCAGCCCAGAGTGGGTTGCTACTGCCCCCTCCATCACCTACATGTCCTAGCAATGGAGCACTGGGATAAAATCTTCATGTAATGCCAGGATGGAGACTTCTCCAGACACAGGAATTCCTGAACCATTGCTGTATCCTTCAAGCATATAGGATGTAGTGTCACTGCTTTCTTCTTCCTATGAACTACTATTCCCCCTCCCTTGCCACAGCCTACATTACTCGCTATCATGATGGTGCTATCAAACACTGCAGTCTCTGGTTTCCCTCTGGGAAATGCACTACCATGCTTGCACATTTGAGGGACTTGCCCACCCAACAATGCCAAATAAAGTGTGAGAGCTTGATTAATTCCTGATTTCCAGAAATATTCAAAGTTCTGCAAAATCCATCCTAGAAACAATCCACAGGATGATGTGCCTCCTGCTTTCAGGACTTGCAGCCATATATTTGCTCCTACATTGTTCTCAATAATCCTGGCATTTACTGGGGAAGAAAGGGAAGAGAAAGAGTTACTTATTAGAAGTGATTACAGAACGAACTTCAGATTACATTATTGAAGATGGAAAGGCCACATAACCAAGGAAGTACGTTAACACGATGAAAATCTATTGACTAAAAAAATTAAACTATTAGAGCGACAAGATGTTGCCATGAAAACAAAATATATGAATCTGTAAGAGTACGAAAAAACATTTTTAAAAATCATCATCTGCCTTATTTTATTAACACTACCTCCTTGAAACAGGTAAGCTGCATCATTTTTATTAGTTATTTCATTTCATCTCCAAGAAGAAAGGGCTACAGTTCTGTAAAACTTACTAGGAAGGTTCTTATTTTGAAAAATAAAAAGCTAGCGCTTGAAAATGTAACACTACTTGCATATCTGAGCTTTTTCCTTATCTTAAAAACATGGAGTCAAACCCAGGCCCACAGAAAAAGCCATGAGGTATCATCTCGCATTTCAAGAGAAATAAGATGTTTGAGCTCACATCATGTGCAATACTTGAAATACATTGATGATTTACCACAAGCAGCATTATTTATGGCAGTTTAGCCACAGGACAGCTGTATGTACCGAGCTGGGAAGAGAATCATTGCCAACCTGCTGCTCCCAGTATAATTCCAGTCTGCATTTGATACTTACCCAGCTCACAAAAATCAAAGTGGGAGACTTGGAAAAGGTTCTGTAGCAACAATTAAGAAGGAGGCTTAGTCCTAAATCAACACAAGAACTTCTCTCCTAGTCCAGAATATGAAAACTGTTTTGACATGGAGCATAGTGTTCATTTCCCACTACTGTTCATTATCTTCACACTTCCCTGTGGAAGATAGACCTGCTACCACACAGATACAGTTAGCTGGAAGCAGACTTCTGAGCTTTGCATTAAATGCAACATCTCTTACAAAAAATAAAGAACAGTTCATAGAATTGTAATGCAAACAAAAATTTAATCTTTAAACGAAATGTTCATGATACGGAAGTCACAATACAAAGTTCTTAAACACAATACAACACAAACAAGTTGAAAAGCCTTTTTTGATTGGAAATGATTTTTTATACAAAGACTAGATGCCAACAGCATTATTGTACAAAGTTTGACAGTGGAGTCATAAATTGATTCCCTGAAAATTCCCTCATTTTGAAGAAATAGTGAGTATTAAGGTGATGGCTGAAGTGAATTCAAGGAATTCAGAGTTACATTTGTCTCCACCCTCAATTCTAAGCACTTGGATTAGGTTTCATGGTACAAAAGGGATAGTAAAGGCACACTGTGGTTTGAAAGCAAGGCTAGACATTATAGCCTTTACACTTTCCGGCTTTTGTCTGGGTGTTTTTCAAACACCCAAACATGCAGCTAAAATAATCCAACCCTCCTGAGGGGGTGCAGAGTGAACAAATTAAAGTCTGCAAAAAAATGTAACCCATTTAGCCTATAAAACAATATTACTATTAATTATGCATTTGGGTGATTCCTCAAATCCTTTGAGGCTACCATTTTATAAATGAAGTACCTTTCTCCAAGTTATTTCTGTTATTTCACTCCTGACAGAACTAGTGTAAAATGCACATTTAAGATAATTTTTTGCCTTCATCAGTTTGACTGATTATGGAAAAGGACTGATGCATTCCTAAAAAGGTGAAGCTATTGGCCAAGTCAGTTACTTGCTGATTTAACTTTTTCAACAAAGCTTTCCAATTTAGAAACAAAGCTTTAAAGAAAATGCTCATTTAATCTGATATAAATTACTAGACTGCAAGTCTTACATGTCACATTCTGGCATAAAGTGTTCTTTAATGTTAAGTTATGAAGTCCAGACAGGCCTATTGCAATTATTAACACAGGTCTTGCCATAGGGGTGTAAATCAATGCATTGTGGTTTAATCACATGTACCACAACTAGCTCTGTTGGTGAACCATGTCAATTCCCACGGGACTGTTATACAACTCAAAATTAGTTGACAGAGTATGGAGGAGTTATATGCGGACATTATGAAACACTGTTCCAGCAGCACTAGTCTGCACATCAACACAAGTAACCAGTTTAAACATTTCTAGAACTACATAGAAAGCAATAGTTTTACCACATTTTGGTTCCCTGAGAAGAAAAGTGCTCCAACTACAAAGGTCTTTGGAATGCCATCAGTGCAGTGGATAAACATGCACCTCTTGCACTGCTCCTGCAAAGACATCTACTTTCATGTTGATCAGATTTGTTTGGGCATTTTCATTCAAAATAAACTTCACACTCCGCAAAATTGGCAGTGGAATGGCAGCAAGAGATGACTAAAAGTAGTCTAGTACTAAAACTAGTTTTATCTGTGATGATTTGTTATTACAAACTGGAATGCAGTCTGTTAGCACACTTCTTGAACACAAAGTCATTAAGGGCACAGTTTACTTCATCTGTTTAACCCATAACTGAGATTGGTTTTCCAAAACTTTTTGTATTATGTTAAAGTTTTAAAATAAGTTTTTGGAAAGCATGCTAACCTGTTCCTTCCCCGGGGGAATAACTTATGTTTTTAGTGAACATGATAAACATCATGACAATTAAGACTTTAAATATAATAAAACAGCGCACAGCAGAAGAATGAAGTCAGGAAACATTTTATTTCCATCCAGTTTTGCAAGTATTAAGGATGGCATAAGAGTTTATCCCACCACTATGATTTATGAAATTATTACATCCCTAGAAGAGGCAAAGCTTATATTGCTTCCTGTCTTTTCCTCCTAAGTGCTTATAAGATGTGTGATTATTTAGTTTGTTTTATCTGTGTCCTTCTGTCCCTATCTAATACAAATGTCCTTAATCCTCTCCCCAATAACTGGGTGTGGAGAACCTGCACTGAGGCGGTCAGTAATGAGAGGTTATAAAAATATTAATCAGCAACATACACTACACTAACACCTGGGATGCTCACAACATACAGAAGACACCTTTGCAACTATATTGTGTTCCGTTTGCCATCACTGTCTCTCAAGATCAGTAATGTAAGATTCGTTCTCTAGGACATGCACACAACAGTCACTTCAGATTCTTCTGATTCCTCCCAATTTCTAGGCAACAGTTAATTTTATATTTACTATTTTTAAGACAAAATGCTGAAACCAGTTCTAGGTATTTAATAGTAAGATTCAAATGGCATCTTCCACAATTATAGAATTAATGCTTAGTACTTGTCAAAAGCCTTTAAAAATTAAGTTATGATGAAAAATTACTTTCAGTATACCCCATGCAAATAAACTGCTCAAATAGTTTAAACTCTTAATTTAATACATCCTAAGTTAGAGAAGAATTCATATTTAGAAACTAATTCCAGACAGTTCTTAGACCTCATGGCAGGAGATGAAACTGTTTAAAATCATCACTATCAACAGAAAAAATTCTCATAGGAAAAAAGTATATACACTCTCACTATAGCCAGGCAATCACCTCTTCCATTTCAATACTACCATAAACATTTAGATGAATTATTTCAATCAGTAGAACCTAAACAACAATTCATGTTCCAAAATTTTCAAACATGTTTACCTGTAAAAGGCTGCATCTTTTGTTTGAATCTAAATAAAATTTTCTTTTCCAATACAATCGACTCAGTTCAATGCATTTAAGACTGATTTGTAAATTGCTCTCTCTCCTTCACTCCTCTCTACCTATACAGATCTTTAGAGAGATATTAAGCAAGACATGTAGAATGCAATGATGCAGAGTTTCATTTTAAACTTAGGACTTATCTGAGCATGCCTGCAAACGCTCTCTTACACGAGGTGGAAGTGTTTTTAACAACCTTTCTTCTACAATTAGATTATTTCGCTTTAAGAACTGACATTCTTCCAGTTCAGCAGGAAGTGATTCAAGATAGTTTCCAATGAGCTCTAAGTGAACAAGATTCAGTAGCTGACCCACAAAAGGGGACAAATTCATCAGACTGTTATTTCCCAGAAGAAGAAATTGCAGCTTTTTGCACTGAAATAATCCATCAGGCAGCACTTCAATCTAGAAAAAGGAAAGAGAAGAACAAAAATGAAGTACATTAGAAGTTGTTAGCCATGTACAGCTGCATGTTTTGACATTTCCCGTTTTTATTTTAGGGTAAAAAACCCTCTTAGTTTATGAAAGGAAAAGGAAGACTGTAATTTCTCTATCATTATGTGATCAAGTGCTTGAGAGCACTACAATGGTTTTATTATACCTGTTTTGTTACAAAGCTGCTTAGCTCCTGGCACACGCCAAGCCTGGAAGGGGGAGCACATCCATGCGTGCATGCAGAGGAGTGCAGGGGGCAGGGGAGAGGAAGAGCCCACTACCTCCTGAGAATCACTTCAGAACAAGCACAGACTGTGGAGAGACATCAGCAGCTCCTGTTTTGTGAAACCTGTACAAGCAGTTATCTGTGCAGTACAGTAATCTTGGCCCACTCTACTGACACATAACATCCAAAACAAGGCTCACCAATAAAAATAATTATAAGCCTCAAAAGAAGTCACAAGCCCAAGCCCCACACTAACGAACCAGACAGTTTAGCACTGCTGATGAGGCTACCAACCATTAATTATTTCCCTCTTCCCCATCATACACCTGAGCTGCTCATCAACCAGCCGTTGATTCACTTTAGCTTTCAGTTTGACATTTTAAGGTAAAAATTAAATGCTGTTCACTTCCATTAAAATACTACATAGGATTGACAGCTGCAGGGAAAGGAAAGATGTGTTTCTGCAGCCATGTTAACCTATACTGTCTCTGGATCAAAGCCCTTAAGCTGCTACAGACCACGATAGTACTCATTCAGTATTAGGTGAGCTTTGCTGATTCCAAAGCTTTAGTAATTAAACAAGCACCACCCCTTTTTTCTGGGTTCGTTTTAATCATGAACACCACAAAAGCACTTCAAGCTAGAGGCTGTTCCAGAAGAAATAGTAGGTTAAATCTATTTTTGTTTTTGAGTAGTAATTCAAAGTTCTACTTACATGGTTTTTTGTCAAAGCCAAGTACTGCAGGTTGGTCAGATAACCGATTTCTTCAGGGATGGAGGTTAGCTTATTATAGCTAAGATCCAAATAGTGTAACTTTCGACAAAGAAATAGCTGCAATGGAACATTCTTAATATTATTATAATTTAGATACAACTGTTCCAGGTTTGATAATGCACCAATCTGCACTGGGACATATGAAATACTGTTGTGCCACAATTTTAAGCAAGAAAGATTTTTAAGATGTTGGAAACTAATTATTTCTTCCACTGTTCTGAGGTTATTTTCTTTTAAGTCAATTTCATGCAAATTGTTTAGGGTAAAAATGGAATGGGGAATGCGCTCTAAATCACAGCAGATTAATTCCAAGGTTCTCAGGTTTACCAGCTTCTTCAGGTTATTTAGCACTATCAGTTTATTTCCCTCATTGTTGATAGACAAGTGTTGTAAAGAAGGCAGAAGATCTGTAATCACTTGAGGTATACGGGAAAGGTTGTTCTTTAAGTGAATGGATCTCAGATTTTTTAGCCCCTGAAAGCCGTCATTGTATATGGAGTTGTGATGATCTAGCATGAAATATCCTGTTAAGCACAATTCTTGTAGGTTTTTTAGATGAAAGACCCAAAAAGGAATTCTTCCCATCTCACTAGATTTCAAACGCAAGGTTTTCAGATTTTCTTCTAAAAAGCTGACTGCTGGATAATCCATTGTTAGTGATGAATGATAAACATTGAGTTCTTTGAGATTGACAAGCTGGGTCACAGCTGAAGGAAGTTTGGCTTCAGGAATAAGTTCCAGGCTTAGGACTTCTATTTCTGTCAGTTCAAAGACACTGTCTGGAAGACCATTTAACATGAAGAGGTGAAGTTCAGTCTTGTCTTGGGAATTTCTTACTAGTTTATTTTTCAGTTTTTCCACTGACCATTCATTGTTAAGATTTATCTGTTTGAGTTCGTTCTCACTCAAATCAGACAGGAATATTGAGAATCGTTGGGAATAAAGAGGATCATACTGATCTGCCAAGTGAAGAATAAATGCAAAGTCATTCTTTACATCAGGTATATCAGTGTAATTACTTTTCTCTCTCAACTTCTCAAAAGAGTATTGCTTAAGTGAACTTCTTAACATCCACCACAAACTATAAGTACAAGTTAATCCATAGAAGATCACTAAAACAACATAAAATGAAGCCAAAACTTTAAAAATTTCTGCTAGCGAATAAACACACTGGTACCTTTTGTAGCCTGTGAAGGCCTGAACATTAACTACACAATCAATTTCAAGTGTAATAAAGGATAAATAGTAGGGGACATAAATTACTATTATGACAACTACAAAGACTTTCACTATAATCTGTTTCATATACACCGTGTATACAACATCCTTTTCTTCAGCATGTACTCTGAATTTCTTCACTTTTTCAAATATAGCTTTAGCTTGTTCCCCTTCTTTTTTATCAAGAACACTTGAATTTTCTCTTCCAGTTGTTTCCAAGCCAGGTTGTGAATATGGCAGGGACTGTCTGCTGGCCCCTATGTCTCCTGAACACTGAGGTGATGAAATCACTGTTTTTGATTTGGCTATCGGCAACTTCCTCGCAGACTGCTCAGCAACTGTTTCTGAGAGGGCACGCGTTGTCCACGGAGAGTCAAAACACTTCTGAAGAACAGCTACAAAGTGCTCAAGCCTGGAACTTGTACTAGGATAGTAAAGCCAGAAATTACTGCAAGCTGCAAAAATAAAGGTATGCAAAAGCACTAGGTATGGAAAAAATTTGGCAAACCAGTGAAGTTGTCGCTCATAACATACTGCATCAATGTAGGAATACTGCTGCCGATGGAGATAATTCTGGATTTTAAGCGGGATGATTATCGGTGCTGTTGAGCTAGCTGACATGTTAAGGTTGGCTTTAACTAAATCCCAAGGCACAGCACAATGATTGTCAAATTCCAGCTTGCAAGGAAGACAACACAATACTCTGGTTTGAGTAAGCTGGAGAGCCCCAGCAAGCACAGCAAGTAGCAGCATTATCATGGTGAGGTAATACCAGAAGACATCCCACCATGGTTTTAGTATGTGGTAGGATGACTGGGCATCTGCTAAGCATTTGAGTTCTGTTAGCGTGATCATGACTTTCACCTGTGAGAGAACAGCAGCTGGTAGAAGAAAAAAGAAAAGGCATTCTTAGATAATTGTTAAAAACAATTTTTCTCACCATTAAATACTTGAAGTTTATTACCATTTTCACAGTCTTAAATATGTGTAACATGTGGCTTGGACTCCAGAGCATAGCGAAAGGATCCAAGAACTTCTGGAACCTGACCCCAGCCATCATCTCATGGATTTATTTTAAGGAAAGGTACTTGGAGTACAAAAACTTAAAAAGTGAAACTAGCACGAGAGATTAGGAGAAGGTGTATTTTAACCAAACGTTTGGGTACTGCTCCAGTAGAAGCAACAAGCAGGTATAAGTTAAAGTGGCTGATGTATTATTAGCAGGCCTTCACTACCATCATAAACTTACATAAGTGATTTCTTATTTATGAAGAATTTCAAAATCAGAGTGGTATATTAACATGATGGCTCTTGTAATTTAGAACTTTCTACCAGATTAAATAATTCCACCCAATTAAATATATACAAATTCCCCAAAAGCCATTTTGTATTACATATTCTTATGTATAATTCTCCATCTTCTCCCATCAAGAGAATTAAGCATATTGGCAGAATAAAAATTAAGGTGGCACAATTTATTATTGTTCAATATTGTTATATATATTTATATAAAAATGACACATTTAACTCTCAGAAGCATAGGTTTGATTCATACTTACTTTACTAATTTAAGAGAATAAAAAACACAGCACTGCTCAGTCAGGAGGTCTACACCTTTTAAAATTCCTTGGACATGCCATCTTTACATTTGTCTTCATTCTGGATGGAGAAAATATTGAATATACTTATTTGCAATGCCTTAACCTAAATAAAGAGCAAAGATTTCAGCTTGCATTAGAACTGCTGCCTCATTGTGCATCCATTAAGCTCTGCATTGCTACAGCTACATGAAATGGAACAGTTTGTACTCAGATGTGATCATGCAGAATGTGAAGTAAAAGTTTTGCAGTTACATCAACACAAAAATCCCCAAACACTGAGGGGAAACTGCCTACAGCTAGCCCTATTTCAGTGAGGAAGTAATTTTTTTTGCCCAAATAACTATGAACTTGTTACTTAGGAAACTGACCCCCACCTGGCTACACCCTCCTTTAAGGCAGTTGTAAAGACTGTTAAGTTCCCCTCTGATCCTCCTTTTCTCCCAGCTGAGCCCCCCCAGCCACTCCTCACAGACCTTGTGCTCCAAACCCTTCCCCAGCTCCGCTGTCCTTCTCTGGCTTCACTGCAGCACCTCGGTGTCTTTCTTGTTATGAGACACCCAGAACTGGACACAGCACTCAAGGCAGGACCTCACAAGTTCCCAGCACGGGGAACTGCCCTGGTCCCCCTGGCTTCACTGTTTTTGATACAGACCAGGATGCCACTGGCCTTCTTGGCCACCTGGGCACATGCTGGTTCTTGTTTATAATATGTTGGTACTGTACATTTCAATTTTAAACAGAGCTGACAAACTGTTACAAAAATTCAAACAACAGCTGAAACTTATTCTTACTCCACAGTCAAGTGGAAAGTGACTGAAAATAAATTAACCCTTCTTGTACTGACAAAGCTATTTATAATAAAATACAAAAACTTACCAGGCCCACCCAAGGGAAAGCAGCTAAAGAAGGACTGGATGGTTACAAGACACTCCTGGAAGGAAAATAAATTGTCATAAGATTGTGAAATATTTGGACTCCAAAAACTGTGAGTATTAGAACAGCAGCTCATTACTCCTTCCACAACAGCATTTTAAAGAGCCAACATTCTATGAGCAAAAGATCTAAGGATCTAGAAGATGCCACCCCCTTCAAATTATTTACTTGTTCACTATCCGAAAGTTGCTTTTCCTAAAGTACAGATAAAGTAATGGCCTCTCTCATTGTCCCCTTTCTAAGCACTAAAAGCTTAGAAAAAAAGAGCTCAACAGTTTTTGCATTTAAGTAAAGTTACAAGTTCTGCGACTGAGATGCTCTACACAGCTGAGAAATAGGAATTTCTTCAATCACTCCACCTCAACTTCCAAAAGCACATCTCAAACGCCTTTAAAATGAGATCTTTAGATATAATTCTTGTGGTTTGAATTTAAATTTGTTGGTGTAAAAGCACAAAGAGATACTAAACCCATTCAAATTAAGGCTTTCATTCTGCAAAGAATACCTGGATCACATCTTGACTCAAGACAAACATGCTTGATTTGAATGTAAACAGAAGAAAATAAAAGCCTTTTTTTTTCACTTCCAACCTCAAATTAAAACCAGTGAATTCTTCACGCTTGAACTTTGTTGTAAAAATGAAAGACTTGGGGCCTCTGTTACAGTTGTAAAGAACACACTAAAATATGAATATATTGAATGATGAAAAAAAGTAAGATCAAAAGGTAAAAATAGCAAATTTTTAATAAAGAAAAACACTTGACAAGTCAAAATTATCACTAAATTGGCTGAGAGTTTAACATAGTGTGAAAGGTCTACTGAATGTGAGGATGGGAGCAATTCTTTTCCTGACAAACATGTAAACCTCATCAGGGACTTGGGGGGATATATTAATGTTTTAAGATGATTCATGTAACTTAATGCTTACAGGAGTATCCTTGGGGAATAAGGCATACCTGTTCAGTACAAAGGACAAAATTCAGAGTACAATAAAACAGTTAACACTCTTTGATAAAGTATTTTCCCTAAAATTTACAAGAAGGAAAACAGAAAATGAAACTTAAGCCAATTCTGTGAAAAGCATATTGGTATACTTGAGAGTTTGCATCACTCAATACACCTTTCTCAACCAATGACATAATGCCAAAAAAAAAAGTGTTTTGTTTGTGTACAGATTGAGAACTCAGGGTGAGACTGACCCACGTAACTTTGTGAAGTCTGTTTCTATAAAATGCTTTGTCACCTCTCTGCCTTGCAATGGAAAGCTGTCAGTCCCCATCAGAGATTCCAGAAGAAAGACTACATTCTCACTGCGGTTTTACAACACTTTCTAGCAGAAAGCAAATGTCACAATATTAAGTATTTAAATACTTGAAATCTGGTCTGGTGAATGGCTACTTTCTGAAGCCTTCCAATGAAGCAGGTGTATCTATTACAGTTCTATGTATATGAAATAAAGCTTCCCATCGGAGGAGTACACAGTATAAACAACTGTGATGTAAACATGTGAATTATTGATAATAACTTTGTTGAAGACATTTTTCTTTCAAATCCTATCTGTATGCCAAGAGTGACTAATCAAATGGAATAATGCTGAACTGTAATGGATTTGATAAACTTAATCTCCAGCAGCTTTCAACCCATATCAAAGCCATAAAAGCTTTTCAAAGTGGCCTAACTCAATTGGCAATCTTTCTTAGAAGAAGAGAGAATGAAGTTTAGCCCCAGGCAAAATGAGGACTTCAGAAGAGTTACTCCAGACCAATACAGAGACACAGGCCAGAAAAATAAAGTAATAAAGATCACTAATATCTAGGTAACTTTTAGTTACTTCAAGACTTACTAAATGTGATTAACGTAAACATATCCAGAATATGAATAAAAGGCTCTCATTTTGAAAAATATTATCTATACGCATCAGATACCCACCACCACCCCCAGCTGCCAAATGGGTACTTGGCATTGCATTACTCTGTCATTTGGTCATTGTTTACATAATTTTAGGCACATTTAGTCAGGGGTATCTTTGCAGCAAGGCAACTGCCTTTCTTGTCCTCTCTAAAGGGTATTCAACTGGTGTTTCTGACATACTAATCACGATAGATTTATACAACTAAAGCATACCTTGACAGGTATTCCCATGGCCCCTGACTTGTTTTTTTTCCCTCCCCCTCAAAGAAACACAGCCACCAAGTTTTCAGCCAGTCTCTTTAGACTCTTGCAGTTGCTTCTCAAATTAGATAAGGAGATGCTGACATGCTAAGTATTGTATCTGTTTTATCAATTTTCTATTAAAAGTCCATCCTGAACTACAGTACTACTTAGCTTCTACCTAATTTAAATATATCACTTTTTCTTCTAAAGTTTTAGATGGAAAATTAAGTCCAATAATAAACTAAACACATCATCAGTTTTGCTTCATAGGCAGTTCTGAGACTCCCCTATGAGAATCCCATTACCTGCTTATGGTTTCACATGCACAGCCTGAACCTCCACTTGCAAATAAATCCTCATGAAAATTCCCAGTGGAAAAAAAATAAACAAATTTTACCCCTACACACACTCATCACCCAAAAGAGATCTTTCCTGGCAAAAACTTCTCCTTTTATTGGCATGTTACTGCTTCCTTTCTCAAGTATTCTGTAAACAATGACTAGCCAGGTACTGCAAGAGTTCTGGTGCAAGTGACTCCATAAAGAATGATACTGCCATAGTTACTCCTAGCAGAAGCATTTACATGACTGCCTCTCTCTTTTTCAAGCAGCAATACATGGTGTTTTAGTTAAAAATTTTCGGTCACCTGTTTGCATACACAGATTCAGTTGTAAGACCTTTTTGATAGGGATTGTGGTTTTGAATCTGTACTCCATTGAATGCAGAACAACACAAACAAGATTAGAGAAAGCTTCTTTCCAGCTCATTCTGAAGGAGATCACATGTATAAGTGATTATCCTCTTGTATTTAAAACAAACCCAAAGACATTCCCACACTCTACAATAACCAGCATATTCCTCAAGCACTGGATCTTCAACACTACACTAACATTATTACAAGTTTGCCATATCAACCTCTCAAATAATCAAAGACCTAAAGTCCTTCCAAATACTCAGAAATTACAACTACAGACAATCTCAACAATCTGTACCTGGACTGATTAGAGGCCCTTGCCTTAAACATTCCTGCTCTCAAGACAGCTGAACATAAGGTATAGAATAGTAATAGCAAAGTTTTATGCTGCTTAAGAATCAGTCCTTGCTCTCTGGGGAAGGCTTACATGAGTCTATATAGCCAAGTAATTTCTGAGGGAAAAAAACTGTAAACATAGTTTAAAATTTAGTAAGTTAGGCTACACTAACATTTTTACTTTACAAGACTTACCCTTCTCCGCTACTGCTTCAGAGTTAACTGCACAGCACATAAGTTGATTTAAAAAATCTTAAAATTAAGCAACTACTACCTCACTCTACCACTACCGTATCTTCATCAAGCTGAGAAAAACAAGACTAGAACATGGCAAGTATGTTTCAGTTTCCTCAACTACCTAAAAGCTTGAACATTCCCACGTTCTATACAAAAGGCCTTAAAACAAAGGCAGTTTCACCTTTTCCTCTCTCTCTAGTACACTTAATACAAGAAAAATACTTTATATACTCTAAAGTCTTTATAAAGTTGCAGTCTAATCTAAATTGAAAATATGCTTTACTCCAATTTGATTTGCTTTACAAGCACTCCTGAAATCTGACTGTGCAGGATTAGATACATTACATTATCCTATGCCTGCAGCACTCCAAAAAAGACCACTGCCTTCCTTAAGCAGCATTAACTTCTCATTAAATATCACTGATATCCAAGTATTGAGCCTTTTCTCTAATCAAGGAAGGCCAATTAAGAGGTAAACTTTGGTTGTAAAATATGTCACTGGTCAAACACTCAGTAGGGAGATGGACTACATTCAAACATTCCAGTTGCCTAAGTACTTAAAATTACATACCTGTAGGCCACATTATAGATACTGAATCACATCAGTTAGGTCTGCCCAAGTGCATGAAGTTACTTAAGCTTAACTCTCAATAGCAGATGGGAGGGTAAAAACAAGTCAACTATTTTGAAGATTAAACTCTGTAATGAATTTGCATTATAAGACTTGTATTTAAAAGTTATGTTGTGTGCTTTTTATATCATACTAGTCTATCCCGTAGAGCAATTTCAAATACAAATTCACATTCAGATATAAATACTTTGAGTAGTAAAAGTGCTTTCTCCAGCCCTCTCCTCAAATTAAGTCCAAGGTGTTAAGGATCATGTTCTAGCTGAAGTAAGCCACAACCTATGCTCCTAGAAAGATCTGTACTATTGAAAAAAAGATTCAGTTTAAACACAAGTTTAAAAGCAAAGAAATAGGTGAGACAAACAGTTTACACAAAAACTCTACAAAATAAAATGTAGAAAAATTAGTAAGTAGGTACAAACCTAAGTTTCTGAACAATTATGTTACAGTGTTAAATAGATAAGCCTTCTAATGGTAAAAAAAATACAGTAAAATGAACGGTAGACCAGCTTTGTTTTCACGTAATTGCATCACCATGACTGATCTCTTTGAGAACAAGCTGTCTACTTGTTCAGAACCTACCACTGCATTCATAGCCATGGTGCTTTCTAAGATCCCTAATGAACCAAGCAGAATCTGGACCCTGAATCAAATGTGAGCATTTCTAGTAAGCAATCTTTTTTACAGCTTTACTGTCTCAGTACTGTTTTCAAGCTCAGAGATGCATTTTTAAAATATATAAATTAAGGTTATAAGTTAAAACTTAGGAGACATATCAGCCTCTTAAAATACTGACTACAATAAATATCAACGCAAGCACCTGTTCAGAAGAGTGCTCTGTATTGATCATACAATAGAGACATATCTTGTTTCATCCCAATATTTAATTAATAACTTCTGACAGCTGAATTGCTTCATGCAAGTAATTTTATTTCTTTCCAACTCAAACTTTGCAACTGTAAAATCATGGTAACGTTTCTGCTATTCTCTAAGAAGTATTTAAACAACGAATATTATACAGTAATCATTTCTTACTAAGTATTCAGAGATACTGTTCTGAATTGTACTAAGCTTCTATAAGGTTCTGAGAGCTGGAAGCACACACACTATTCCTTTTCCAAATAGTGGTCAGACAGTTATCACCTTTGTCCGATCTCAGAAAATATTAACTCGTATTTGTAGTCCTCGTTCCACGTAGAATAATTCTGATGTTTCTAAAATACGAACAGTTATCTAGTACAATAACTTAAAATTTCATCATTTGGCCAAAAAAGGATACTGCTGTTTTTTCAACATTTATAGACTGCTAAGACCAAGCAGTATTCTCTCAGGAGAGCAGATGTTGAGAATGGAAACCGCAACTGAGGTCACAAAAAATATATACCAAATGTAGTCTGTCCCTGCAAGATAATTATTACCATGTACAAATATAGCTACAAGATTTAAGAATGGTCAAAAAATAGTCTTTTAGTTTTAAGTTTTCCTGATGCTGCATAAGATTAATGGAGAACTTTCTAGAAGGGAATATTATTACTTTCACAGACAAGAACTTAATTGCATCTAGGAAAATATAATTATCAGGGCAACAATACAGAAACATATCTGATTTCACTCTATTAGTTCTGACACTGGAAAGCTGATTCAGATTTTGAGTAGCGGCTCATATCTCCTCTCAGAAGCAGCAGGTTTTCATCTTGTTTAACAGGAAAGACAGCTACTCTTGACAGCCAGCCTGACAAGCTGAAACACTTGATTCTAGATGTTTGGTCTAAACAGCTAGAAGAGAATAATGAGAACAGATAAATTTCCAGTTGATACCTGATGCAAACTCAGGCACTCTTTTTGTATGCCAGCTCTCCTGTAACCCATCTTACTATCTTTTTAAGCAATCTCCCCACCCCAAAGTAAGAAAAGGAAAAACTTGAGACCTTGGAGTCAAATGCAAACCTGCTTGAAATGGAAACTGAATAGGCTTTACCAATCCTCCAGCACAGTGCCATCTGGCTGCACAACCCCCTCAGCCTCTTAAGTATCTTCCTAGTCATATTACTCTGCATTACGTATTTACTAATTGGAAAAAGCAACCAGCTACACCTTCTCTTCTTTTAATAAGCTGAACGGGCTGAAAGACAAATTCCCCATTGCACCTATTGTGTGACAGTGTATGCACCAACTGCATGCCTAAACATAACTCTACAGTTCAGAGCTGCACATATGCATGGGATCAGGAGAGCCGAAAGCCCTGTTGTGCTTATCAGAAGCATCTCCTAGGACAATGCTAAGTTTCAGAAGCACAAACAAGTGATCAGACTTGAATTCTACAGCAAATCCACAGTAATCCTGCTTTGTTTCCTGAATGAACACAAAGTTAGTTTAGGACCTATGTTCACACGTTGTACTTCCATCAAGCCAAGTGTGCTGTGCAAGTCTCCTGCTGTGCGAAATTTCCTTTTTTGAGTAGGCTGTCTGAAGAGACCCAACAGCCGGTAGGTTTTTCAGATAGCAGTATTATCAGAAACGCACTTTGGTATGAAGCCAAGTTTAAGAACTACAAAAACAAGAGTCAAGGTTTTATCATCACCTGAATCAATTAGGAACTTTGAAGTAAAAACCATCTAGCCCCATATTTGTAAGAAACTGAATAATAATTTGAAGCAAAGCAGACACTACTTTTAACTCCTGTTCGGTAAAGCACTTGAGTATTGACATATCACATTGTACTTCAATTAAGCAAGAACTTTCCCAACTTTGCAGTCAGTGTTACTGCAAAGTTAGTATTTAAGCAATGTTAATGTTTAATAAAAAGTGTTTACTTGGAAAACAGTTTTCCTGTACTGCAAAGGCACTGGGAAAGTAATAATCAGTTTCACACTTGCACTGGCATGGGTTGAAAATTAAAGTTTATCTTGTAAATAATTTAGACACAGCCTAGAAACAGTTTTAGTTAAAAATTTTCAAATTCCCTCCCTCCTTCAAATATTTTGGATTACACAACAAATGCACACCAAGATTTTGCTTTCATTCAGATGGAAAAATTAGTTCAAAGGACTAATACTTCAGCATTAAAATCACAATGTGCAATTATTAAATTTTAGCTCAGTAGATCCTCATATTTGGATGCAGATGACGCATTTAGCTACCAGAAAGTAACTAAATAAATACTTCACAACCTGAGCTACTCACAGAATACTGATATTTTCCCCAGAAAATGAAGGCAATAATGTCTGGGAAATAAGGGGTTACATTTTCTGGGGTTTGAAATAAGAGCTCTAAAAATCAATGTCACTTTAATTAAGCCTGAATAAACTACATGACCAGTTTTGTAGCTGTTGTGCCACAAAACTGAAACTTTGCTAACTAAAATCACAATTCAAAGTATTATCTCACAAAGAAACAAAGTGTTTGTAACAATGTCTAAATTATACCAACAATTAGTAGCAACCAGATTGTGTTACTACCATATTCTTATTGGCATCACGGGACCCCTTACCAGAATTTTTAATCCGTTCAGTTTCTCACAGTCAACTAAATTCTCAATTTCAGTATAAGAAATTGCATTCCAGTTTACAGCATCCAAACGTACTTAGAAGCTGAGCCCTTACGATGGAAATGCAGTCACATAATTTGTTTCAGTGTGTACAAATACATTATTTTGAAACAGAACAACACCAATGAGAATTAAATTGAAAATAGTCCATTACAAATTCTGCACAATTCGCTTCTGATTGTTGAAAGACCCTAGAATCCTCATAGGTGCACATCAGAAGAGGGTACATCAGCACTATACCTCAAACCGCACTTGTACCAGCTTAACTGAGAGCTGCATCATCTGCCTTCCTTCCAAGGTACTACACCACTACAAAGCACAGCTTTTGCATAACAGTAAGTTTAAATCAAATAGCTGGGGAAGCTACTCGTAAGTATTATGACACTTTAGTTCAATACTGAATTGCAATTTGATTTCAACTAGCTAAAAATTAAATCCAGAACTCATTTGTAGCACACTAACAACTCTTGGGGAAAATAATCCCCAAACCCAAGCATAAGTACAATAAACTGAAGCCCACTCACCAAGTCTGGTAAAACTCTAATTGGAATTATATAACCTATACCACTTAAACATTAAAGACAACATACATAAACATTAGAATATTAATTCCACTTTACATTTCTTGCCCTTCTACATGGCTGTGCAGGATATCTGAACCAAATAGCTTCAAAACCACAGCACAGACTGCTAATTTATCTTTAAAAAGAGTAACTGCAAGAGCAACTGGCAGAATAATACTATTTACAAGACAACAGCTGAACAGCTGTTATAAGGATGCCTAAGGATAAATACAGCCCACAGGTTAGCGCTTAGAATACAGAGAGCAGTGTGAAACGTGTAGATAGGCAGCACCAAGACCCATATAAACCACACCTTATCCCCTTAGTCACATGAAACATCCATTCCTAATCCTAGCTGAGTAAAGCTTTATGGCTTTAGCAGTAGGTATTGTAAGCTGAGGTAGTATTATTAGTGCCACAGTCTCTTTTGCTACCTGTAGCGCATCAGGCAGAGCAGGCACAGCAGCAGCTGAAGCAAGACAAGATTTCCCTCTTCATCCCCCTTCAGAAATCCCTTAGAAAAATACTTATTTGACAGTGACATACTGCTCTACAAGGTTCATTTTTACAATGCTGAAATATTGGTGGATGTTTCTTTAGCACTGTTGGTCCCTTTCTAAAAATTATTCAACATGCTTTCATTAACTTCAAACAACAGCTGTATTGGTAACTTGAAATAAACAAAAGGCAGATTTCTCCCCATGAAAATCCTGTTTTCCTGAAAGAGGAGACAAATACAAGTCAGACCAGCAACTCTCTTCTCTCTAAAGTGTAAGGGAACAAGCAAGTTCCTAAAAGTTACATGAATCCTACTGAAGTTAAAAGTCAATTGCATTACATCAATATAAAAGTCAGTAGAATGTAATAATATATGCTAATGTAAAACTCTCTGATAAACATTTTGTTATCTGACTACAACAGAATGCTTTAAACACTCAAGAAAACCCTTAAAAAAAACCCAACCCTGTATCATATATTAACTACTGGTTCTCTGCCATAATCGTTCTCCTTTCCACTCTCATTTCATGTCCTTTGCCCTGCACAGGGCCACATATACTGAAGAAAAGCTCCTTAGGATAACTCTTCTATTCCCCACACTGTCAGCTGAGCTACACAGAGTAAAGAAAATATGTACAATATAGATAGACAATACTTAATAAATTCTATAAGTACTGTAATATTTCACTACTTAATACTCATAGGTTTTTCCTTCACTGCTCTCTTGAAAGTTTAAGTTAAACAATACAGATTAATAAGGCCTAATCCGTTGCCCTCCCTGCGAGGAAGGTATTCCAAGACACCTGAAATAACTGATGACTTACCTTACCCTTTCAACAAAGAAAGAAAGAAAGCTGTGAGTCAGCAGAACTTATAACTCAAATTCTTGAAACCATAAGTGATCACATAGCTTCCAGCTTGTTCTAGGACTACCTCACAGGCATAGTTTTAAATGATCACACTAGGGGCCAAATCAAACACAGTTTACTTTATCAGCATAATTAATGACGTTCTTAATATAAAATTAAGCTTTAGGGAAGTCCACTTTAATCACTCGTACATAACTGGTCAACTGCAGCATTCACCACGGACCCAAAGCCAGGAAGCTGCCTAAGCTTCACCCCTGAGCAGACGGGCACAAAGTCAGCCTGACGCCACTCACACAGCTCAGCCAGGGCGCAAGGAGGCTGCCACGCAACGGGCTGCTACAAGATCACTGACTTGCTGAGACGAGAAACGCATTGGCCAGACGGAGGAGAGGAAGACAGTAACAAATAGGACGGTTCATGTTCGACGCGCAGAACTGTCAGGCCTCAAGGCTGAGTTAACTCTTCTCTCCCTTGCGGGGAGGCTGGGACTTGGCTCCCGCCC
>VXAD01001540.1:450941-491109 GCA_013399195.1 Dicrurus megarhynchus
CGAGGGCAGGTGCCGCCTCCACGCCCGGGGCCGAAGGGTGACAGCTGCCGCCCGGACGGAGGAGCCCGGGGCGGAGGAAAGCGGCCCCAGGCGACCTGTAGCGCCCGGGTCACTCGAGGACACGCGCAGATATCGGTTACGCAAACCACAGAGCGGTTTTCGCCGAGCCGCGCCCGCGGGCCCCGGGGCGGCCACAGACCCGCTCGGCGCCGCGCGCCCAGTCTCTCTCCGCCTCGGCCGGCCCGCGGGGCTACGGCAGGTGANCCCGCGCAGCCAATGGGGCGCGGCAGGCGGCGCCGCTGACGGGCCGGGGGCGGGGGAGCTGCGGCGGACAAAAGCGCCGCGCCCGGCCCCGGTCCACCCTCTCCGCTCACCTGCGGAGCCGCCTCACCGACCCTGCGAGGAGTGCGGGCAGCTCCCGGCACCGCAGCCGTGCCCGTCCACCTCAGAGCCCCTCGGTACGGTACCGTGGTCGTGCCGGCCGGCAGGCAACAGCCACCGCCCCCGGTGCCGGCGTTTAAATAACCCGAGCCGTTGGAGGAGGTGGAGGAAGTGAGAAAGCCATTATCGCTGGCCGTTAGAAAATAAAAATAGAGAAGGTGACACTTGCGAAAGGCAGTTTAACCCCACCGGAGGCTTCGGCTGGGACGGGGTGCGGGTCGCGGAGCCGCCCCAACGCCCGCTGCGGGCGAGCGGAAAGAGCGGGGCTGGGGATGCTGGGGAGCGGTACCGCGGATGCTGGGGAGCGGTACCGCGCGGGTGCGTTCGGGATGAGCTCCCGCCCCGCTGCGCCCCAGCCGCGGCACAGCCGCTGCGAATGTCCTGCAGCAACGGGGGTCTCCTTCCGGGGCCAGGGACACCCAAAGCCCACCACCCTTTCTGACAGGAACAGGCAAAATTCTGTGCGGCAAGACTCTTCTATGGCTGTTCAATTCCACTGAAAACCTGATACCGATATAATAAAGTTCACAAATAAAAACAGTGTTTTGAAAAACTCAATCATTGATTCATTTGACTTTCCTACTTCACCTCCTCTTTCTCCAGTGGACAGTGCAACTCCGTCCTCCAGCTGTCCGAAGAGGCCGGTTCTGCTGGGTAAAGGCATGAAACCCTGAAGGAAAATTTTGATTCCTACCTAAATTTCTGCAGAGAACTGGGACAAATGGGCTCTGTCTCCCTCCTCTTAGTCGTGCAAACAGCTCCATCTATTCAAGTAATTGTCCTGACATATTTTCATTATTAGTAACTTCATTGCAAGGATCTAGTATAAACCCTATTTACAGTATAATTGCACTCCTTACACTCGCTCTGCTGTGGTAATGTTTTTTCTTTGTCCAGTCATCAATTTCGCAGAAAAAGGGACTCTTTTCAAAATATTGCTTTTCCTCCATAAAACACAAAAATCCTTCTCTTCACAGCTCTACAAAACCACCTTCATTTTAAACAGCACAGACACTAAATTTTGCAAAAGTTAACAATTTTCAAATGTGTATTCAGTACATATTTAGCTACTAGTATTAGTTTCAATTTTAAAGAGACATTAAAATATATCATTCTTTTGAGGAAGCATAAGCATTGCACTGGAGCCAAAAGTGAAAGTAATTAAAACAAAAGGGAACCTCACTTTTTAATCCAAACATGTAGAAATACCAATGCAAACGTGTGTTGGAAAAAAAAAAAAAAAAAGACCATTTGTTCTTCTAGTCTGCAGTCATGGTGGTAGTCTAGCAGAGAATGTATTTGCTTTAGGCTGATAGTTTCTACTTAGGGTGATGTACCTTGATAGTAATCTAACCTCAGAGAAGCAGCTATTGTCACCACAAAGATGTCAACATCGTGGCATTGTCTGCAATTTCTGCTCCAAGAGTCGTTGGTGAGGTTTGGTAAACAGCAGGGAGCAGGCCAGCCTCTTCCCAGGAGACGAATTCCCTTTTGTCTCATGACCTGCCGCCTCCTTAGCTGGCTGTATCATCAAGACAAATTTTCTGCTCTATTAGGGTTTCCCTGAGGAATTATTTAATCCCATTTTGCTGGGACTATTTCCCCTGTCTGTGAGCAAAATAAATAAAAGTACATCTCATTTTATAATCTTGCTTTCTACTAACTCAAAAATGAAAAGTCTGTCTCCAGGACCTGACACATTTTCTTTTGGTCAGCAATATGCTAGGAAGACAAATTAATGTTTGACTAAATTATAAAACCAAGAACTATTTGTGCTAAAAAATCAAAGTATTGAATTAAGTCAGAATACGGAGGTTGATGTTCATAGGGTTCATAATTGCTTGAGCAGAAGATTGCAACACAATTATCTAGGTTTAGTTCTTTACTCTGATACTGAGTAGCTCCTGGGGAAGCACAAGGGGAGGACTCAACCCAGCAGTCACACCGCACCAATTTCTGAGCAATGGTATCTGAGCAAGGGAAATATTTTGCTAAGCTCTTACTCAAAAACAACACTGTTTTAGCAGTGCAGCTCCTGACTGTATACTTACCAGATCAAGTTCATCTTTAAGGTTAGCTTAGCGACAATTTTTTCACGATTAATTTCTTCCCGTCTTTTTCAAGCAACATTATCTGGAAAATGTTCTTCAAGCTCCAACACTCTATTTGTTTGTGATACCCATTTATAAGGTACTGAAAAAC
Organism: Dicrurus megarhynchus; assembly: GCA_013399195.1. Taxonomy (NCBI): domain Eukaryota; kingdom Metazoa; phylum Chordata; class Aves; order Passeriformes; family Dicruridae; genus Dicrurus; species Dicrurus megarhynchus. The sequence continues at coordinate 453,585 of VXAD01001540.1, forward strand.
AACAGCTTGACAATACCGTGAAAGTTGAGCTTCCTTTCACACATCATGCCATCCCCTGGTCTTTTTTAACTTGGTATTTAGATGTCACAAACACAACTTTGAATATACACATAAAATATAATGATTTCAAATGTTATGCTCAGTGTGACTACTTGGTATCCAGAGCATCTACTTCAACCCCTTCACTGGTACAGGTTTGGGAAAGGGAAAGCTATATAGCAAGGTGCTGTATATTTAAAAGGGTAACACAGTCAAAATTTCATTTTGAAATATTTTCTACTGAAAATTCTTTTTAATATTACAGAAATCGTATTACACTTGTCTTTTAACCCTCCAGCAGTGCTTGCAGTTGCAGGAGCAGCAGCATCTTGACTGGCAATCATGCTGTTAGCAGTATCTAAAGCTGAGCCAGTTCTGTAAATAAAGTGCCCTATGCCAACTTGCCTTGTGATCACCAAGTGCATTTCTGACTATCTGATTCTCAAGATCCTGTCTTTTGATATGAAAGGCTACAGCTTCATAGTTAGGTGAAGCATGAACAAGCAGATCACAACTCTTTAACTCCTGAAACTCCATACTACCATTTATTCTCCTAAAGAGAATAAAAAACATGTAAGATTCATAGTTATTCATATAATTTAATTTAATTCCCTAGCACATCCTGATTATTATCTCACTTGCTCTTTCTGGCATTTGCTAAAGCTTCTTTGTCTTCTACTGAGAATTTATAAATCACATGTTCCATACGCTCCAAATCATTGATTTCCTGGTGCAATAACGTGGCTCGCAGTGACCAATAAAGGCTCCCTTCAGGGGCGGGTATTTCAGAACAACACTTCCCTCTGCCGGATGTGTGCGCAGTCACAGCTCTGCCTGCATGGAGGGACCGGCACATATCCTCTGCCTCCCGCTCCGACAAGACCCCTGCTCCTCCCAGACTGCGCGGGACAGTACGAAACTAGCAAAGCTCATACTAGTTCATCAGATGAATAGGATAGTCATAAAAGTTTAATCCAGTATCAACTGGACAGAAATATCAATATACTTTCTTCTCAAGACAGGAGTATCTCAGAGCTGTAGATAATGTGAAAATTGGCAGTCCATATGCACTCCAAAACCCTGACAGCTTTATGTCAGATGAAATTAGAACAATATTTCAAAACACCTTTTATCCAAATCAGCGGTCATTACTTTCTTCATAGAGTGTAAATATATAAGGCCCCACAGAAAATAAAAAGAACAGTTTTTTTTAAGAAGAATTGCCTGCACCTCTTATGACTCTAATGAAAACTAAGATAGTGCTACAGTGAATTTTAATTGAATGCTACACTTCCTACCTGACCATCTGTTCCAAACTGCTAGCAATAACCAGAGTGTGACATTTTACAGGGGGCTTGATGGTAACTACTATATTCAGATACAGCTTTCTTGCCTTCAAGTCATTCAGTGGTTGGAACATTGTCCTTAGCTGAGGGTGAGTGTTAAGAGGAAGGGGAGAGAGAACTGCAGAGATACATGAGTAAGACTGTGCTTAATTCTTGCCCCTCACGAGGACAGGAACTGGTCCCAGTGCAGTACTACATGTGCTCCTAACAGAGCAAGAGCACCACTGAAAAACATAATTAAGCATTTTGCTGAACAAAGATTCTGTTCACATACTCTGCTGAATGAAGGCTTTTGGTGGACTTCAAAAGACAGGAAGAAGATGAATAAGCTGAAGATAGAAGAAGGGCACTAGAAGATACAGATATAATTCTAAAACAATATTCTCCATCAGTGAAATTTACTTTGAAAAGGCAGACAGAGATACAGAGACTTTTTCTGTTCCACAGAAGAAATGTCAAAAGATTGGATCAAGGTGGTACTCAATGTTGAAAGGTAAACAGGTAAGAGTGCTGAAAGGCATACTGAGGTTAATTGGAATAAGCCACTATATAAAACAGGAAACAGCTGGGTGGTTCTTGATCTATGTTCAAAACAAAGCCTGTGCTAAGCACACAGAAGGTCTAGTTAGAAAATATCATATGAGAAATATTTCACCTGAAAAAAAGTGTTTTCAAAGAGTTTGGAGAGGAAATAAAAGGTTTGAATAAAGAAACCAGAATGTCAGGATTAAGGAGGCGTCCTGAGCAACAACAATAGGGAAAGGAAACAAAAAAGCAAACCCTACAGCATAAGGTAGCATTAGCAATGCTTTCCTAAGCAGGATGTTTTCAGTCATTGCCTTGTTTTTTCATGCTGAAGAATGGTATTCTCTGTGTCATGTCGATGGTATTGCATTCTTGCCTCCTGGTGATCCTAGCATCTTGTTGATTAATTGTAAAGTCTCTGTCTGAGACTTTCCAAGGAACTTCTCTGGCGGACTCCAAGTAGATGGCATAAGATGAGTATTTGTCTTCCAAGACCTTTCAACACAAAATAAATGTTTGCTGGCTCTAGCAGCCCTACAGGCATTATCAACTCACATTTGACACTTAATACCACATTACTAATAATTGCTGTGTGTCTGCTAGAATGCTACTAACAAATTATAATTTAAAAAAAATTAGTGCTTTGGGATTCAAATACCATTCACTCCTATTGTTCACAAATGCCTTGACTCCACTGTACAATTCTGGTATTGCAAGTACAAATAATAAAAAAAGCAATTAAGAATATAGCACTTGAAACACTACATCACATAATTTTCTGCAGAAAACACAGGAAATACACTTCAGTGTATTCCTATGCAGATCCTGGTTTCTCTCAACTGTCCTAGGTCTTCACTTATGCTATCTTATTTTTTACATTTCACTCACCTTGCACAGGGGTGAAAGAATTATATACCTAATAAATATTTCATTAATGCCAGCTTCTATTTGCTGAGCACTCTTGCAAAGTCTTGATTTTCTTGAATTCAGCACTTGTCTGGGGACAATTTTATGCTTGCTAGAAATGAGAAGTCCTCCAGTAGGGAATTCCTTACTGTGTTGTTTTATGTCACCACTGTTCCTTTACTTGTTAGGCCTCAGATATGCAGCCATGATTTCAACTAGGACAGCCCAAGAGGGCTACTCCCTTCAAATTTTCTCCTGTTGCTGATTATAGTCCCCAGCTAATTTTTCACCAGAAGTTGCTGCTCCCTCAGAACTGCAGCCTGATTTATGTGTGACATTGCTCCCCACTTTGGGGCTACCCAAACTAACTGGATCAGTCAAACACTTTTGGTTACAGAGTTTATCTCTGCATTATTTTGAAACACCCACTTTGGGATCAACCAGTATAAGCTCTTTCCCATTTAACTTGCTCTTACAAAAAACCAGTGTCTGCTCTGCACCTTGCAGACTCGGATCCTGAGGGAAGCTGCTAGATTGAAAGACCAAAGGCAAATTATTTGTCTTTCGACACACATTCAATCTGGATCTTTTCCTCATTCCCCACAGTCTTCTTTCTGAATGTGTATTTTGAGGTTGGTCAGTGATTTATCTGAACAAATTATTCCAAATATCCCTCCAGAAGTGTACACATCAGTTCTTTACTATTTGTAGCCCCTGCCAGAAAAAATTTCACAGAATCACTTTCTGGTAACTTAAGGAACCCATAAAAAAAAAAAGGTCTCTGCTACATCTCAACAGAAACTTGCTTTTTTTTTTCTAAAGAACATGGAAAAAATAAGATAAGAAGGTCTGTTATACCAAAGTATCTTTACCTCAATTCAAATACAAAGAAGGTACCTCTGGAATCTGTCAGAAAAGACTTCCATTGTCATACCCTCTTTCATTATTACTAATAGCATGATTCTACAAGGGGAAAAAAGCTAATTTTGTCCACAAACACTCACAACAGAAAAATATTTAATTTTATAAAGAAGTCGAAGATACATAGACACGATTTAAGATCAGCATTGGTGGTATGAAAAATATCCAAATAAATTAATATTAATTTGTTTACGGATACTGCTAAGAAATGCTAGAGCTTTCCAACACCTGCTTCACTCTACAGTTGCATCCAATTTTCTTTCTCATACTTTCATTAAAAATGTATGAGGTCATTTAAAATTGGAGTCCTCTCAACACCTTCTAAGATTAGATCTTTAGAGGCAATAAAGCAAGTATAATCTGAATTCCAGGATCACATTAATTGGCCATGATGCCTTTTTTAAAACAGTGCCAAGCTTATACAGTAACTACTATCTGATAAGCAAATTGTAACAGTGCAGCCTACCAGGAAAGAAAAGAAAAACTCATTATTTTTGAATGAGAATCAAAATAAATGCTTACAGCACAGCCTGTTATGGGGAGTTCCTTGGCACATATTTGGAATGTTTAATCACAAAACAATGTAGTCAGACACGAGTCATACAGCTCACCCCAAATGACTGAAAAGTCCTATGCATTTGTTTAATACTCCATACTCTGAGTAATATAGGAAATTCTCACTGAAATATTTCCAGCTTCCTAGACTTCCCTCATGCAATCCAGTGTTAGTCACATAGTGTGGGAGCAGAGAGTCACATCCCCTTCCCCGATCCAGATGCTGGCAGGACTCAGCCTTTAGAAATAAAGCTGGGCTTGTGAGATATTTGGGCTGTACTTCTTCATGTGTATTATCATGCATTCTTTTTAAGATGGCACATGAATTCCTCAGAACACTTCTTCAATAAAGATTTGCAAAATTCAGATTCAGACTCTTTCTTGAGCAGGGCTTACAGCCACAACATGGCAGACTGTGAAGTGGCAGCATGGCCATGGGCTAGGGGTAAGGATGGTCCCTCCCACCCGAGAGACTCCAAATTATCTATAGCTGAGAGGTGTGTGGGTGTCCTGCCTAACCTATTGCATAGGCAGGAGTACAGGACGCTGAACTGCTGCAGACACCAGCATGTGTTTCTGTGCTTTTGTTTGAAAAGCAGGACTTGAAAAGCAGAGCTGTGCAGTTCTGAGAGAGAAAGGAATAGAGGAAGATACTAGGAACAGGAATTGTGAGCAAAGAGATTCTCTCATCTGCTGTCCAGTAGATTTTGTGATGAGAAAAATAGGCTTTTGTCCATTTCTTGTTAGTAAACAAGTCTGTAACAAAGACTTGTATGTCCCATCAGCAATTTACTGTCTTTTCTGGTTAACAAAAAAAAAAAAAATCTTTAGGGCTTTAAATGCATATAGAAAGGAAATTACAACACATAGCTGCCTTTTGGAACTGTCAAGTATAAAGTTTTATTTTTATGACTTGTATAATAGCACTTTGGAAAGTATTGGCTATATGTCAAGGAAAAGCTGATTTAAATTTTATGTTTTTGATCTCTACTTTGATTTGACCAGGATACAGGTTTATTAGAGTCTTATCTACTGCAGCTAGGGTAGAAAATTCCGATGGACAAAACAGAGCTGAAGTCAGCTGATTTTTTATGGACTGTTAATAGTGTGCTTGGGCACCCAAATTCTTCCAAGTAATTTTCTCCTCTTCAATTGAACTGCCTCACTAATCAGTTTTGAAGTGTAGCAACTCCTGACCTCCTTTCCTATTAAAAACAAAAAAATGGAGCTGGATTATATGAAAAGAAATTAGACTAAAACCACACTAATTCTTACTTCTAATGAATGAGAATGTGTTAAGCTGCCATGGTAGACTTTTATCAAAAATTGAGGAGGCATTATTAAGCAGCTACAAAATGAGCGAGATGCTTCTAACCTCAGTATGAGATACTTGGGGTGCTTAAAAAAGGTCAGAAAAGTTCAATCTGGGTGATGACAAAGTTACTTTTAAAATATAGAAATAGATATTATTTTTATGTATGAAAGATAAATCTAAAAAAGCAAATACCTCACCACACCTAAATTTATTACTTTAGCTGAGCCCTGGATTTCAGGACCGATTTAATTTTATGAAAACTGTCGAATGCTGCATTCATAAGACAATGTATTTAATCATTAGGCTCAGTGTTCCTGTTTTCCCTGCTGTGCCAGAACTTGTAAAATTCTTTTAAGTTAGTGATCTTTGAAAAGGAAGTTTTGGACCTTCACACTGCTCGAAGTGTAGGAAGGCTGGACTGCTTACTCTGTTTCTCTAACACTGATGAGACAGGCCTCCTTCAAGACCTTCTGAGTGATATGCAAAGTGAGGATTTCCTGCTTAAAGCACAAAATACCATTACATTAAAAAAAAAAAAACCTGTCATTTTGGGGGGAAGAATTTGAAAAATTGCTACTGCACATAGGTAGCAACTACAATTTTCATAGTTGTTCATTACTACAGCAGACTTTGATTGTTGCAAAAGTTGGACCTCTTATACGTTTTTCATATTACTTCAATTGAAATTTAGACCAAAAACTGTTGCACCAGATGCTACAGAATTGTAACTAAAAGAACAGACACTACTGTCTTTGCCACATTAGTCAAGCTGCAGTGGATCCTATTAACTCACATGCTCAAAAGATCCTGTTTTGCCAACAGGAGTCACAGTCTTGCAAGAGAGGAAATGTCAGCGCTACTTGGAGCAGACAAGATTCAAAACCTCCTGTATTCTTGACTGTCTCTGCTGATCTGGTAAACACTGAGCATCACTTAGGGTAAGAACTCAAACAGTGCTTGTTTCATCATCTGAGGATGAATCAGGAGTACTTTATCAACATCCCTTCAGCTATCTGTATCATGGGCCTAGAGTAAAAGGGTGGTGCAGAAGCCTGGGAAACATCACAGTGCATGCATTACCCCATGACATCTGCTTTGTACACAAGTCTGTGAAAAATACATGCATCAATGGAACAAAAGGCCAGCAGTAGGCTAAAATTTCTTTTTTTCCCTTTTCGAAGCTCATCATGACACAGCAGAGGTTGGGATATGCTGCCCTCCAGTGCATGCTTGCAGAGGTCCTCTCTGCCAGAGGAGTGCATTTTGAGATGAGAATTTTCAAAAAGCATTACAGAAAAAAGGAATGAAATATTAAATTCTTTGTGTGTCTTATTTAGGATCTAAAATAATTCCTGGGACTTGTTTCTTAATTTTGCTGTTTTGTTCTGGCCTTGTCAGAATATTTCTACATCCAAGCACAGTGTTCTAGTTTGTTCTATGAAATTGGTTCTCTTCAATCAGCTCTAACTCTTTCATTTTCTATGAATATATGCAATGATTATATACATAGCACAATACATATGGTAATGATATGCAAATAGTATATCTATACCATTTCATATCTGCATTCTGCCTATAATCCTTTTCTTTGTGATTCTTACTGACACATCAGAGATCCTTCTAGTATCCACATTAAAAGGAAACAATGAAGACTTGCTATAGAAAGTGTTTTCTCATTGGCTTGTACAGTTGTTTCAAAAATATTTATCTGTATTATTGAACATTTTTGAACAAGAAATGCATTTGACACTACATCATGCCAGGCCCTTATAACATCTGATTTGTGGGTTCTTTCAGCTCTGCAGAATCACAATGGGACTTAGCATACAAAATTAATTGTACAGTCTTTCTCTTAAACAATGATGTACGATAATGTAAACAATCTGTACAATGGTGTTGATACTAAGGCAAACCAGTTTAGTGAAGATTTATAAGAGCAGGAAAAGTAGGCTGCAAAGACATTTCAAATATATATACATATTTCTAACTGAATAATCAAATTTAGTGATGATGAGGAGTTGATTAAAGGGAACTTTTTCATTTACAAATTGAGTAAGTCTCTGTCCTGATTGTTAAGGGGAACATATAAAATGCAGATTCTGTGAGTTTACGGAATACTTCAAAAAATCTGGAAAATCTCACTCTTTTCCTGATAAGTGGTTAACTTAGGCATGAGATAACTGTTTACGATTTTGACACTTTATTCCCTCCAGAAAGGCCAAAGCCCAGAGAAGGCAACCAGTTGGCCCAGTTTACCCCAACAGAGCGCCAAGTTTTATGATACTTGGGAGATGCTACGTACATGTGTGTGTGTAACTCCACACCAAGATGTCGTCGAGCACGAAGAGATGAGAAAAAAAATCGTAATTCAAGTTCTGACCAAAATATCCCCAAAAATCCACCACAACTTGGTATCGGGGAGACATTTCTAAGCCTTGGTTCAGCCCTGTCGCTGCGCACCCCCGTCACCACACGCACACCTCCGGCCCTCAGCAGCTCCTCACCCGCAGGGCGGGACGGGCGCTCTCTGGGCCTCGGCACTGGAGGAACAGGAGGGATGGGCGCTCTCCGCCCCTCAGAGCAGCGGGACAGGAGGGACGGGCGTTCTCCGGGCCTCGGGACTGGAAGAACTGGAGGGATGGGCGCTCTCCGCCCCTCGGAGCGGCAGGACGGGCGGCCCCGGCCCCTCCCCATCGGGAGCGATCCCGGCGGAGGCGGTGTCGGGGCGGTGAGTGTGGCGGAGGCGGTGTCGGGGCGGTGAGTGTGGCGGAGGCGGTGTCGGGGCGGTGAGTGTGGCGGCGCCGGCCGGGGCGGAGGTGCTGCCCTCGGGGCCTCTCTCTGCCGAGCGCCTGCGGGGGAGGCGGCTCCCAGGCCGAGCTCGGGGTGGCCGCGCTTGTTGTCCCGCAGAGCGGCCGGGCCGGGCCGGACCCGAGGAACCCCCGCGCTGACCGCCGGGCCTGTGGGTGAGGGCGGGCGGTGCTGGTGCCCGGCAGCTTCCGGCCTCCTCAACTCTGTGCTGCACACGGGGGGTGCTGCACGTTGAAGACACGTGTGGGTGGGTGGGAGCATAAGTGCAACACACAGTGGCAAAATGGTAGAGCTGCTCTACGAGGGGGAAAAAAAAGTATGAAAAATCCCCACAACCTCATCCCTCTCCTTAATCCATACGGTAAAATTTATTTCTCCGCACACAGTTTGCTCCATTCCTTGTAGATTATGGAAGAAGAAATGACAGAATGTTGACTACTATGATACATCTTTCTCATACAGCAGGTTTTAAGTTCAGTGCCCTTGCCCAACTTCCCGGAGTACAGTGATTTTGGCAACAGTTTTCTTGGCTCAGTAAGCCATCTATTGCTTATAGATGGTAGGGAGAAAAAGTTCTGGAGAGGCCTCTACTGGTAAGCTGGCACCTTTTCTTTCTCCAAGGCTTTCATCCTCTAGACAATAAGAGACAGTACTTCAAAGGCTTGACAGCATTTAACTAAGGTGTAACGTTTTCCAGGTTTGCATATCCAAAAAATATTAAGCACAATACAAATATAATAGGGATTATATTTATGTTATAACATAATTGTGGTGGCAGACAGGCTTTCAGTGTTTCTAGTAAAGTTTGTCACTGAGACTCTACGGTAAAATGAGACTATTTGTTACGTGAAAAAATTCAGCAGCTTAAGTGGTCTAACCAAAAGTCATTCAAGCTCTGTGACATGGTTTTTATAGAGATAGAATAACTGAAACTAAAAAATGAAGGAGCAGCAGCATTTGGCCTTTTGTTTCAAAGGAGAATAATCAACTCATTACAAAATTTTAACTTTTCATAAAATGCCCTGGAGGTTCAGCAGCATCCCATGGTCAGAGTACTGTATGACCAGGAGTTTGGACAGCTGTGAAGGGAGCAGAGCAGCCTACAACTCAAGAGATTGTATCTGTGCTGGAACAGTTACAAAGCACAGCATGAACTAAATAATTGTTAGTACACAGATGTATTCATATACTTCCCATGACAAAGTCCAACTGTATCTTCCAGTCTAGTTTAAGTCACCAAACCTGAGTTTCAACCCTATTAACAACCAGAATGTGTCTTCCTACCAGTCCCACTAAAAAACTTTTACTGCACTGACCTTTCTGGTAGCCTTGCTTGCTTCTCACTCCCCTAAAAATATAAAAAGCTGCAGGAGTCGTCATTTGTTATCGTTTTTCCTCTAACATGTTAATTTTCCTGTTTTCTCTACGGATATGCAAGCCTGAATTCCAGGAGGATTGACTACATGAATGCTTCAGAGCACTGAAAATTAAATGGGATGAAAATAATTCCTAATTTAATTTCTGAGTTTAGCAGACATGACTCTTGGCCAAAAAGCTGATGTCTGGCTCCAAGATTGAAAAAAGAAACATTAATAAGACTAAGAAAGAAATTAATATTACCTTTTAATTCCCCCACAAAGATCAGTGCACTTTCTATGTTTGAAGAACCTTACAAATTCTGAACAGAGTTGAAATGGGGTTTGCAGTACTTCTGTAGCTGCCTACCATTGTGTAACTTCCGTGATCTGGAAGAAACTTTGTATCCCGATGATAAAAACTTAGCTTAGGACATTATAAACCATCTCACTGATGTGCCTTACACATACTTGGTTGTGCTAAAACACATACAGGGGTAATCATTGAGAGCGCATTCATCCTGAAAGCAATAGGAAATAATTCTCTTGAGCCTGTGGTGTGTCTTAACATGTCATATAAAATTATAGTGGGAATGTGTGTGTTTGGGAAAAAAGAGTAGGCCTTGCTTTTTTTTTTTTTTTTTTTTGAGATCAGTCTGTAGTAGAGTATCTGGGTATATAAAAGAGGCCTTTCCCTTTACATCTTAGAGTAGCTTAAGTGGAGGCACTCAGTTACAGATGAGGGAAAAGGCATTTTTAGAAATAAAAAAAAGTCATAAAAGTATTTTATAGGAGGCTTTTTCATTTAATGGCCAGTAGTCTTGTCTCTTGAGTCTGAACAAATGCTGTTCAGTTTTCACTGGAAAAGTGTCACAAAGATAGAAATGGTGAGAGAAGTGTTACATGCCAGTGTCCTTTCTTACAGAGGCTGTTCAGCAACGTCATTTCCATTATGTTCCTCATAAAGTTTTCACAGTTTCTACATTTCTCTGGTATTAAAGGTGGATATAATTTTTTTCTTCAGGTGTTTTAGGTGCTTGCAGAGATTGATCACGCCACAGCTATCCAGGTCTGGTGCTGCTCGTGCCGTGTGGTGGTTTTATATGATTGCCTTGTGTTGAACAATGGTTCTGTTTTTCTGTGCACCATGCCACTAATGCTGGAAATATTTACTACTGTCAGTAATTTTTCTTACAAAACTTGCAAGTTAGTTTTGCATGTAAGGCTTGCAAGTTTTTTATTTAATTTTTCTATTTCTCAATACAAAATGAAACAGGCAAAGATATGCATGTTTGTCTCTCTCTGCTAACTAACTACTGCAAGGGTTCACAGCGGGCTGCAAGAGTAATGCTGTCTTTGGTCTGACCCTGGGGAATAGCACCATTGTCATGGTCATGTTTTAAGATAGTATCAGTATGTTACACAAGTAGTTTTATTAAGCTTAAACAAGGAGTGAAATAGAGACCTTCATAATCTTTTTGATTTTGCATAGTTATTCTCAAAGATAACCTTGAATATGCTGCGTGGTATTATTAGAAGTCACTTAAAATGGATTTTCAGGTCTTTTTAAAACACATGTGTTTCTTCTTTCTGTGTCTTTCAGAGTATCTGCTGGTTAGTGTCAAAGATTTAATTGCTGGTTACTTTTGTTAATCCTCAGACTAGCAGAGTTTCTTCTTGTAAATGAACATCAACTGTTTACTTGCAGGTTGCTAAATGCTATGGGACTATGGGGGTATTTTTGAAGGTCTAATTGAGTTAGCCACAACTCAGTACTGTGTAAGAAAAACCCTAATTTCAGAAGTGAGACTGAGTTTGTAGCACTGGAATAAGAGAAAGGCAAACTCAGCAGACTTTTAAAACTTATTCAATAAGGCATCTTTGATTGGCCTTTTCTATTAGTTAATAAGTGTAAAGGACACTTTCTTGTTGGACTAAAACCATTCTTAATGAAAACATCATATTTTACTGTGGTATCAATTTAACTTTTTTCTTTCTGTTTGCAAGGCTTGCACGGTGTTATTTTAAGAGGCAGTGGCATTCCTTTGTTTCTAATACAAATAGTATTTTTTTTTGTTGTTCTCTTCCCCTTCTCAGGTAGCCAAGTCAGGGTGGAAACAGGAGTTATATACCCTTTAATGAGTAAACTATGGAAAACAAAGTTAATAATTATACTGCTATGGCTACTGTGTTTCTGACATAGATTTGTGGGCTACAAATTTCTAACACATTCCAGTCATTGTGGCAATGTCATCTAGTATTTGTTTTAAAATATCTTCTGGAAATAGTTGCCTGACGTACCAGTTCTTACTTCTTTTATACTTATTAATTAACAGGACACATTTTCTCCAGTCAGTGAACCATCTGTTACTCTAGAAAGAGTGTATTTTCTAGCTGTTTTCAGCCATGGGAGATATTTAATGTTTGCCAAGTCACTGTGACAAAACTTACTGTAGTTACATAACGTGCATAGGCCTCCCTTTCCAGTGTGACTGGTGATCTTAATTATCCTGATTTCAGCATACCTGATTTGAAACACTTGGAAATGGAGACCAGTTTTAAAGAGGTGTAACTTTAAAAAAATTCATCTCTTTTTCCATTCTGTCTATATTGGCAAGTTTAATAGCAATTTTTATTACACAAACACATTTTCACTAGAATTCTAACAGAGACTTTGAAGCTTGAATTGCATTTAGTCCTAGTTCTTATTCAAAGAAAAGAAGATCAGTGTTGTCAAATAAGGAGACCTTCCTTTGAGATGACATTCAGAAACATCTTGCAGCCCTGTCAGTTAGAGATCTGCATCCTCTATGCTTACAGCTGTGCTAAGGCAATAATTTACTAGCGCTTACTTAATTGAAACAAAATCACTGGAGGGAAGAGGAGGGGATCTTATCTTAAAATTGCTTAGTGATGTGTAGGAACTCATTCCTAGAATCTGTAAGGTTTTTCAGGTCACTTATTTGTTATGCAGGCATGTTTCTTGCTTCACGAAACTTCTGTTGCCGTAGCATTAGAACATGCCAGCTAAGAACAGATTTGCTTTCCAGATCCATCAAACATTCAGCCTCTGCAGTAAGTATTCCTTCAGCTTCATAGAGAAAACCATTTCATGCAATATTTTAGAGATGCACTGATTTTGCAATGTTGCAAATATATATGCATTAGCTGTGTTTTCTTTATTTCTTGTTAAAGATAAAAACATTCACTATTAAGAACAAAATAAGAGATTTGAATCAGTCAAATATTAACTACACTAGCGTAACAGAATTTGGTGATTATTGCTCTGTATATCCTTTTCAGTCTTTAAAGTCACATCTAGCACATATCACACCAGAAAGATTGCCTAGCTTTTAGAGAGAAGCTTGAGATACAGGAGACAGGTTCAATCTCAGCTTTATCACAGGCTTTTGGTAAGACAATTTATTTCTTTTTATCTCAGTTTTCCTTTAATGATTATGAGAGTAATGTTGCTTCTTGATGCTGCAATAACAAGGGGTCTATAAGTACCTCAAACTTAATTTTATGTAGAATCTTCTCAATTTCCCAGCTTAACTACTTATAAGATTGTGTAACTTTGTTTTAAGTCTTCCAGTTTCGTTGAGAGAAAACAGCTTTGAAACATGGCAGGCAGTTGGAGGTGACACTCTGCATTCCATATAGAACACTGGAATGTAAATTGTGTTCCAAGTTCATCTAGTCAGCAAATTGGGTCAACTAAGGCACATGCCAGATCCTTCAAAACAGATGCTCGAATCATTATACTGGACAGTTGTAACATATTTTGCCCATATGAGACGTTTCTTTTAGTGTGCAAGCCACTTTACAGGTCAGCTTTTACCTGAGTCAGTTTTTCATATGCTGTATGTATTTCTATTCTATTTAATTGAGTTGGATATTCACATGAAGTGTCCTCAAATGTGTTCTGATTTTTTAAAATTTTTATTAAGATGTTGGCTTAAGTTGTAGCTTTTGACATTGACTTCTACAATTTTTTTATGTACCATGTAAGAGTATTTGCTTCCAACATTATTAAACTTACTGCCATTCAATTTCATTACAAGTTTCTCTGTATTAAGCAAAAAGATAAATACAAGCAGCACCTAGCTTTTTATCAGGTGCTTCCTTTGTTAGAAAGTGTTAGGGAAAGTAGGAGGCCAGTTAGAGCTTGATGAAGACCTACCTCTCCTGCTTAACACCCATCTTTGACTCATGGAAATCCTAGCCCTGCACCTAGAAATGTCTTGGAGATTATCAGGTGATGACATAACTGGGCTGAAAATAAAAAAAACTCTTAAAATTTGTCACAACCTTTTGGGGAAAAGAACGCCATTGAATGTTTCATTTTAAAATCTCAGTTAATTAGTAGGCTTCCCCAAAGTAGTAAGGTTGACCTGAACCCCACTGTAATCTGAATCTGTGAAAACCTGAAAACTAATGCAGGTCCTGCTATTTTGCTTTAAAACTAGTTCCAAGGCACAAGAAAGAAAGAAAGAAATAGAAAGACTTGAATTGTTAAATATTTAAACTTATATAGTATGGAACAGTAAGGTTATTTTATTGTCAATACATTTTTAGCTAGGGAGGGTTACTCAGAGCACTTAAGATTTACATTATAGTTAATTATAAAAGTCCTGCAGTTGATAAGCCTTTAGCTTTTAGCAAATTGAAACAACTTAAGAAGAGGTAGTCCATGGAACAAATTTACTCATGGCAGCATGCAAAATTCTCATTGTTAATTAGCAGGATTCAAGGTGAGTCTTACTCCTTCCACTACAAGAAGTAGTCTAGCATGTAAAAAAAGATGTGTGTGTGTGTGTCTTAGTGTAAGTAGTACCTGTGTTGTTTGTATTTTTAAAGTACAGCCAAACATTCATCATATTTACCAAAACATCCACTGTAAAACTGGATTACTCTTCTAAACAATATGTGTGTTTTTAAAAAAATGCAATACAGATTACCTAGTCAGGACTTTCCCTTAACTCCCTCTTGTTCTATGTTAAAAAATCTGACTTGACCTGTCTAGTTATCTTAAATGTTTTCTTCCGGAGGACAAATAAGAGGTGTCCTGGTTTTGATTCCTCTGGTGTTCATGTCCCACAGATGAGGTCAGAATCAGATCAGTTGAGAAGACATAGGAGCAGAGAAGTATCTGTATAATTTTATAGCTTCCCATTCTTCATATCAAAATGTATGTGATGGCTTCATAACTGTAAGCAGGTTGAGTGCAAACATGGACCTGCTGCATGCTGTGTCTACTAGGAGTAATTTCCATGGATTCAAAGTTGAAACTTGAGTGTAATGGTAATGTAGACATTTTCTTGGAGTGTGGTGGCTAGAATATGGTTTTTGAATCTTTCTGGTAATAATACCACAGCTGGCAGTGGTTAAAGTAACTAAAAATCAGTAGCTTGACTCAAAGAAACAGGAGTGTCTGGGGTGCTGAGGGAACTATGTAATTTCTATGTAATTTTTTTCTGGTATCAAGCTAGTTTGCAAAGATAGACATGAACTTGCACCTTTTTTGTTTGCACATAGAAATAAATTTGGTTTTCTTTTTCCTAACTTCCTTTCCACTTTTAGCTTAAAAATATCACAACTATCAGTACGTTTTTCTCTGCCTCTATATAGAGTAGTCATTACAAACCTATTTTACAGAAGTCTTTCAATACCTTAATTTAAGGTCTGAATATACAGCAAAAATATGTTCTGATGTGGTTTTGCTGTGCTCTAAGGTAGATACTTTAAAGTTTTAAAAATCTGAATGAAAATAGGAAATGCCTGTGCTATTTTCCTCTTACACATCAATTTAACAAATAAAGTTACATTGCACATACATACTTTCCAAACTGGATTGAGCAGGAATTGGACTAGAGATAGCATAGTCTTTAAGCTGTTAGTGTATCATAGAAAAGAAAAAGAATGTACACTATTTTTTTTCTTTTAAGGTCATCTTTTAAAGCTATTGAGCTAAATTATGCCCCTCCTCCATCCTTGCTGAAAGTTTAGTGTATTTAGATAATGATGAATGAGAATTTAGGACGTTTTTGTGTATTTTCGTGTTAGTCTGAATTCAAGCTATTATGGAAGCTTTAATGAAAGAACATGTCTATAATTTTGTGTAGCTACTGAATTCAGCTGGCAATGGTATATTTGAGAAAGCATGAATGAGGTTTTTCATGCAGAATCCAACAATATCATACTTTGTCTTTCTTAACAAAACCCTTCTGTCTGTATATTTTGATCTTGCAGACAATGCCCTTCAGACACAAAAATACAAGACGAATTGAAGGCCTTGATAGCAATGTGTGGTAAGTAAGAGGAAAATATCTTCAGATTTCTGAAAAATGTCCTTGGCTGATGTATTTTCTTTCAAGAAGGTAATTATTGCCAATAATAAGATGCATGGCAGTTGCTATCTCTGCTGGAATATATTTGGCACCTGTTTAGAAGCAGCAAATGAAATTCAATTAAAGGTATGATTAATTGTTATTTTTGAGCTTTAAATATTAGGCTTGGGCTTCTCTTCATCTATTAAACCACATAAGACAAGTTTAACTCATGGGCATGATAGTATAGCTGATTTTCAAATTTAAATGTTAATTCTGTTGAGTAATGTATTTCAATTACACCTGATTTGTGTTTACCGAACAAGTCAAATTTTTTTTAAAGCCATTATACTTGTCTTTATAA
This sequence comes from Dicrurus megarhynchus, assembly GCA_013399195.1. NCBI lineage: Eukaryota > Metazoa > Chordata > Aves > Passeriformes > Dicruridae > Dicrurus > Dicrurus megarhynchus. The sequence continues at coordinate 470,048 of VXAD01001540.1, forward strand.
TTTAGCTTATTATTTTTAATACATCTTTTTCTAGGTATTGATCTTAAAGCAATATTGCCATCACTGATAAATATGGAATTTTCTTAGTTGGTCAAAACATTATTTTGGGTTTACATTAGTTTTATGTGTGTATTGTATTTATTTGTGTGTACATATACACAAGGTGTTTTGATTATTCAGCCTCAAGCTAATTTTTAGCAATTGGTATTCATTTTTGACAGAACTGTGATGCTGTGTGGGGAGGGTTATGATGGGAGAGGGTTGTTTTTTTTTTTTAAATCCTGTTAACATTTTGATAGGTAGGAAAGAGTAAAATGTAAAGCTGATCTGTGAAGGGAGGAAGGAAAAATTGTTCAAGGATCCTGCAGGCTACGAGGAACAGTTAAGAAGCAGTCAGAAACAGTCTGTTGCCTAAAATTACTTAAAAAAAATTATAGCACTCCGAGGTGACTGGGTAGTTTAAATGACACCTTCAGTTGGCTGAATTTAACCTTTAAGACATTTAATGTGCCTGGTATTCCATTTCTGCCTATATCCAGAGTAACTGTGTGTGCACGTGCACATCTGAGCACACTTCTGCTGGCAGAAAAGTTATTCTGTGGATGCAGAACATGAACCTTTTCTTGGGTGCCCTCTGACTCCTGTGGTCACTTACCATTATTTCAGCTCTCCATGTGAGGACTCTTAAACCTGTTCCAACTCCTGTAAATTTGGCAAACTGAAATACTTTTTTTTTGCCTTTTAATGATAATGAATGAAAAGATAATTTTATTTGGTGTGTTAACTTTAAGATGTTTTTCCCTCCAGGGTTGAATTTACAAAAGTGGCAGCAGATCCCTCAATTGTTAATCTCGGTCAAGGCCTTCCTGATATATCACCTCCCAGCTATGTTAAAGAAGAGCTGGCAAAGGCAGCAGCAATTGACAGACTGAACCAATACACCCGAGGCTTTGTAAGTATTGTGGAACTTGAGGAGCCAAGTTCAGTGGAAAATGTGCCACAGGGAAAAAAATTGACTTTAAATTAGCTTTATCTGTAGATCATAGTGTTATATTCAAAATTAGGTTGATCTTAGTAGCCTTATTTGTTACTATTGAAATTCCTCTGTGTAGGCTTCTTCAAGGCAGAATCCTTCAGCAAGAGCAAAATGGTAGAGCAGATCTGGGATAGACTGTCTCTGAGGAGTTGATTCTGTTTAAAGAGTGTAGGTTATACATTTACCTCTGATTTTGGTCAGTGTAAACATGAATCGGACAGTACAATGGGAGAATGAGAAAGAAATACTTGATACCACTTGGGACAGCACCTCTAGGATCAAGAAGAGATTCACCCACAGCACTTAGTAAGTTTCAGTGGAAACTAGGAAGGGGTGAAAACAGGAAGTTTTTGCCCCTGGAGTATATTCATTACCCATTCTGTAACCTGGCTTGTAGAGTTTATGTCTTGAGCCAGGTGTGAGTATGTGGCATTTATCATTGTCCAAGGCAGGGTATTCCAGTGGACTATTACTGTTTTAGTATGACCACTTCCTTGTTTGGTTTGTCTGTCTTCTGTTTTGTGATAAACTGTATTGCCCAAATGAGAATCCTGTCAGGACTGCTACAAGACCCTAAGGACTCTGTCTAATATTTTTCTAGCTGACCATGTTATGCAACAGGGGCAGAAGAGCATTGTATAGACCAGTAGGCCAGAAACTGTGTTGGTAATTGTGGCATCACTGTGTGCATATGCCAACATAACTTTTTGCCTGTTCTCTGAGAGTCTGCATGCATTAGAAGTGACAGGGAGCAGCGGTGGCCAGCACTTCCCTAAAGGACAAGTTCTCGCAGTGAGCAGAGTGCCCCAGGGAGCAAGGCATGCCCAGAGATACTGGCTGAGGCAGCCCAGCTCACCTGAGATCAAGCCAGGAAATCAATCCACAGGTCAGGCCCAGCAATGTTAACCACAGTCAGACCTGAGCCAGTCATCACTAGGCAGCTCAGGGTGACACAGCAGGTCTAAGATTAAGCCGCAAAATCAACAGGGACCTTCAGCTAGGTACAAAGAGTCTCTGCAAGTATGAGATACATACATATAGATACACAAACACATAAGAAAAAAAGTCTCCCTATGTAGACTTGAAAGAATAAAGCAATTATTTTATGTCAGATACACACAAATGATATCCTGAATTAAGTGAACTTCTGGCCTAAGCATTAGTATGTTCATCACCCACAATAAGATATCTGAAAAATCTTTGCTCACCAAGCAGACAAGGTTTTGGAGGAGCCTTGGCACAGTGGAAGAGGTTACAAGTAATACAGGCTGCAGTCTTGTCTGGCTGCTGTACTGTAACAGACCTTACCAGCTACTGAGAAGAACATTAACTCTATCTCAGCTGAAACCAGGTCAAGTCTACCTTCTGACAAATATTTACAGACTGATTCTCTAAAACTATTTGCAAATCAAGCATAAATATAATTTTCCTAATGCATGCAATTATTCAGTATTTATTTCTGTCACTTTGTTCTTTATATCTAAATGGTTTGATAATTCCCATGATAATTATGAATGTTGACAGATATATTATACTGCAGATAGTAATTAAAGAGGAATTTTTACTAATATTCCCATCTTCGACCTTTGTACTTCGTAGTTGTGGTAGCACACGTGGGAGGGATGAGAATGAATGATGCCCATCCATCTGATAATTGAGCCATTATCTCAGCTAAACTTGGAGCTCTCAATGACTATAGGGCCATAGAGTAGCCTGATGTGGCTTGGGTGCTGCAGCATTCCTGTCTTGCTGACTGGCTCATGGCAAGAAATGCCTGTCATTTGAATCAGCAATGACTTGTAAGCCTTAATTTATGGTAATGTTTTTGTTTACAGAAGATTCACAATTTAATGCCTTGTGTGTCGAGGGATAATGTTCAATATTTGAGAGGATTTTTGTTACATAGTTGCATTTTCTCAAGGAGCTGTTTTCTATTTCTACCAGGTATCCCAAAAGAAAAAGATTTTTAAAGAAGAAATCCTGCCGTTTTCCTGAATAAACAGAACTTTGCCTTCTTATTTCCATATTGTATATGATCTTTGCTGCATGTTTGTATTCTTGTTCTTTGCACATGTTGAGAAGAGTATGTTAACTGCCATGTCCCTGGAGGGGACACAAATGGTGACTGGTACTCTGAGATTCGGGATGTGACTAAATGAATAAATATTTTGATCACAAGAGCTGTTTATCAGTCATATGTAAATAAAATAAAAAGATGTCCCTTGCACCAAATACTTTTAGTTGAAAGATAAGGAAGGAAACAGAAGGAGCTGAAAGAGACTCAAAAGGAGGTGAGGGTGAATTGGTGTCAGAGTATTTCCTTCTCTCCTGTTTCTTGTCCTCACTCTGCTGTAGGCTACCTGGACCTACTCTGAGATGTGATAATACGAAAGAAATTAAAATGCACCAGATAGAAAAAGAATTTCCTAGTAGATACAAATAAATCGAAAACACTCTTCTTTCCTAGTGTGCAAAAAGTTCAAACCCTGATACCTGTTAACAGCCATTAACACTGTTGTATTTTTGTATTTCAAAATATAATAGTTTGATACATGTGGAAAAAAGTCCAAACACAGGCTTTATACATTGTCAGGAACACACCAATCAGTTACGGTTTTTTTTTTGTTTTGAACAGGGACATCCATCACTGGTGAAAGCCTTGTCTCAAGTGTACGAGCAGGTTTGTGGAAGAAAGATAAATCCTCTCACAGATATCCTGGTGACTGTGGGAGCTTATGGATCTCTCTTTAGTACAATACAGGCACTAATTGAAGAGGGAGATGAAGTAAGTTTTTATTGGAAGTATTCACGTATACTCGCAGACATGAGAATCTTTTTCTTATTTGTTCACTTTTAAATATAAGTTAATGTTGGGGCTTCTTTCTGTCCCCATTAGTTTGATTTTTTATAGCTGTACCTCTAATTTATGGTTTCAGAAGCTGCAATTACGAGACTATCTTTTGCATGTCTTCCTGGCATTCATCACCTTACAAATACCCTTTTTTCCACACGTAGAGTATCTGTGGCAGTTTCTTTATCGCTGTTACTGTTAGGTGACACAATACACACTAATTTCTTATTTGAGAAAACGTGGGCTGTTGTCTGCAACAGACAACTAAGGGTGGCACAAAGAATTGTTGGTGTTTGGGTAACCATTATGTATCAGGTTCTGGTTTGGGCCATTGCATGGTAGCAGCATGAATAGCAGAAAAGCTTGTTAGTTTACTGTACTAGCTGTGATGACTCGGCCCATCACTATTACTGATGTCTGCCTTTTTGACAATGATATTAAAAGTAATTTTATAGAAATATTTCTACTCACAGTGGACAAAACCTTTTTGTATTTTGCTTTCAATGTTTTGTTTGTTTCACTTGTATTCTCATCTTGCTTTTCTGTTGATCTGATAGTCACTTCTCTTTTGTTTGGAATAGTTCTATTAGCCTTTGTTTTTGGTGGGGTTTTTTGTTTATTTTGTTTTCCTATTGTTTAGCCTTTACGCAGTTTTTCTTGAATTTGTCCTCTTTCTTTACCTGAGAATTTTTGTCTGATAAAATTTGAGGACTCAACTGTTCTTCTGAGATTTCTAGATACTTGGAAATCTTGGCATTTCATGGGCAGAATTAGAGCAGCTCTGCTGTGGTTCAGTAATTTGCCATTGCTATTTCCCATCTTTGCACCTTTACCTTGCACCTTCAAATCTGTGTGTAGGACTCAAACATTCTTCTTATTATAACTCAATAGTTGTAATGTGTAACTATAGAAGAACAGCCTGTGTATGTTCTCAAAAATGTGTAGTGCTTATCATACTTAGCCTGAGGGCATTATTGTGTTATACTCTGAAAGGAGGAATATTCTCCAATGTTATAACATTACATCTGGAGTGCCAGAAACATTATCAAGTTATACCACCAAGGTAAATGTAGAAATATGATGGTATCATTCATGGTAAATTCTTTGTTTCTGATACTGATGATTGTCATTTCAGGTGATAATAATAGAGCCATTTTATGACTGTTATGAGCCAATGGTAAAGATGGCGGGTGCAAAGCCTGTTTTTATCCCACTAAGATGTGTGAGTAACTTTTAAAAAACTACTGATTATATAAACTTTCTCATCCATATTCAGTACAGTTTGATGAACACCTTCTATGTGATGCTTTTCTGTATTGTTTTTCATAATATCAAATTATGTAAAAATGAGATAGATTGCTATAGTGCAAGTCTGAGACAATGATAATATAAACCAGAATATTTTATTAGTGTTGGAGAAGGTGCAACAATGTTTCTTATTTGTTTTAATTTGTGCATTCTGAAAGCTGATTAAAATTGCTTTCTTCAGTTTTCAGTGCAAATTATGGAAGGGGGATCACATATCAGTTCAATTTTTCTGTCAGTTGATTTTCAAAAGATTTGGTTTCTGATCCCTTCAGCAATTCCTACAATGACAGAATATAGTTTCTTTTCCAAAATATGCTTGCTAAATAAGGACTGATCGTGCAGTAGACATATTTGCTATACATACAAGAATCACTGTTTCCTTTATTGTTAAAAAGGCTGTGAATTGTGAACTTGGTACTGCTGGCATTATGCCCACAGCTTGCAAGGATTGTTCTGGATGCAAACTGTGCCTTGTGCAACTGGCAGCCTTGCATGGGAAGGGCTCTTTGGGCAGGACTATTGCAGGAACACGTCGTGGTTTGAAGCTAGCTAAGCGCCAGGCACCCATAAAAAAACTATCTATTTATTTTCTTTTGCTATAGCTGAGCAGAGGAGGGGGAATTGAAAACTTCATTTTCATGAGGTCAGATAAAGATTACTGAAAAAAAAACCCCAACCACTTTAAGGCAAAACAGGTTCAAAACTTAAACAGTATAAAGAAGATTATTAACAGAATTAAAAGTAAAAACGGTAATGAGAACCAAAGCAAATCTTCGGAACACCTTTCTTTCCCAGTCCCTTCCTCTTTCCACTGACTGTGCAAGGGAAAAAAACCATGGGGTTTTGGTCAGTATATCACTTCTTAAAAATCTTTCTTCAGTATGCTTAAGGAAAATAGTTTCTTCCACTGTGCCGTGGGATCCTTCCCATGGGAAGTAGTTCTCGGCGAACTTTTCTAGTGTGGTTTTAACTTCCAGGAGCAGCAGTCCCGCCCGAACCTGCTGCAACGTGAATTCTTCCCACAGGCCAAGCAGTCTTCCCACAACTGCCTAGCGTGGGTCATTTTAGTTCATGGGATTTAGTCTTTTAAGGATGAGCTGTTCTAGTTTGGAAGCAAAGGCTCTCTTCCTCTATCTCTAAAAGCAAGGGTCATCTCTCTCCGAGTTCCTCACTAGATTACAGTTTTTCAGCATCCATGTGACTGAGTACTCTTCTTCACGGGCTGCGCGTGGATCTCTGCACCCCCCACGCACCTCATGAATTAAGGGAAACCGTTTGTTGTATTATGGTCCTCATCACAGCTTGCAGGAGAATCTCAGCTCCGTTGCTTGAAGCACCTCCTCCCTCTCCTTTTTTTCACTGACCACGGTGCCACCATGTTGGTTTTCCTCACGCGTCCTCACTTTTCCTTTTTCTCTGACTTGGAAGAAAGTTGGTGTCTGTTAAGTTGTAGTCGAGAGGTTGATCTCGTCCGGGCTCCACGTCGGGGAGTTTCTCGCCATGCCTCTCGCTGCTGGCCACGTGGTCCCTGCCGGCACCACGGGGGCGGCTCCGGCCTCAGAAGGGCCCCGGCCGTGCGGTCCCGGCCCTGGGAGGGCCCCGGCTGCGCGGTCCTGGCCTCAGGAAAGCCCCGGCCGCACGGCCCCTGGCAGCCCCTGCCGGGATGGGCCCCGGCGGCCGCCTCGCCACCCCTTGGGAAAAGAAAAGAGAGCTTCCCACGGTTTTTCCTTTCTTAAATATGTCATCACAGAGGTGTTACCAACTTGTCTAATTGAGCTAGTAACCTGCCCATCGTCAGAGCCTTCAGCGACTGGCTCTGTGCCAGACATAGAAGTTTCAAGCAGCTTTTCTTCCGTCCCCACCAAAAACCAGGCTTGGCTGCAACACAGAACACCATGAAATCAAAACGACACAGAGTGACAAAACCTCCAGGGCTATCGTGGGAGTAGGTGAGGCTGTTTGTCTGGATGCCCACCTTCTAGGGATGTTTTGAATGACAGAGCACCTCCAAGTATTTTCTGTTTCACACCCTTGTTTTCAGTCTGGCCCTCTCCCAGTCATTGCTGGTGTCAGAAGAGTAGTGTGACCATGCTCCGTGTTCTCTGTACCAACTGGCCCAAACTACTTCTCCGTTCATAATACCTCAGGGACACTTGAGTAGTATATAAACTCCAAAGCCTCAGTAGTGCAGATTTTTAACTCTTTGGCCATTTCATTAGTACAAGGAGGAGGAAAAGACCTTGAATCTCCAGTGGTGATCAGTCTTTCCAGTCAAGCAAGCACACACTTTCTCCACTGTCTGGCAAGGCTGTAAACTCTCCTGACCTTGTGACTGGGCTTTCTGCGTTACACACTGTAATAATCAGCATGTGTGCAATGAGATCCTGGAAACCAATTCCTGCCGGGGCTTAAGACAAGTCAGTGGTCAGGAGAGGACAGCCACTGTCATAATAGTTTACCTTGCTCTTAGCCTCCCTGCATGTTTCTTGAACTACTTTCTCTCAGGTGAACAAGGCAAATTGGATAGGTTGTCACATATGTTTATGAAAGTGTTTAAGGGTGATAAGTTGAGCAGCTCTCTTTAGGCTGCAACATGTATTAAAGTCATGTATAAATTTATTGTAGTTTTGGCGTTTGTGTTTTCTTTTTTTAGAAAAATGATGGAAATTCTGCCTCTAGTGCTGACTGGGTCTTAGATCCTGCCGAACTTGCAAATAAATTTAATTCCAAAACAAAAGCAATTATTCTGAATACCCCACACAACCCTATAGGCAAGGTAAGAGTCCTGCTTTGACACCACTTTAATTTCAAAGAATGCCTTAAATACTGTGATTAATGCATTGTCCCTTACTTTTTCTGTATCCCAGGTGTTTACCCGAGAAGAGCTCCAAGTAATAGCTGATCTCTGTATTAAACATGACACCCTGTGCATCAGCGATGAGGTGTATGAATGGCTGGTGTATAAAGGGAATAAACACATTAAAATAGGTATGATTTTTTGTGGCATCTTAGAAGTGGTTGTGGAATGATGCTGTGAATTTGCCTCCCAAAGATAATGCTTGCTGGAAGAAGCTCAAACTTCAAGCTTTAAATATTTTTCAATGTTCAGGTTCTAAGGATGAGAGCCCCTCCCTTTTCTAAAAAGTATTTAAAAGAATAATTTCCAAATAGAATTTCCAAAGCTCTTAAGTGACTTTGGAGCAGATATCCATAGAAACCAGTGGGACTGATGCTTGTAAGTCAGTTATGGTCATATAAATTTGCCATCCTTATTCAGTTACTTTGTTGGCCATGACTAGTATAGCTGCTGGTACTGTATGTGTATGGGACAGTGCTTTGCTGAAGAACTAATAGAAGGAACAGGAATTAGAACTTCCTTCTCAAAGCTTTGTAGAGATAATCAATGAGGGAAATGAACAATGGGGAACACAATTATTTTTGCTCTGCTAATTATAAAAACTAAAAAATAATATAAAGGTCGTTGTGGAGATAGTGCCTGAGCACTGTCCCTCTGAAGTGCAGAGACAGGGTTAAATAATGGCCATTGAATTCAGTGAAGTAAGTCACTGCAAGTGCAGTGTGAAAGCCTGCTAAATCTTCAGGCAGTGTTGCAACAGGGGTAAAGTGCCACTGCAAGAAAAAACCAGAAAAACAAATAGTGGTGCTATGCTCCTGATCCTCTTGTTTTACTTGATCCAAGTTTCACTGAAGTTAGTGTAATTACTCCCACTGTCTCAGAACAAATTAACCTGGTGCAGGTTACTGAACTCCTTTTCTTACTGAATGCCAGTTCTATAGTGTTACAGCTACGTATTTCTGTGAAAGTTTATAGTGTGGTGGCCTTGAGTTGGCTCTGCTGATGTATTTGAAAAGTCCAAAACTTCCTTCTCATATGTACAGATGTTTTGTTTCTGATGGTAGCATCTTGCATGAACTACCTGTTCTGATGTACTTAGTGTTGTATTGAAGGCACATTTCAGCCGTGTGCAATAGAGGCATATAGTTGAGATCAAACAATGAAATCAAGATGTAAGTATAAATTAGACATGAAATGACTTACCTTTCTTCCTGGCTCTGCCACTGGTTGAATGCTTTGCTTCTATGCTTCAATTCCATGTTTGTAGAGTGGTAATAAAAGAAACTATCTGTTGGTGGGGGCTACATTATTGTAAAAACTGAATCTTATGAATAGAAAGACAATTATATCTAAATGACCTTGCAATACTTGTTAACTTAGCTGCACAGTTGCTGATCATCCAGCTGCAGTACATTGATTGTGTTTGCCATGCACAGGCTGTGAGTCTGTTTTGAGGGTGACCTAATTCCATGGCTGTTGTGGTTGCCTTGATAGTGATTCCTTCTCGAAGACCTTCAGAAATGGAAGAAGGAGAAGGTTTTGGGTACATTATGTGATAGTAATCTGAGTCTCTGCATCTGAACAAGTTACTTAACAGTAACTGGTCGTGTGTCCCAGTTGCAAAGTGAAGTCAGTTAGATTAAAGATTTCTACATGGGCATAGCAGGTGTTTCATGGCCTTAGCATTTCATACAAGGCTGTCTTCAGAATGAAAATCTCTGTGTGTGGTGTAAGGTAGTCCCTTTTCTTTTTCAACAGCAGCAGGGCCCAACAAGTAGTCAGTTACACTTCATCTTATGGACAGCAAGTGAGTTCTTAAGATGCAGTAATTCCATTGTCATCAGCATCTTAATGCTTCAGACCAAAACATTTCCAGTTGAACAAAAGGCATTCTGTAATTTAGCATAAAATGTAAAAATACTGTATAAAGAAAAAGCAAATTAAAGCCTAAGAAGTTAGTCAGCTAGGTTTAGGTACATATTCTCTAACAGATCCCATGATATCATCTTTAACTTTAGTGTTAAAAGTACTCTAGAACTTTCAGGGTAACACCGTAAACAATAACATTATTTCAGTGAAAGAAACAAGACCTGCTCTTTTTTTACTGAAGTTTTTCATATTTCTTATTATTTTTAAGTCTACAAAAATAATACAATAAAAAATGAGTGTGTTATTTCAGTATTTATAAACTCTTGTGTTTCCATAATAACCTCTCCATATTCTATCCAATGCAGTAACACTTTCTTTGTGGGAGATACAAAATGGATATTGCATCGGTTTACAGGATCTGATAATGGTTCCGTGATACAATTTAGCAGCGGTTGCTAGCCACAGATCATAAAATTAGTACAGTCTTTGTGCTGTCACTGAAGCAGTTTTCTGTAGCGTAGAACACTTCATCATGTTTCTCATCATCTGACTTCTGTAAAAACGTGGACTTCCTCTGCATAATGATTAGGGTTGCACTGACAGATTTAGAGATTGCACCTCATAACTGAGGATTCTGAACAAGCCTCTCAACAAGCTAAGTGCCATCCCAGGTAACAGGCTTATTATATGTGTTAGTTTGCACTTCATTAGTTTTTAAATTGTAGTCAGACTTGGTGTCATCTGATGTCATATATGGTTGCCATATGACATGGAGAAATTTCCCTCTCTATTTAAAACTTGTTTTTAAAAGCAATGGAGCTCCTTCTTTCTCTGTGCCCTTGTACTGCTGCTGTTGTTTGAGATGCTGTCACATTCTATCTCCAGGGTTGAATTCTTGTGACTATAAGGCAAAACAGACTTGCTGGAGGCCATTAGCTTTGAAAGCCAATTCTTTTTGCAGTCTGTGAGAACCTAGTTTGGGTGCCTTTAGGAAGTGATCTATACTCTTGGCCTAGGTTGGTAAAAGATACCTCTGTTAAAACTGCCTTTTTCTTTTCAAGGTCACAGAGTAGTTGAGTATGGGTAGGCTAATAGGAAAATCAGTTTCTTTCATGCTGTTTGGTTTCTCTTCTTGGTAAGTTTGCTCAAAAAATTGCAATACATGTTTTCAAACAACTGAAAGACTTATACCATGTCTAATGCTGATAACTGCTGCAAAAACTTCCTTGTGAAATTCAGTGGTTTAGTTTGGAAAATCCTTGTTCATTGGTCTTGCTAGAGACGGGATTTAGCAACTGACAGATTCATTGGTAGTGGTTCTAGTATACAAATGAGGTGAAGACAAATGTTGGTGACTAGTGCAATTGCAACCTTGTTTAACTTTGTGTCTCAGACTTAAGTGTGTCTGGATTTATCTGTTTCTCTTGAAATTAAGTTAGAGTCCAAGTAGAGCTTTGCAGAAGCTGTGTACAGAAAAATATTTGCTAACTACAGGAAGAGACCTTTGCTCTGTCATCTCCTTGGAAAGGAAACAAAGGATTTTGGTCTCCTATCAGATACAACTGCAAAGAGAGAGACAGGCCTCTGTGGGTCCCTTAATCCTTGCAAACGTTTTAGCTAACTGCTATTGTCAGTCAGTCTCAAGCCTGTTCAAATTGTACAACACAGCATAATTTATTTACTCACTCTGCTAGTTTTCTGAGTTCTGTTGTTTGGTTCTGGGTTAGAAGTCTTAGTAATTTTTTTTTTTTTCTGATGTCTGAGACCGCCAGTGATGCTGAACTGGACAGTTCTAGAAAAGTGGGTTGCAGTGCCTGAATTAATGTTGTGTATAGTGCTATTATCAGGCATCAGAAATAAGCTGTCCTGAGGTGAATGGGTAGCCACTCCTTAGGTCATATCTCTCTTATGGATAATTACGCATTTTTGCTGAGGATAACTAACATGTAGTTTTCAAACTGTACCTCTTATTTTCTGTCTCTTCTTTCTCCTTTCATTAATCCTTACCTTCTTTTCATGCTAAAAAAGCATTGGCCCATATATCCTTTCTCATTTGTTAAAATTGCTATAATTTTAGAATATTCTTGTTGTTTGCTTAAGATGCTGCAATGAACATACAGCTCTGAGCTAGGGGCAGTGTAGTTCTTCAAACTGCATGGAATATATGAGTGCACCTGTACCAAATTAATTTTATTTTATGTACAGCTACATTGCCAGGTATGTGGGAAAGAACAGTAACCATAGGAAGTGCTGGGAAAACATACAGTGTAACTGGCTGGAAGGTAAGGAGAATCCATATAAAGAGTTAAGTTACATAAATAACAGAATGCATTTATTACTCTAAAAACACCTCTGTTTTTATCACCTAAGTTCTGAAAGCTTCTGGCAAATCTCCATGTCTCCAAAATGTGACAATACCATTCAGTTGGAGCAATTACCTATCTTTAACACCCATGTCTTAATTATCTTCTTGTCTCTTAATTGATAAACTCTTGCGAGCATAAATTACTAAAAAAACCACCACAATACGATTTATTCAAAATCAGCAAAGATTCTTGGAGAAAACATGGATATTATGATATTTTGAGTTCCCAGTTTTCCCATCTTGACTTTTAAATACATATCAGAAAGTAAACAAAAAATATTTAACTATTTGACAACTGAATTCTTCTTCATCACTTGCATTCAAACTGAACCACAGCATATATGATTCAGTAGTGAGCTTTTGTTTTATTTTCAAACTGGCTTTGACACAGGAGCTTAAGAGATGGAAAGGTTCTAAACCAGTTAGAAATAACATTCCTAATAAATGCTCAGTTTGATTTCTAACCCTTGTTATATGAAGAGTTAAAAGTTTGCTCAGTATCCTATCACAGATAGGGATAAGGGAAACTATAACTGTTGTCTCAAATCCACAATTTTTTAAAGGTATCATATACCAAACTTTGTGTAAACCAGCTCTTTTTAACATTATTTATCAAAACAAATTCTTAAAATAGAAAAGCTTGAGACATTGGCTAATTTTTTATGATTTTTTAACTTTTAGTAACACCACTGCTGTAAGAATAATATATGCACGTTTCCTCCCTTAGCTTGGTTGGTCCATTGGTCCTGAGTACCTGATTAAGCATTTGCAAGTTGTTCACCAAAATACACTATATACTTGCCCAACTCCGTTACAGGTAGGTACAGATGGGGCAGAGGAGGTTGTTTTCTGGTGTAAGAAAGCTGTTGGCCTCACTGTAATAAAACAATAATCACAACAATGAACTTTTAGTTGTCAAAATACATATTCTGGGGTGTAAGAAGAGGAAACAAATTTGATCAGCTCACCGGACACTTAAAAAAAAACCTGCAGAACAAGAGTCTTGCAGATTCTTTCATCTTTCACCTACAAACTACTTCTTGCATAAAATATGACAATCTTAATGGTTTCCTAGCAAATACAAATGAAAGTTCTGTCTACTAGTGTCTAGTATTCTATGGCACACTATTCTCAAAAATTTAAATTGAACTTCAATTCAGATTCTAAACCCTTGTGTTGAGGACTCTGACTTCTGTATATGATTAGTGCCTAGCAAAAGATTGGGTGTTTTGGGTGTTGCCACAGCACAAAGTAACAAAGAGATTACAGATGTAGCTGGTGTAATGTGTGTGCTGATTTGCTTAATAAGGGCCAGAACAAAAATCCACGTGATTTCAGTAAGAAGTGTGTGAGCGTCTGTGAGTTTACTGAGTGTTCACGAGTACTTTGGACCTTATGTTTGCAGGAGGCTTTGGCACAAGCATTTTGGATAGACTATAAGCGCATGGATGACCCAGACTGCTATTTTTACTCGCTGTCTCGAGAGCTGGAAAGCAAGCGTGATCGGATGGCTCAGCTACTGAAAGAGGCTGGACTAAAGCCTGTCATTCCAGATGGAGGATACTTTATGATTGTTGATGTTTCTACATTAAGTCAGTATAAAATTTTTTAAAGAGCGTGTGGAAAGGAAATTTGATTTATCTGAAAGTCCAGCTTTCATTTTAAACTATATTCTCATTTCATGTGTGGATAACATTGTCAGCAGTACTAACTGGGATTGAAATTTTCAGTTTCACCTTAGCTGGTAAGGTGGATTTTATGAGCTTCAGCAAAGCATTTGTGATCCTAACTTCTTGTTCATGTCTTGCAAAGCTTTGACAAGTTTTTAGAGAGGATGAAGGAGGTAGATAAACATTTCTGTTTTCAAAATATCTATGATTATGAAAATCTTTGAGGGCCAAGCACCTGGATAATATCCTGAGTTCATACCATTTGTATTTTCCTCATTCTGGTCTTTTTTGTTTGTTTCTTTGTTTTTCTTAATCTGAAGTCATACCCTAAAGGCTTTCTGAAGCATTCTGATCTCTAAACACTGTAAAATGCTACCACAATTTACAAACCTTTTGAAAATTCAGGTTATGGTAACTTCAGAGGAAGAATTCCCACAGGGGAAGGTTTTTTTAGTTCCAGATTTTTTCACTTACTGGTCTACATGGCACTTGTCATTCAGACAAATGTTTAAACACAGCTGGATCTCGCTGTTTGATCATGTGTCAGAAAGTTTTAGGTCCCCTGGTTTCACAGATGAGAAAACTGCATTTTCAGGGATTATTGCTGTCCGTGCACTCTTCAGTACCCTCCCAATAGCCCAGACTTCAGGACTTCTTGAAGTATTGCATGGCTTTCTTCCAAGCTGCATATCTGATTTTGCTTTGGATGGAAAGCAAGTGCTCAGATCAGAATGGAAAGGTTTGATCTGTTAGCCTATTTTACCTCTTAGAGTATAATTTAAAAATTATATATTAAAATAAAAACATATATCTTCTAAGTATTAACTATAATAAAACGCTGTTAATGAATGCCTTCCCATTGGAGTCTAGGAAATCTTACAACATACTTGTTTTAAATTTAGATGTGGATCTCTCTGATGTAGATGAGAAACAACCTTATGATTACAAATTTGTCAAATGGATGATAGCATCTAAGGTAAGATGTCTTAGTCATACTGTAGTTTTAGAAATGCTTTTCTGTTGAAAGCAAGAGCAGTGCAACTGTAGTTATTAAATAATGTCGTAGAGATGTTCCATTCAAAATATTATTTGGTGTTGCTGATAATGGTGTGACTAAAATATTGCTAAATATGTTGAAAATGTATGCTGTGCGTTTGCGCTGCATCCCAGCACTTTTCTTTCAGCACGCGTGTTAGTTGTACAAAAGTACCTCTGTAATATTTTGCCTAAGAAAAGTAATTTGAATTTAGTTAGGCCTAGCTAGTGCATACAAAACTGAACCTTGTCTTTCCCTCATGTGTTTGGAGGGAGAGTTCTAGAAATAGAACAGTAAAATCATCATGCTTAAACCAGATTTTTTATACACATTTAAATAAGCAAATGCTATTTCTGTTTTATGTTTCAGAAGCTATCAGCAATTCCTCTTACAGCATTCTGTGGTCCTGAGACAAAAAAACAGTTTGAAAAATATATACGTTTTTGCTTCATTAAGGTAAACTTGCATCCTGAAAATCAATGCAGTACAGAAATCTGCAAGAGACTGACTGTTACATTTTTCCCAGGATCTCTTGTATTGAATGCTTTTAGGAACAGAAAGTTAGCTTGGTGTAAAATTCAGCACAAAGTATCTTCAATTGTCTTTTTGCTGAGGGACTTTACACCATCAGTGTGGGTGACATGGCTAAGAAGGGCAACTGCAGAAAACAACTGGATGGGTAGCCCTTTTTTAGCTTACTGTTTTGATTTTTAAAAACATTCTTGACCAGTGGTGACAGTGAAAATTATTGAGACAGGTAAGCTATCAATTAATGTGATATCTATAATCCAGAGCAGAGAATAACTGTATAGCAGAGTGTGTGCCCCAGGCCCATTCAGTGTCCAACAGCAAAAACCTTCAAATTTAGCTCGCTTGCCTGAAAATACAGTTTCACATGAGCTCCAACTTACAAAAGAAAACATTTTTTTTGGTGAATTGGCTGATTTTTGCCATTTTGTGAGCACCTTTTGTGCACATATTCTTCCCGCTGTTAAGTCTGTTCTTGAAAAGACTGAAAGACTTTGGGGACAGGTACATAAACTTTGATAAGCCCAAAGCTCTAAGATGTTTCCCAATTGTTCTGTAACAGAATCAGTATAATGGAACATGTGCAAACCCTGAACTGTTCTGTATAAAGATGAGAACCTTAGCCTGAAGTGGTAATGAAGGGGAGTTTCACCTTTTGTTACTTACTTCTTTTGATGCGGTGTAAAGTCTATGATATAAACTGAGCCAGTAACAACCAGGATGAAACTTCCTGGTTGTACACGTGGCTGCTAAACAGCACTAATCATTTCCAGTTAGGCTACCTGCATGACTCACCAGGCTGGTGGCAAGCTACAAAATTTGGAGGGGTTATGTTTAAGTAGCTCACAGCATAACATGATTGTGTGGAGATTAAAAAATCCCAACTGTACTCACAGGGATTAGGAAAGTGTGCTAGCATGTCTCCAAACCAGAGCTGCCAAATTACATCACTGCATTAATGCCATGAATTTATATAAGTATTGCTTTCATTAAATGGGATAGTGTGAATGCTGAGATGACATCTTTTAAATATATCTAATAAATATTTTCAAGGAATCAGCATTGAATTCTTTGTGTAGTCCAGATTTGTACCTAGTAACTGTCAATGAAAAACTGGCTAACAAGATATTTACAGGATGCAACTGAAACAACCAAATACTGATTTAAGATGATATAATAATGATTGACTCTTTTCAAGAAATCCACACTTGCAGTAATAGTGTTGTTCCTTGTTTTGCAGAAGGACAGCACACTAGATGCAGCTGAAGTGATCCTGAAGAACTGGAATAAACAGACAGGCTGATTTTTCTTATTAACACTTCCATATGGTATAACTATCTAATAGTAGGGATTTTTTATTGGAAATTTAAGAACAAATTACTTAATACAGTACAGAATTAATATGACATTGTAAATAACTTTTTGCTGCCACCTGCTGAGGAGTTAAAACAATGATTTACTGAAATAGGTGTAATGCAACTCAGAGGTTATTTTCAGTCTTTTAGAAATAATTTGCTTTTCTCCTAAAGAAACACCAATGGGATTCATTTCTTTTACTGAAGGAAAAGATTTATAGGACTCTGTGTAAAATAAATAAATGATG
The DNA here is from genome assembly GCA_013399195.1 of Dicrurus megarhynchus. Taxonomy (NCBI): domain Eukaryota; kingdom Metazoa; phylum Chordata; class Aves; order Passeriformes; family Dicruridae; genus Dicrurus; species Dicrurus megarhynchus. The sequence goes on from VXAD01001540.1 coordinate 487,171, forward strand.
TAGGTATTTTAAAACTTACAAGTTTTAAAAACTTAAAAAGGGGGAGGTGTTTTTGGTATGAGATCGTATGGGAACTAGAGAGAGACTTACAAACCAAATATCCAACATAGAGGAAGATTAAGACATGGCTCATATTAGATAATTGCAGTGACTTTCTACATACCTGCCTACCTACTGTGTCTGCAGAAATTGCATCAGTTTAAATAAAGTGAAAAGTGCTAACTTACATAATTACTATTTTATTTTCCACAATAGTCATGTGTGGTGTTCTGAAAGTATTCAGTCCTCAATAAAATTATAGAAGTGGTATCTAGAATGGGAATTCTATTTACTTATGTCTACCTATGTATTTATTACATGGATGAATCTACAAAGCAAAATATAGAAGACTTTGCTTTAGAGGCTCCTTTACAATCAGATGTACAGTGACATAATTAATTGCATCATTCTTTTTCTTTCCATGTTACAACATTGGCAATTTCACACCAAACTTACTTCAAACTCTTTAGATCTAGGAGGGCCATGGAGGTCAGCCTAATGCTGTTCTATGGAGCTCAACTAGCTTGATTTCAAGCACAGTAGATAAAGGAATTGTTTCAAAAGAAGTCAATATGGAGAATTCCTTTCTACCTGCCTCCTTTTTCACTTCTTTCTGCAATCTTTTAATCTGCAGATGGGTTTCCCACTAGCAGAAGCAATCCTGGTAGGTGACTTTTTAAGGCTGTGTGCTTTATCCTCCATGATCTTTCTATGTTCTTCTCTCAGGCTGTCCTGGTTTCAGATGGGATAGAGTTAATTTTCTTCTCAAGACCTGGTACAGTGCTGTGTTTTGGATTCAGTGTGGGAATAATGTTGATAACACACTGATGTTTTGGTTGTTGCTAAGTTGCATCTATCGTAAATCAAGGACTTTTTTTGTATCTCCTGGTCTGCCAATGAGGAAGTGCAAAAAATGAAAAAAAAGCCTTGAGGGAGCATAGCTGGGACAAGTGACCCAAACCAGCCAAAGGGATATTCACACCATCGAATGACAGGCCCAGTATATCAGCTGGGGAGTCAGCAGGAAGGGGGAGCCGATCGGGGTTCATGGATGGCGTCTGGCATCAGTCAGTGGGTGGTAAGCAACTGTGTTGTGCATCACTTGTTTTCCTTTTTTTAAATCCTTGTTGTTGTTATTTACTACTGTTATTCACTTTTACTTTGTTTCAATTATTAAACTGTTTTTTATCTCAACCTACAGGTTTTACTTTTGATTCTTCTCCCCATTCCACCAGTTGGGGGTGGTGGGTGAGTGAGCAGCTGGGGGCTGCTTAGTTGCCAGCTGGGTTTAAACAATGACACAGCTCTTATGGTGCAAAGCCTGAACAAATTCAGTAACTTGTTTTGCCAATGTTTTACTCATTCTGTGATTGCATAGCTGGGCTCCTAACTGAGTTCCATTAGACTGTGACCGTGGCCAGGACCTAAAAAAAGGTATAGAAACTGGACTGGGAGAAGAGCTGCTTCTTGTTTTCATTAATACTTCTTGGGTCTGGGCTTGTGGGAGTCCAGTAGCTGGGACTTCCATAGTCTTTGTAGCTGTCTAGCACTGCCATTCCATTCCCCAAATCTCATCAGAAGATGGTTGGCTGGTATTTTTAAAGTGGTGTGTAATCTTTCTGTAGAAGAATCAATTCAGCAATTAAAATGACTTAGCTGAAATTTCAGCATTAATTTAATTTGGAAATTCCTACATTAAATTCCAGGATAAACTATTTTTTTAGACACTAAATTTCTGTGAAATCTACACTCTGTTTTACAAGGAGTTTAAAATCTGTTGCAAGTTGCACTGGGGAGCTGTGGTGTTGCAGGAACTAAGAGATTGCAACAGGCTGTTGAACTGCATGATAAATCAACAAACCATTACAAAGGTCCTTTAGACATACAAGTAAGAACCAGTGATTTGTTTTCATTAATGTACTATTCATTGTGTTTGCAAAGGCATCTGAATATCCCATTGCATTACTGTTGAAATGATGCTGGTAATATTAGCAGTGTAAGAATTGCAATTTAATTACATGCTTTTATTACTGACAGTAAGCAGCAGGAGATACTTGGCGTGAAATTTTAAGAAACTCCAGAATGACCAATTAAGCAAGTTTCAAAATAGGATTATTGTATTAACTACAGTGATGGGAAAGAACAGCTGGGGACAGCAAGGTAAACTTTGTGTAGTATTAAAATGATCTGTTGTTGACAGACTGTTAATAGTGATATTTCCATCTGCCACATCAATCACTTTTTGTCTGCTGCTTGTGGAAAAAGTGCTTGAAAATTGCTGCAGACAAGGAAGAAAGAAGTCATGATATATCATCTATTGTATTTTTTGCAACATTTCTGAAAATTACTGTCCTGTGGTGGAAATTAAATTCTTTCAATTCTAACTTAATGAGAATAAGGTTAGGAGGGTTGACAGTGATTGCCAGCAGAACATCTTGTTAGTAGAACAGAATGTAGGAGAAACCAAGACAAACCTGGAAAGCTTGAAGGGACTCGTGGTGATGGGGCACGTCTGTTGCAGTCACTGCCCCATACACATTTCAGAGGTTATGGAGAAACTTGTTATCACATACTGTATTCACACCGCCAGTTACAGTTATTTTTCATTACTCTTTCATCTTTTGGGTTTACCGAGCATTTCTGAAAAAAATCATTGGAACTGGAAAAAAGTTTTAAATTTGTATCGCAGCATCTCTATTTTCTAATAGTTCAGTTTTCTTCTATTCCAAAAGGTTTATATTTTTTTTATCCTAAGAAATTTGTTGTCAAGTTTAAATTAGCCCATTTTCAACCAGCACACAGTACTTCAGTTAGTAAAGAAGTGTTTGGAGATTGTGTGATAATTAATTTGACTCAATATTAGCAAGTATTAGAGAACTTTTCAACCACAGGGAATTTCTTCCTTTGAGCTAGTAAATTGAAAAATATTCTTTTTATATAGTGGAGAAATGGGCTTAACCGGTGTGAAAAGTCCTGTGTATGTGATTAATAAATAGATAACAAATTTATAACTGTTGAGAGACTTCAATACTGATCACTCTGAAGCATTGAAATAATGTCACTTTCGAAAATCTGTAGACACTCCTGTCCCTTCTCTTTCAGCAAGGGTAGGCTCATACTAAAGAAATACTTTTTTCCCCCCCCAGTGTTTTATAGCTTGGGCTTGAAAACCTGTTGTTGCTGCTCATTATACAGACTAATTTTGCATATGGATAATCTCTTGTGGAGTGAAAGCCGGGACTCGAGTCCAGTGCTGGAGGGCTTTGGTCTTGTAACAGTTTTTGTGGCTTCCCCTCCTCTTTGGCCAGATTTTTGCTGCTGAGGTGGATGCGAGTGGAAGAGACAGAAAGGGAGCTGGTCACACCATGCAGGTGTGTGCGGGGTAACAAGGAAAACCCGCATAAACCAGCGGGCTTTGTGTCTGCTTGAGTCAGCCCGAGCGTCTGGGTAGGGCCTGTTTGCCAAGGGCTTCCCTGAGTCACAGCCGGCCCGACACCGGCGGGGCCCGACACCTGCGGGGCCCGCCCAGAGAAGCGCCACGTTTTTCTCCTCATTCCGTCAGCCCAGCGCCAAACCACAACAGCTGTAGCAGGCGATGGCTGGAAGGAGAAACTAAGCTTTATTTTTCCTTCCCCTTTCTGGAAATTGGTATCTGCTTAGTTTCAGAGCCAAGTACGTGTTGTACCCCATATACGTCTGTGCAAACTTGGGGCAGTTTTGCTTACACTTGTTTTCTGTGGGAATTCACGAGTGTGGAGTGTGCACAAGAGCAGCTTAACCGGAGTCAGGCCTCAGGGACCGCACGGTGGGCTTTGTGCAGGGGATCTGTGGGCTGCTGCCTGGGCCTACAGGAAGGTTCCAGCCGATGTACCGCAGCCGGCGGGCCCGCTCCCCACTGGC